>CM034703.1:212419767-212431183 GCA_020142125.1 Phrynosoma platyrhinos
AACAGCATATTCCACTGTTGAACACCTCTTACTGCCAGGAAGGTCTTCCTAAAAGCCCTTTCCCTATAGTTTGAATATATGCTCTGGGTCCTATTCTCTGGAGCAGCAGAAAACAAGCTTGCTCCATCAATATGACATCCTTTCAAATATTTAAACAGGGCTATTATATCAGCTCTTAACCTTAGCTTCTCCAGGCTAAACATACTCAGCCACCTAAGTCACTCCTCATAGGGCATGGCTTCCAGATTTTCCCCATTTTGATCACCCTCCTCTGGACATGCTCCAGCTTCTCAACATCCTTGTTGAATTTTGTTGCCCAGGGCTGGACAGAGTATTCTAGCTGAGGTCTGACCAAAGCAGAATAGAGTGGTACTATTACTTCTCTTGATCTAGACACTATACTTCTATTGATGCAGCCTAGAATTGAATGGGCTTTTATTGCTGCTGTATCACACTGTTGACTCATTTTCAACTTGTTGTCTAGTAGGACTCCTAGACCCCTTTCACATGTATTGTTCTCACGCCAGGTGTCCCCCATCCTATATCTGTGCATTTAATTTTGTTCTGCCTAAATGTAGTAGTACCTGTTGAAATTTATCTTGTTAGTTTTGTCCCAGGCTTCTAATCTATAAGGTCATTTCTAATTATGATCCTGTCCTCTGTGGTGTTATCTACCCCCACCCAAAATTTGGTGTCATCTGAAAATTTGATAAGCAATTTGATATCCAAGTCATGGATAAAGATGTTGAATAGTCCTGGGCCCAGGACAGCATTTGATGTTACTATCATGGCTTCATTGTATGAGATCCTAGAAATGTATAGGTTGGTGAGATACCCAGAGTTCTCTGCTAGAGAGTTCTAGTTATATAGTTTGAGGGAACAGACATTAGCACCCACTGACTAGTAGATAATTCTAAGGCCTTGACCCATCTACAAATCCCAGGATACTATAGGATGGATCCCTAATAATTAAAGAGGTATTGATAATGTGGGTAGCAAGAGAGTGGCTTAAATGTCAAACATATCTCCCAGGACTAGCTCATCTAAGACTGATAGATTATGCTAATTCTGATAGATCTAAAATATGACACATGTAATAAAATGTGTAATATGACAGCATACAAGTATTCCATTATTTTTAAGGAATGTGTATCTGATTTGTTGTATTTTGTGCTCTCAAGTCAACTCCAGTTCCAAGCACTCTCTGAGTTTCCCTTTCCATGCTGAGTATGGAGAGAGTGAGTACACTCGGCCCTCCACATTCGCTGGGGTTAGGGGCATAGGAATGTGGAAAAAATGCAAGTAACAAAAACACTATTGTTTTACCTAAGAGAACACCTCTTTAGGAATCTCTAGGTCTTCCAGTGCAACTCTATGGTCAACATCTTCCAGACATTGACCATAGAATTGCACTGGAGGAGCTACAAATGTCTAGTGGAGCGCTCTCTGTAGGAATCTCTAGGTCCTTCAGTACAACTTTTGATTAAAGTTGACCATAGAGTTGCACTGGAGGACATAGATATTGCTAGAGATAACGTATTAATAAAATCTGTGAATAATCAAAGCCACAAAAGTCAAAGCCGCAAGTATGGAGGAACGAGTGTAGCTCAGCCTGCGGCCTTAAAGCTCTTTTAGGTGCACTGGGACTATAGACCCATAAACTCTTCCTTCTGAGGCAGCCTGAGCCTTGAAGAAATTTACTCAGAATTAAACCCCACAGACTTCAGTGGGCTTTTGTGGCTGTCATTGAGTGATTTCTGACATGTAGTGACCTTATCATGGATTTTTTTTTGTGGGGTTTTTGCAAGATTTATTCAAGAGAGATTTACCTTCCTCTAAGTTGAGACAGTATGGTTTGCCCAAGGTTAACTCATGGGTTTCCATGGCTAAGCAGGGATTTGAACCCTAGTCTTCTAGAGTCCAGCGCTCAAACAACTTCACCACATTGGCTTGGTGTCTTTCGTGGAGGGGTCTGGAAATTGAAAAGGATAGATCAGATGCTGCTGTCTAAGCAGGTAACTGGAATGTTGCATGGACAATCTGTCCATGCAACAACACTTTAGCATGCAATATAGTGCTTAGCTGATCTCAAGCAAAGCACACTGTGAACAGTGATGATGGTGGTGGGTACTCCCTGATCTCAAAGTTTAGTGAATGCCTGCAAAACATCACACCTTACTCCCTCTCACTTCATCTTCAGGAAGTAAAGCTAGCCTTGGAAAGGGATTGGAAATAAATAGCAAGCATCATAAAGCCATTATATAATTATTTACTGTAGTACCTTCTGCAATATAGTTATGGTCAATTTCAGATTGTCATATGACCAAGACCAGACAACAATAGATGTTATCTGCTTTTCAAGTGAGGCAAAAATTTCTGATCTTTCAACATATTTAATCTTAATAAAACCAAATCCCACCTGGAATGTATCTGGAGAAAATACCTAGGATTTTTTGAAAAACTTACCAGTACACATCAGAGTGTTAATGGAGCCTTTTGCAAGGGTCAATAACACTGGTGTTAGTGATTCATGCAAAATTGCTCTTGTGCTGTAAAAATTAACTTCCTCATTACATAGTGGGGTGGAGGAGGACAATGTATTTTGTGTGGATAACCTGAAGCTTTATAAAGCAGGAGAGTCAAGCCCCTGGACCAAGCTGAGTTCAGTCTGCTTCCATAATCACAGCTACTCTCCTCAACAAAGAAGACAGTATGGCCTTCTCTGGCAAATATGAAGTGGAAAGCGAGGAAAACTATGATAGTTTTATGAAGCGCATTGGTACGTATAGATGAGATTGTTCTCCATCATTTAAATGATTCCTTGGATTGATAATGAGAGTCATTGCCCTGTTGTGGTTTCAGGAAAGAGAGATTAAAAATGGGGGTTGTGATATTTTTAACTAGGATCTAGCAATCTTTGGCAGATAGTGTAAGAGTTAATTCATCTACGCAGATGTAGAATTCTGTTTGGCAAAGTTCCTTTGTGAATCAAAAGCTTGCCTACTTTCTCAGAGTCATCTTCTCTTTTATCTCTGATCATTTGTTAAAATACAGTCACGAGACAGCTACCATCCATATAGGTAAGACTCTTAATGAATGTATTGTTCTAAAAATCATCCCAACATTATTAAAACAATTTTGAAATCATTTGTTGCAACCCAACTTGAAATCGAATATAAGGGAGGGAGTTTTTCTTTTACTCGTATTGCAGGGGTGTAGCTATGGGGTGGTGGTAAAGGCATTGCCCCCAAATAAGAATTCTGCCTCCCAATTTATTTTTTCCTTCAGTTCCCAAATTTCTGGCATTGCAGAGTGAGACACCAAAAATCATTCACATTCAAAACTCTGTGTTCACATTCCCTTGGTCACTTGCCTGCCCCTTTTCTTTGGATGCTTAAACTATATTTCTAAATGCTCAATGGAAGGTTTTAGTTTCTGCAATGCTTGACATTTGGGGACTGACATAATATTTCAATTGGGGTCAAAATTCTTATTTGAGATTGGAGGCCACATCCCCCCCCAGCTATATCCTTGTTATATCCTTGTGGGGAAAGGGGCAGTTATACAACACAACAACTTTCAATTACATTTGAGAAGCAACCCAACACAAGAACCATGGATTAAAAGGAAATTGTATTTCTACTGATCTAGGTCTTCCTGCTGATGTAATTGAAAAAGGAAGAAATTTCAAGATTGTTACTGAGATCATACAGAATGGAGATGAATTCACCTGGTCTCAAATTTACCCAGGAGGGAAGTCTATGACTAACAAATTTGTCATTGGCAAGGAGTCAGAAATGGAGACACTGTCTGGAAAAAAATTCAAGGTAAATGGATGGCTATATGTAAATACAGGTGCCCGTCCCCATTCGCGGACTTGAAGTTTGTGGTCTCGCTCATTCGCGGACGGCAAGCAGGGAGGACAAAATGGCACACATGCCACTCTGCACATGGAAGCACACACCCATTTTAACCAATGGGGACTTCAATATTTCCGTTTCCCTGGATTTGTGGGGGGTGGTGGTGGTGGCGGTCTGGAACAGATCCCCCACAAATTGGGAGGGATGCCTGTATTGCATTCAAGACTGGGCCAGGAATGAAATAATAATTGTAGGTGTTATCAAAGGCATGCCCAGTGAGATTTTTCACCACCATCCTCCTCTTTGAACATTGCTCTCTCCCATGCTATGTCACAAACTACTTGTGGAACTCATTTTCAAAAGCAGTTTGCAGTGTGTAATATGGATGGATGAGTGAGTCTTCCTAATCAACAAACATGAGTACAAAGGCTGCTGAGCATATGAAAGAGTTTGAAGGATCCTAGCTGTGGTCTCTGTTTTATAAGATTATGCTTACCTTTCCTATCCTATATCCCACTGTTATAGCATATGCAGTTCACTGAGTGAATAATGATTTCTTGGGTTCATTTTCATTCCTGTTTCATCAACAAGCCTGATAGTGTGTAGACTGATGCTTAATACTACTTACTAAAGATTTATACTAGTAGTGAAGAATAGTGCTACTCAAAGTGGTGTACTATAGGCGGATGTTGGTCCACGGGCCATCGGCTGATGGTCCATGGTGAGTTTTTAGAAAATTATACAGATACAATACAGGTTGAGCATTTATCCAAAATGCTTAGGACCAGAAGTGTTATTTTTGAATTAGTATTTTTTTTTAATTTTGGAATATTTGCATATACATAATGAAGTATCTTGGAGATTTGACCCAAATCTAAACATGAAATTCATTTATATTTCATACACACCTTATACACATAGTTTGAAGGTAATTTTGTACATAATGGTTTTAATAATTTTGTGCATTAATCAAATTTTATGTATACTGAACCATCAGAAAGCAAAAGTGTCATTATCTCAGCCATTCATGTGGACAATTTTGGATTTTGGAGTATTTTGGATTTTGCAATTCTGGATAAGGGAGACTCAACCTGTAATATTATGACTCCAGGCTGGAACTAATTCTGCATAAAAAACATATCCTTTGAAACTGACGGCTAACTCAAGTCCCTTTAGGTTCAGTGGATCTGATCTAGGTACAACTAAGTCTGGAACCAACCTAATGTAATTAAACTGCATATGGCTCTCCCCAATATGAAGTGAAAGAAAGAAAAGAGGTCTTTCATGAGAGTGAAAATACTGGGTTTTGGGTTTGTTAAGGATGCTCATGCCAATTATTTTGTTAAAGGAGGTTATATCTGTTACATAATGACAGGGGCAAGCCAGAAGATATCTTGATTCCCTAAGCTATCTTCAGTATAAAAAGGCAAACAGGTTTACTTTCCTTTCCTTTCCTTTCCTTTGGTCCTCTTAAATTGAAGACAGGTTTAAGTCTCAGCATGTCTTCTGGCTTGCATACGACCTGTTTTATAAAGGAGGGAGTGTATTTTTTAATTTGTAAATAATAATTTATTTAGAAATTGGACTATGACTCTGTAGACCAGGGTTCAATTCCCAGTTTGGCCATGAAACCCACTGGGTGTCATATGCTGTCAGCCTCAGGGGAAAGCAACGGCAGCCTTCCTCTGAAAAAATCTTGGCAAGAAAACCCCATGTCTTATTTTGGATGACAGCTTCCAGAACCAACAGCCAGCAGCCACTGGGAGTTCCAACAAACACTCTGCTGAATTTTTTCCTCGCTGTGTTATATGTTGCTTAAAAAGATCAGAATTTGGTCTAGCTGAAAATTTTGAACCCAGGTTTTTTTAAATCGAAGAATACTGATCTGGCATGATGGCAGCACTTTATGGAAATGATATCTTTATTTTGTATCAGCCAATACAACTATCCAACACATGTCATTCTGTTGCAGGCAACAGTTAAAATGGAAGGTGGAAAAGTGGTTGCTGACTTCCCTAATTATCATCATACTGCAGAGATCAGTGGGGGCAAACTTGTAGAGGTAATTCCATTAAAACCTTCCTTGGGAGAGGAATGTTTCTACTCCCCTCACTATCCCTATTTCAGACCCATCCACCCATCACTTTATTTATACTCTGTCCTTTCTCCAGACTGGTACTCAAGGTGACTTGCAAAAGAAATAAAATTAGATAAAAACATATATGGTTAGAAACAAAAGCTGAGATTAAAACAGTAATAAATGAACAACAGAATTTAGGACTCTGCACTCTGACCTCCTGCAGTACCTGGTAGTTAGCATGATATACACCATCTAGAAATTTATAGTCTACAAGCAAAAGATTATTGTCCATTCCACCCACATGCATGGCTCTATCAAGGCCCCAAGCCTTTCAGTATCTGGTTCTGCATCTGTGGAACAGTCTTTCTTTGGACTTCCAGCTGGAGGAGAGTCTCACCCATTTTGAGAAGGAGTTGAAGACCTTCCTTTTTGATTTGCTCTATTTAGGTGCAGAGTTGTGCCTGAGGTTGCTGGGATAGGTAGTGGCTGGTGGGGTCTTGGGAATTTTATGTATATTTATAGTGTTATGTTTTATTATCTGTCTTTGATTTTATATGTTTGATGTTCTACCCTTTGGTGGTAAAGGCAACAACAACAACTTTGCCCCCTTTTCCCCCAAAGGAGGGCTGGAAGGGTTTTGGTGGCTAGGGGAGAAAAAAGGACTAGAAGTGGTAGTGGTGGGCTGAAGGATTCCTACCTCCAGTTTAGAGGCATACAACAGAACTTTTGTTGCCTCTGAGTCTAACCGATGTAGAGAAGAGGGGAGAATTCAGATATGAATCAGTATATGTTTGATTTCCAGTTTCAACAATAATGTCTTCTGTGCTCTTTGTTGCAGATTTCTACAGTTGGTGATGTCACTTTCAAGAGAATCAGCAAGAAGCTGGCATAAGAAGATACTGGTGAAGGGATATTCCATTCCTTAGGCTTGCAGGAATATGAGAAATAAAAATAAAATGACATAAAGTAACACATTAAAGAACTTTGTCTAGTTTTGTATTTCCTGTGCAATCAAATTAAGTAAAAGGTTTACCTCCTGCGTAGCATTTCTCCGCTTCAACTAATTGCTGGAGTCCTTAGCTCTTCAATCAGTGACAGCAAAATAAAACATATAGTGGGCCCTTGGTATTTGCTGGGGTTTGGTTCCAGGAGCCGCCATGGATACCAAAATCAGTAGGTGCTCAAATCTCTTTAAATACAATGGCACAGCAAAATGGTATCCCATATATAAAATAGTAAAATCAGTTTGCTTTTTGGAATTTATATATATTTTTTAATATTTTCAACCAATAGATGTTTGAATCTGTGCATAACGAATCCTTGGATAAGGAGGTCCAACTGTACCTGAGGGGTAATACTATGGGGTTAAATATAGAAGGAAAGAGCTATAACATAGGGATTTGCCTTATACTGAATCAGGCATTGGCCCATTTAGTCCAGTATTGTCAACTCTGACCAGCAGTAGTGACTTTCAGTGTTTCAGACAGGATGTTCCAAGAAACCTTGTTGGGAGACCATTAGTGGTTTCCATCTAGTAGTAACCAGGACTGATTCCACTTAGCTTGTGAAAGAAAGACTAGTTTGAGTTCAGTGTGCCATAACACGTTAATATTTAGTTATGGCATACATGATACGAAATGTGGACATATTAAATTATCAAACTGCCTGTCAGTACAGGAGGACCAATTTTGAATCTCACCTTTTAAATCCAGACAATAGAGGTGTTACAGATGGTACTTCTTCAGATTCTGCCACATATAAACTAAAACCCAACATGTTAAAAGCTGAAGAATTGTTACTACAAGTCCCTGCTGTCGGTGCATTTACACTGTATAAATAAGGCAGTTTGACACCACTTTAAGTGCTGTAGATCCATCCTATGGAATCCTGGGATTTGTAGTTTTACAAGCTTTTTAGCCTTCTCTGTCAAAGAATGCTGGTACTTTACAAAACTAAAAGTCTCAGGACGCTGTAGGATGGAGCCATGGCAGTTCAAGTGGTGTCAAATGGCACTATTTCTACAATGTAGATACACCGTACAACCATGCTTCACCTGCCACAATCTAGTAACTACCTTAGGCATAGGACAGAAGGCTTGATGCATGTGGAGCAATTGTACAGTCTGGGCCAGTCATTGCATTGCATTGCATTGCATTGCATTGCATTGCATGTCATTTGGGTATGAATGTGGCACATGTGGAAAAGGCTGAATGGCTAACTGGAGAGTGGAGAGGGTTTGGGCTGTCAGAATTACAATTTCAGATTATAGGTGTATGTGTGTGTGCTAATTTGGCTGATAGTCTTAAATGGAATTTTGCCATTCCACACTGTAATCTGCACTCTCTTAATTTCCTCACGCAGTGTATTATCCTAAGCTGGTGCTGACATTATTAAGTATTGCAGCCAATTCCAATGCACTGGAAGCAGTCTGTGGATGACCAGTGTTTCAGTCTCCTGAGGAAGGAAAAGCAAAGCCTCCCTCCACAGGGCTGCAGGGAGAAGGATTTTAGGATTGCTCCCTCCCATGTAGTTTAGCCACTGGGCTCCCCTGAAGCAGAAGAGCAAAACATTCCTCACAAGAGTGCTTACATTTGGCATGAGCTGAATTACTTTGTACAAACATGGTTCCCATGCCAGTTGCAAACACAATTCCTTAGATAAGCTTATTACTCCGAAGGATCAAGCAACAATATTCTACTGTTCTTTTAAGCTTTTGGGAGGAAAACAAGAGAGACGTGTTCAAACGCTGGTCTTTCTATCACAGGGAAGCCATGTGTCAGGGGCTTAATCTTGCCCTCTCACTTAGCGACATCATCTGAGCATGTGTTTCTATCTACCACTTGCTCACAAAGCCCAAATCTGTTACAACTCCCACTTGCAAACCATCAGGATGGATCTTACATTTCAATCTGAAATCAGGGTGTCAACTTCTGCCCCACAAAAAGAAAACAGAGCTATTTGCTTTGTTGCACCTTTACACAGCTGCTGTTCCCCTCCACTGGAAATGGCACTGAAATTCAGACGGGATGAGAAATAAATACAGTACTTTTATCTGGCTCCCTTACTGTCTAGACACACTCTGGCCAAAGGGAAGTGTCACAATCCATCCCAGCACAAAAACAGTCCGTGGCAGAACAGCAGCGAGACTAATTTGTTCAACATTTATAAACCCAACTAATATATTGTTTTGACTTATGTCCACATTGTTCTCAGTTTTGAATAAATTTGTTTTTATTATCCCCTCCTGCAAACTGTTTTTATTATCATGCTTTCTGTCTAGACAAAACCAAAAAATGTGGCTTGAGACCACTGCATAGAATTTGGACCCATATTTTTCACTTTTCAGCATGACTAAGGATAAAAATGTTAGTAAAACTCCTTTCCCCAGCCTGACGTCAAGTGCTTCACAGATTTGACATTAATAACCAGAAAGTCAAAAGCAATTTAGCCTTTGTGCAGAAAACTTCTCACCCAGAAAAAGTCAGCAGAGCTATTGGAAGGTAGGTCCCATCTTTTTTATGTTCAAAAAATGGTCATTTCAAAATAAATGTGAGAACACAAAAAGACATCAGGACAAGATGTTGCTATATGTGGCTGTACCTTCAGTACGGCTCAAAGAAGCACAGTTTCTGAATCAGGTTAAGAAATGCCACTTTTTATTTTTGTGAGGATGTTATGCATGTGACCATTTATGCTTACAAATGAGCAACAGAATTTGGAGATGTTACGGGACAGATAGATCTGCTAATTTTATTTTTCTTAGATTAAATAAAATCCTCCATTTTGAATGGAAATGTGGCAGCCTCTGTTCATTGCGTGGGAGCCAGAAGGGATTTGTGCATTATGACCTTAACATGTCAAACACATAGTGCAAATCGAGTCCACTTTTAGGATCAGTGTTAGGGAATCATGGGAACTGTTTTTTATTGTAGCACCAGAGCTCTCTGACAGAGAAGGCTCAATGTCTCAGAAAAAAAAACAATTCCCATGATTCCCTAGCATTAACCCTAACCCTTAAAGTGGACTCAATTTGCACTATTTCTAGCAGTCTGCAAAGGCCCTTACTGTTTTAAAAGATGATCTGACTGAAATGATTTTAGCCTGCTGCTGGATGGACAAGGAAGGGGCCATTCTGGCCTCCTTGGGAAGGAGGTTCCAGCATCTGGGGCAGCCACCAAGAAGACCCTCTCTCTTGTTGCCATCAACTGTGCTTGCAATGGAGGGTATCTCCTGATAATGTCAAAGCCCAGGCTGGCTCCTACAGAGAGACACATGGGGACTACAGATGGGTGGCACAGAGCCGCAACGGGAAGCGGCGGATTGAGGCTGCAGCTACCACACACTGTGGCCCTGATCTTCTCTTTTGCTGCCCCGAAAAGAGCAGCAAAGTGATGCTCCTTTTAGAGGCGGCAAGAGGCCGCCCTAAAAGCCAGCACGCAGCTCTTCAGCACCCTTTCTGGCGCAGCACGTCAGAATGCTGTGCTGGGAAGAAATCCTGACGCTGCGCACCATGCATAACGGCACCCGGCATCATGACGGCGTTGGGGTGGGGTTGGGGTGGCTGGCGTGAGGCTGCCTCGCCCCAACTCTGCCTCCAGGCCAGCCCTTTGGCCCAGTCTGCAGAGGCCCACAGTCTGCCAAATAGCTTGGACCTAAGCTATATTTTTAAAGCCTTTATAGGTAATAACCACTACTCTGAATTGTGCCTAGAAACAAACTGGAGCCAGAGAAGCTGTTTCAACAGGGGCATTGTGTAGTCTCTGTAACCTGCCCCAGTTAACAGTCTGGCTACAGCTCTTTGGACCAGCTGAAGTTTTCAAACACTCTACAAAGACAGCCCCAAATAGTGTTTACAGTTGTCCAAACAGGATGTACCTAAAGAATTGTGGCCAGATCCAGCATCTCAAGGAACAGGTGCAGTTGGCACACAAGCTTTAAATGTGCAAAAGTACTCATGGCCACTGCAAAAACCTGGGCTTCCAGATTCAAAGCTGAGTCCAGGAGTACTCCCAAACGACACACCTATGTCTTCAGGGAGAGGTTGACCCAATGTAACACAAGCTGAATCCCTCTTCTCTGATCTGCCTTCCAGATGACCAAAAACACCACCTCTTCTCTGGATTAAGTTTCAGTTTGTTTGTCCTCATTCAGCCCATTACTGATGACAGACACTGGTTTAGGATCAGGGCAGCTTCCTTGGACTGGAGTGAAAAGGAACAGTAGAGTTGGGTGTTATCCACATATCAATGACACCACACCCCAAAATGTCAGAAGACCTCTCCCAGTGGTTTCATGTATATACTAAATAGCATGGGGGAACCCTGGACTTTATCACACAGGGGCAAACTACAGAAATCCTGTGCAGAAACGGGATTTAAAAGCCAGAAAAAACCCTGCAAGAGGGTTGTTTTTCAGACATGACAAGGCTAATGTGACATTAACCCAAACAGAAACTAGACAAAACCCGCTCCTTTTT
>CM034703.1:212454863-212468722 GCA_020142125.1 Phrynosoma platyrhinos
GCCTCAATTTAATGTGCACTATTTTTGGCAGTCTGCAAAGGCCCTAAAGTACCTGGTGTTCTTTAGCACTCCCCATCCAAGTATTGATCAAGCCTGACCCTGTTAGGTTCCAAGATCAGACAGGATCTGGTGCCTTCAGTGCATTTAGGACTAACTGGTTTCCATTAATCTTTTTTAAACTTAGCAAATAACTAATTTCAGTTGACGTCTGAAATAAATGCAGAAACAAAATTATGAAAAAAGTTTGATTCTGTATCTCAATCCATGTCTCTTTGATAAGACACTTGGTTTGATATCCAGATCATGAACTCATAATCCCACCCATTGTTAAATAATCTAGCCAACACTGCCAAGATGCCCCCCCCCCCCCCGTGTATTTACACTCTCTCAGCCACAGAGGAAGGCAAGGGCAAATGCCCTCTGAACAAATTCTGCCAAGAAAATGCCATGATAGGTTCACTTTGGTCACCATAAGTCAGAAAAGACTCTAAAGGGGGTTGCAGACTGCCAGAAATAGTGCAAATTGAGTCCACTTTTAGGGTTAGTGTTAGGGAATCATGGGAACTGTTTTTTATTGTAGCACCAGAGCTCTCTGACAGAGAAGGCTCAATGTCTCAGGAAAAAAAAACAATTCCCATGATTCCCTAGCATTAACCCTAACCCTTAAAGTGGACTCAATTTGCACTATTTCTAGCAGTCTGCAACCCCCCTAAGGTCCAAAGCACACTACAGAAATAATCCAGTTTGAGACCATTTTAACTGTCCTGGCTCAATGCTAGGGAATTCTGGGAACTGTAGTTTTGTGAGATATGTAATCTTCACTGCCAGAGAGCTCTGGTGCCACAATAAACTACCATTCCCAGGATTCCCTAACACTGAGTGAGCCAGGGCAGTTAAAGCGGTCTGAAACTGGATTATTTCTGCAGTGTGTTTTGGACTAAAGACACACAACAATAAAGTTTATCTTTGGGCGAAATTTCAGTAGGAAAATTTGAGACTAATACTTTTATCTAGGATTGACCAAACTGTTACAAAACAGGGGTAAGCTTTTGAATTCTCTCGTCTAGAAATTTTGATCAGATGGAATCATGAGTCCAATAAAGGTAGTATGGGGTGTAGAAAAAGCTGGACATGGTGTTATTTGCTCAGTCTGTATTTTATAAGTCTTTAGATGGAGTGCAGCCGGACTAAGGGGGATATGATGAGATTTGTCTCACTTGATATTTCTCTGTGCATCAAGGGACTAAGTGTAATTTGCTGTTTTATTCTGTCTGAAAATATAAAAGGCTGAATCCTAGAAGGTCCCTTCCCTGAACAGGAGGACTTGAGAGATCTATCAGACATTCCCTCTGTAGTCTTCAGTGCTACTTCCATTAACCCTCTGGAGCATGGTGAAGAAGGAATCAGTCTAAATCAGGGGTAGGCAACCTTTTTGAGCCGGGGGCCAAGTTGCTGTCCCTCAGACAATTGGGGGGCCGAAGCACCAAAATTAAATAAATAAATACATTAAAATAAAAATAAAAAAAATAAAAATATATATGCATGCACACTCTCTCAGCCCCAGAAAAGCCATGGCAAAACCCCTGTGGAGATTTTGCCAAGAAAACCCCAAAAACAAGTAATAACAACAATAATCAATATCATCATGGTGGGTGGCGGCGGCGGCAGCAGGACTTTCCTGGGGCCGGTCCAAAGGCCTCGGGGGGCCGCATCTGGCCCCCAGGCCTTAGGTTGCCTACCCCTGGTCTAAATTAAAAAAAAAAAAGTGTTGGGACACATAAAAAAAATTAATCGATGTGCGGCAGATAATTTTTGTCTACCTCATTCCTCCTGTAAGAGTGGTCTAAAACACATTGCAGAAATAATCCAGTTTGAGACCACTTTAACTGCCCTAGCTCAATGCTAAGGAATTTGGGGAACTGTAGTTTTGTGAGACACAGCCTTCTCTGTCAGAAACCTCTGGTGCCACAATAAACTATAATTCCCA
Organism: Phrynosoma platyrhinos; assembly: GCA_020142125.1. NCBI lineage: Eukaryota > Metazoa > Chordata > Lepidosauria > Squamata > Phrynosomatidae > Phrynosoma > Phrynosoma platyrhinos. Next base: position 212,456,851 of record CM034703.1, read on the forward strand.
GAATTCCCTAGCACTGAGCCAGGGCAGGTAAAGTGGTCTCAAACTGGATTATTTCTGCAGTGTGTTTTGGACCAGTGTCTTGCAACCAATGGAGCAGTAGGAAAGTCAGCAACCCTTCCCCAACATACTCCATAACTCAAGTAGAATCCCATCTTTAGGTGACAGAAAATAATTTTTCTTCAGTTGTAAAGTTCTTGTTCTGACTTTTTCTAGTCCTTACAGGCCTTTGCAGACTGCCAGAAATAGTGCACATTATTTCTGCAAATAGTGCACTGCCCTGGCTCAGTGCTAGGGAATCATGAGAATTGTATTTTTTTCTGAGACATTGAGCCTTCTCTGTCAGAGAGCTCTGGTGCCACAATAAATTACAGTTCCCATGATTCCCTAGCACTGAGCCAGGGCAGTGCCTCAATTTAATGTGCACTATTTCTGGCAGTCTGCTTAGGCCGTACCTTTGTTTCACTTATCATTCAATTTGGTCCAGAGTGCTGGAGAGCCTGAACTTTTGCCCACAGTGCTTTGTCAATTTGCCTTACCTTCATAGAAGGTATTGTTGGACTTTTTAAACCTTTAATGGAAAGTGGCCCTTCCCAAATAATTCTTCAGTGGTCCTGAGCTGTTCGGGAAACAAGCCCTGTCTCTGGATCAAGTACTGGCAACCCTACCAAAGGATCATAAATGTGAGATGAATGGGCATAAAATGCAGTGGACATTATTAGGTGGACCTGCACTGTAGAAATAATGCAGTTTGATGGTGCTTTAAGTGCTGTAGCTCCATCCTAAAGAATCCTGTATTTTTACAATGTCATTTGCCTTCTTTGCCAAAGAGTGCTGGTGCCTCACAAAACTACAAATCCCAGGACTGTGTAGGATAGAGCTATGGCAGTTAAAGTGGTATCAAACTATATCATTTCTACAGTGTAGATACATCCTAACCTGACATTTTCAGGCTAAATCCAGTTTATGTTTCTAATTCAGTATGGAATCCTGGGACTGGCAGCGGAAGAGGGGCTTTTAAAAGCCTCATCCTGGGAACTCCTGTGGCACCTCTGACCAAACTATAAATCCTAGGATTCCATAGGATAGGCCATGGTAGTTTAAATAGAACCATACTGGTATAATAGTGCTGTGTGAAAGGGCCTTGAATTGTCAGGAACATGGCAATTCAACCCTTAAGGAGTTCTGTTGCTGCAAGCAAAGGGTTTGCTTTAGTTGGACTAACAACCGGATTTAGGTTTTATTGTTTCACTATTTTGCTCCCCCTAATTTAGTGTTAAACTAGGAATGATTTCCATGTGTACAAGCACCGCCACATCATTACCTCCATAAACTAGTACTAATAGTAAACAGCTGTTATTTTTACATATGGACAGCAGCACACAAAATTTGGCTATGTAGATGTGGAAAGTCTGGAAGAAATCTCCATCATCAGCTAGAAGGGAAAGATGTATGAGTGAAGGTAACACTTACATGGGGCTCCCATGATCAAAATCACTCCAGTTATTTATACTTGGGTGGTCAATATTTGTTGGATTGAATGGAAACATGACTGTGTGAAGAGAGGTTTATTGGATGCTTGTTTGTTTAACCAATATTAACCAATATGCTTTTAAAAATGGGGTTTAAAAAGCCAGATCTGAGTTTCCAGATACATTTAATTTGGATGACAAAATGAAAAGGACCCCTTCACTTGCCCTGCCTGGGTAAATACAAACAAGCAATGTGAAATGCGCTGTGGGGAATGTGCAAGAGGAAAGTGGGCTGTGTACGGGAACCCTTGATTGTATCTTACAGCAACTCCACACGCAATTAAAACATGCATCACAGCTAACAGAATAAAAAAACAAACAAGGACATTGCTTGAGAAACTTTTTTTTTAAGCAGCAGGAGTTGTGGTTGCATGGAACATCAGGGATAGAACACATACTTTGAATGCAGAAAGTCCTGGTAAAATCTCTACGTTCTCCAATTAAAGATAGCAGTGCCGGAAAAACATCTTCCTGAAATTGTGGCATGTCACCATGTATTCTGATTTGGTATAAAGCAGCTTCCTATGGTTACTCTTCTCTGATCTGCATGAGCACCTTATTTTGTCTCCAAAGAAAGGGACAGCAAGTGTTGTATCTGTGTAGTGCTTGTTTTGTGTTGTGCAATAAGGGGTATAAAGATACTAAGTATGCCACCAGTTTTGGCTGTTCTATGCTGGGTGCCGACTCCATTTTGGAATATGACTCTTGATAAAACACTTTACTTTTCTTTTTCTGTCCTCCCTTTCGTACATTATATGAATATTCAGTTTATTCTTGAAACAGTTTGCACAGACTAAGACAAACAGGTTGACTACCTATAAATAGGTAGGCTGCAGTCCAATAAGCCTGGATTTCATAGAATGTTTCAGAGAGGCCTGTACATTATGACTATAACACTTCATCCTCCTTTTTCTGCTACCATAGGCTGATGTTGTCAGTCTGGCCCTATATTTCATTGAGATAATCCTGGTCAGCATATATCAGAAACCCAGTGAAAAGGCTGTCGGTCCAGTAGGGATCGTAAAAGAGTCCATTTTGTTCTGAGTAGAATATCTGGAGCCAGACCTCATCGTTCCGCTTCAGGGGGAGGATAGTTGATCCAGAAGCCACATCATGGTTACCAGTGTTGGCATCAAAGGTTTTTATCCTGTACTGCCCGTTGTGCACCAGCCCAATTGCCAAGTGTTTATTGGCCAAAGTGATATCATAGGTGAAGTAGTAGATGCCAGGGATACTGCATATAAATTTTCCACTTGAAGTGTTGTAATTCCCACCTTCGTTCATGAGGATCCGGTCAAATTTGATGGGTAGGCGCTCTCTTGGGTAACTTTTGGTCACGGCAACTGAAAAAGCTGATTTGGCTTTGTTGGCCCCACAGCTGCAGGGGCCCGGCATCCCTGGATCCCCCTGTCCTCCTTTGGGCCCTTTCTTTCCTGGTCCTCCACTTTTTCCAGGGTTTCCTTTCAGGCCCCTTGAACCGCGAGGGCCAGCTTTGCCAATTGCTCCTGCTTTCCCTTTTGGTCCTGGCTTGCCTGGATTTCCAGTCTTGCCTTGCAGACCTAAGACAAAAATTAATTTCAGTGAGAGTTCAGACAAGTGAAGTATAACAGGAAAGATGTTCACTAACAGGTCCTTCCCATTGTGGTCGTCTGAGCCATTGTCACAATCTTAAAAGTGCTGTTTTAATCTTATCTGTGCAGTTTGATTGTGCTCTAAAATTAGTATATGTTCAGGGTGACCACAAAGGAGGGCAAGGCACTACAAAATGTAGGACATTCGTGAAAAAACGTAGGGCATTGCCCAACTAAAAGCACAACTAGAAGTATAAATTCATTTCATATGGCTTATTTACAGCTATATTGCATATGCTCTTCTTGTTGTTGCTGTTGTTTGCCTTCAATAATTTCCAATTTATCATGGGGTTTTCTAGGGCTGAGAGTGTGTGATGTGATGAGCTCCCAAGTTTCTCTGTTATACTCACCCAATAGGTGTCCATGGCAGAGCGGGGAATTGAAGCCTGATTTCCAGAGTCATAGATCAATGCTCAAACCACTATGCCACACTGTCTCTGCATATTACATATATTATATTTTATTATTTCTGTTGTTGCATGTCTTCAAGTCATTTCTGACTTGGCAACCCTAAAGTGAACTAAAGTGGGATTTTCTTGGCAAGAGTGTTCAGAGGAGATTTACCATTGCCTTCTCCTGAGGCTGAGAGCATGTGACTTGCCCATGTTCCCCAGTGGGTTTCATGGCTGAGCTGAGAATTCAACCCTGGTCTTCAGAGTTTTAGCTGAACATTTTGGAATTCCTCCTCGACAGAATTTTGAAATGTAGGACGTCCCAGAAAAAGAAGACATCTAGTCACCCTTTATACATTTCCATTGCGTACACAGAGAAACAGGTTCCACACCCTTTTTAATCAAGCATTTTTCAACAGAACAAAGATGAAGCAGAAATTAACTCCTGCATCAAAAAATATTTCATAGAGAAGTGGAAGAAGTGGAATCACAGAATCACAGAGCTGTAAGAAACCACCAGGGCCGTCCAGTCCAACCCCCTGCCATGCAGGAATGGGTATTCCTGCATGGCAGGGGTGTGGACTGGATGGCCCTGGTGGTCTCTTCCAGCTCTACGAGTATGATTCAATCAAAGCATCCCCAATAGATGGCCATCCAGCCTCTGTTTAAAGTTCTCCAAAGAAGAAGACTCCACCACTCTCTGAGGGAGTGTGTCCCACTGTCGAACAGATCTTACTGTTAGAAAGTTCCTCCTATGTTTAGGTAGAATCTCTTTTCGTTGCATCCATTGTTTCAGGTTTTGGAGCAGCAGAAACCATCCTCAATATGACACCCCTTCCAATATTTAAAAAGGGCTGTCATATCACCTTATCTTCTCATAGCCCTCCCTCCATTCCATCCAGTGTCATCTGGGGGAGAGACACTAGGCCCAGCAACATCGGGCCTAGAATAGGAAGGAGGGATGGGATTTGAATTTGATTTATCTGCTTTGTTGTTTGAAAATGCTGTATGCTGCCCCGATTGCCTAGCAGAGGGGCGGGATATAAATAAAAATTATTATTATTATTATTATTATTATTATTATTATTATTATTATTAGTGCATGGTTTCCAGAGTAGGGAAAGAGGAAGACCATATTACAGATTGCTTGATTCAATTCAAGGAAGCCATGGCCTTTTCCAGTCCCAAGGAAAACTGTTGATGGAAGGTCTTGGAGGCCATCACAAGTCAAAGACAACTTAACACCAAATAACAATAAAAATGTCCAGTGGTCCCTTCCCATTTGGAGGGATTTGGTTTTAGGCCCACACATGAGCTGCAGCACTTAAAGTGGGATTGAACTGAATTATTTCTACAGTGTAGATGCACCATTAGTCGCGTAATGTCCAAACCCAGTTGCTAGTCCCAACTAAAATAAACCTGTAGAACCAGTGAGAGTTACCAAAATTTTAACTTCTTATTCAGCAGTTGATTCAATGAATTTACATTCATTGAGGCTAGTAATGAGAGAGAGGCTAGTAATTAATTGTGAGAGCTGGACAGTTAAGGAAGATGATAGGAAGAAAATCAATTCCTTTGAGATGTGATGCTGGAGAAGTGCTGAGGATCCCATAGACAGCCAACAGGACAAACATATGGGTCTTAGAGGAGATCAAACCGGAAACCTCCCTGGAAGCCAAGATGACCAAACTGAGTCTGTTGTACTTTGAACACATCATGAGAAGAGAGGACTCTTCGGAAACAATAATGCTGGGGAAGGTGGAGGGAAGTAGGAAGAGAGGAAGGCCACATGCTAGATGGATGGACTCTATTAAGGAGGTCACGGCTATGGGATTGTAGGAATTAAGCAGAGCAATGGAGGACAGAGGGGCTTGGAGATGTCTCATCCATAGGGTTTCCATGAGTCGAGATTCACTTGAGGGCAGTTAACAGTAACAAAACTAATTAGATGTAGGACACTCTGTGTTTCTGCTTGCAGAAACAGCCTCATGTTCCCACTCAAAACACTCTTGATGGTAGAAGGGCTGTGTGTTGGGGGAGTGCAATTTCCAGCAATGTAGCCCTCCCTCTGAAGCCTGTAGCAGATTTAGAGAAAAAAATTGTTGTTGTGTACCTTCACGTAATTTCTGAGTTTAGGCAACTCTAAGGCAACCCTATTATGAGGTTTTCTTGGCAGAATTTATTCAGAATGGGTTTGCTTTTTTGACTTCCTTCAGCTCAGTCAGTGGGTTTACATGCCGAGTGGGGATTCAAACCTTGGTCTCCTAGTCCAACACCTAAACCATTACAGCACACTGGCTTTACAGAGGGTTGCATTCCTACTGAGATGCAGAGTAGGACATTGTCTCTTACCTTCTTCTCCCCTCTCTCCTTTCTCCCCATCCTTTCCATCTTGTCCATCTTTCCCTGGCAAACCCATCTTTCCCATATTCCCAGGTGCACCTCGAGGTCCAGGTATACCTGGAGGGCCTTGTGGGCCAGGCAAACTGCATATGAGTTGCTTGGACCCTTTCTGGATTTCTGCTTTTAGAAAGCTACTGAGAAGCTGATTGGCAACACAGGGTACAATCCAGACAAACAGAACAAGGAAGATCATGGTGACACCTGTAAGAAATTAAAGAGAAGCTGTTATAACAACATTGTATTGCAGCAGGCACCAATGGATGCGTTCATTTTAGAGAACAGAAGAATTATCGGATTAAATCCATAAGTCCTTGGTGAAAGCTCAAACTACTCTTAATTGAATAGGGCTGGCTTTCTTGAACAGTTAGATTATGGAGCTGCCTAGCTGGCACAGTTTTATTAGGACAGGAGTGGGCAGAAAGTTCATCTTGATCAACTAGTAGATCTCTGGGTGGTGTACTGTAAATAAGCAATTTTTTTTTTACTTTCTTCTCCTTAACAGCAGTAATGAAAATGACTCCCTTCCTGCCCTAAATTATACTGTTGAAATGGGAAAAGTTTGGGTTTAACCAGGATAGCCTTTTGTTTGGTAGGATAGTGAGGTTTATTTCATTCTCATATTTAAAACCAATTCTGAACCACGCAGTTCAATCTAAGGAGTTTATCACACTTACTTTTGTTAACAATCTGGGAACGGGATGGGGACACGCATGAATGTGCGTGACCAAGGGAAAATGGATTTTATCACACTCAAAACAGTCGGCAAGCCATCCCCATGCTCTCATTGGACCACCCATCCCTGAGCTGCGCTGAGTTGGCCGATATTGCTCAGCCAGAAAGCTTCCATCCCTGCAAAATCAGCCAGGTCACCACAGCTCGAGGATTTGTGGTTGAGCAACAGCATGGGGACAGCTTGCCGACTGTTGTCGAGTGTGATAAAATCCACTTTCCTTTGGTCACGCACATTCACGCACATCCCCAGCCTGTGCGTGGATTGTTAACAAAAGGAAGTGCGATAAACTCCCTAGTGTATGTCTTTTGCACCATACTCACATTGTTGGATTGATGCTAGGGATTTAACTAAAAAACCAAAGTTTGATTACGCTAAAATCTGGTCGTCCTGTTCTAGGAATACTGTAATGTATGCATCTATTATCTCACAAGACCTGCAAGTGTCTATAATGTCATGGAGTTCTTTTCATGCTGGAAGAAACAAACCAGTGGGGGTTAATATTGTTGTTGTGTGTCTTCAAGTCATTTCTTATTTATGGTGACTCTAAGGCAACTCTATCATGGGGTTTTCTGGGGCTGAGAATGTGTAATTCATCCAAGATCACCCAGTGGGTTTCCACGGCAGAGCAGGAAATTGAACCCTAATATTCCTAGATGTAGTCCAACACTGAAATCATTACACCACGCTGGCATGCTGCTGCATAATCCACAATTACATTAGCAAACCTTTCCCTATTTCTTGAGTAAATATCATCTTGCTCAAACATCCACAAAAGGTCTCATGGCATTTTAGAGATTAACAAGTTTTAATTGACATAATTTTTTGTAGATTCCAACCCACTTCATTAGGTTAAAGTTAACTGCAATTCAGAAAAATCTTTTGCTGTTAAAACTTGTCAGTGTTCTAGGTACAACAATAATCTTGTTGATTTTGTAGCAACTGTATTATAATGCTACCCCTCCTCCAGTTGTTTCTGACATTCAGCTCTTTATTCATTCTCTTTCTACCAGAGAAGCAAATTCCTGGAAAGATCTTACTTGTGCCTACACTTTCTATCTCGGGACTCATGACAATCCTGTGGATGAGAGATCTCTAAGCTCCCCTGTCCTCCACTTCTCTGCTTAGCTCTTGTAGATTCAGGCCTGTGTCCATCCTAGTTGAGTCTAGACATCTGGCGTGTGGTCTTCCTCTCTTTCTATCTTTCCTAGTATTATTGTCATTTTAGTGAGCCATGCCTTCTCATGATGTGGCCAAAGTATGACAGTCTCAGTTCCATAATCTCGGCTTCCAGGGAGATAACAGGCTTGATCTGTTCATTTGTTTGTCTTTTTGGCTGTCCATGGAATCCTCAGCACTCTTCTCCAAAACTACATCTCAAAAAAGCTGATTTTCTTTTTATTTGCTTTCTTCACTGTCCAGATTTCACATCCATACATGGTGGCTTGGATGATTCTAATTTTAATGCTCAGTTGTATATCTTTACATTTTAGGATCTTGTCTAGTTCTTTCATGGTTGCCTTCTCATTCTTGTTTTCTTATTTCTCGACTACAGTCTCCATTCTGATCAACGTTTGATCCAAAGTCTTTAACTATTTTGATTTCTTCATTGGCTAGGTTAAATTTATGTATTCCTTCTATGGTCATTTTTTTGTTTTGTTTTGTTCAGCAGATAAGCCTTCCTTTGCACTTTCTTCTTTAATCTTCTTTGGTAATTGTTCCAAGTTTATGTTATGTTCCAAGTAGATGTTTTCCACTAGTAATATGGTGTCATCTGCATATCTTAAACTATTGATGTTCCTTCCTCTTGTCTTCACTCTTTTTTCTTCTAAGTCTATTTGTATAATGCTTTCTCTGTACGAGTTGAATAACTAGGGTGCTAGAATGTAGCCTTGCCTGACTCCTTTGCCAATTGGGAACCATTTTGTTTCTCAATATTCTGTTCTAAGAGTGGCCTCTTGTCCTAAGTACAGATTCCTCATTACGTCTATCGGATGTAGTGGCACTCTCATGTCTTTAAGAGCCATCCATAGCTTTACGTGATCTATGCAGTCAAAAGCTTTGCTGCAATCTATAAAGAACTGCTGATTTTCTTAAAGAATTCATTGGTGCGCTCCATTAGCCTCCATATATTTGCAATGTGGTCCCTAGAGCCCCTACCTTTTCTGAACCTGACTTGCACCTCTGGGATTTCTTTCTCCATATAAGATTGAAGTCTATGCTGCAGAATTTTAAGCATAATTTTGCTTGCTTTGGAAATTAATGCTATGGTCCTAGAGTTGCTACAGTCTTTTGTGTCTCCTTATTTGTGAATGGGGATGTATATTGAATATTGGCCACTGATTTGTTTTCCGTATTTGTTGTTGGAATATTTTAGTTAACACTAGAGTTGATTCTGTCTGTATGAATTGCAGCAGTACAATTGGAATATCATCTGTTCCTAGGGATTTAGGGGGGTTGCAGACTGCCAGAAATAATGCAAATTGAATCCACTTTAAGGGTTAGGGTTAGTGCTAGGGAGTAATGGGAATTGGTTTTTTTTTTCTGAGACATTGAGCCTTCTCTGTCAGAGAGCTCTGGTGCCACAATAAAATACAGTTCCCATGATTCCCTAGCACTAACCCTAAAAGTGGACTCAAATTGCACTATTCTGGCAGTCTGCAACCCCTTAGTCAGTTTCTATTATTGCAGTTAATACATTGCTTTCTAGAATTTGGAGTTCATCTCTGTGTGATTCCTAATTCTGTATGCATTAATTTTTAATCTCTATCTAATGTTATCTAATTATAGATATAATTCCTTAAAAAATTAGCCACAATTGTGGGCTTCCAGGTTTTTCTTTCATACACAAGATCAATTTTTTACCAGGTATCCTGATAAAAAATTCTGGGGACCTCAAAATCTTGAACAAAGTGGTGCAGTGGTTTGAGCGTTGGACTACAGCTCTGGAGATCAGAGTTTTTATTTCCCACTTGAGCACAAAAACCCACTGGGTGACCTTGGGTGAGTCACACTCTCTCAGTCTCAGAGGATGGCAATAGAAAAATCCCTCTGAAGAAACTTGCCAATAAAACCTTATGATAGGTCCACAATAGGTTCATCTTAGAGTCGCCATATGTAAAAAACAACTTGGAGGCACTCAACAACAAGAAATTGTGTCATTATAGTTGGTCTGTGACTTTTACATTTTTCCTGTGCTGTGTGTTTTTCTTTGCCACTATCTTTCCTAACCTCAGCTGGAGGTTTAGAGCACAAGCAAGATAACTTTAAACAGTGGTGATGTGTAAACTACAGGTAAGATATCAATTGATGTCCTCTATTTACATGAAAAAAGCAAAACAAAAACCCAGACACTTTGGCCCTGGGAAAATCCCAGAAGGTGTGGCTGTCAGGAAGGGCATGGTCAAATCTTTATCTCTCCTTTTCTTCACTTACTTCAAGATGCTGTTTGTTGTTCTGTGTCTTCAAGTAATTTCCAACTTATGGAGACTCTAAGGTCATGGGGTTTTCTTGCCAAGATTTGTTCAGAAGAGGCTGGCCAGTGCCTTCCCCAGAGGCTGAGAGTATGTGACTTGCCCAAGGTCATTCAGTGGGCTTCATAGCTGAGCTGAGAACTGAATCCTGGTCTTTAGAGTCCTAGTCCAGCACTCAAACCACTTTGCCACACTGGCTTTTTTATACCTGGTCCTTTTGTCATATTACTCACTGACCAAACTATACAAGTCTTTCTTCAGTCATGAACTCCACACATTGTCATAATTCCCTTTGAAACTCTGGGGCTTCTTGTGTCAGCCTTCTTCAACCTCATGCTCTCTAGATGCTGGAATAAAACTCCCATTATCCCCTGCTGGTTAGGAGAGATGGAATTGTAGTCTTAACAGTTGGATCTGTAGTTGCCATTTTAAAGTTAAACATTATTACTTAGCAACATAATCAAGATCTAATAATCAGTTTCAGTAAAATGAGGCTACAAACAATGAAAAGGAAAATATAGGGCCTTACTTTCCAAATTTGGGGCTGGATTAGATGACCCCTGCAAGTCCCTCCAGCTCTTATGATTCTATGATCCTAGGATTATTGAAAAAGGAGCTTGTATTTAGAAAGTTTATATGCAAAAACATTTATAACACTGTATCCTTCAACAAGCTGATATACACTTCATTTTTAATATTGCACACAGCTTGAAAGGAGATCAGCTGCTTCATATTTTAAAGAGAAATCTTTGTGCTTGATTTTTGGAAAGAATGAGGTTTTCACTGGGTAGGCAAAAGAGAACACACCCACCTTAGGAGGATTACTGTACATATGGTATCAAAATTAAATAAAGAGAAAATTTTATTAATCCAGGTTGAATCTGTACTCCAGTAATAATGCAGTTTGACACCATTTTACCTGCTATGGCTCAGTGCTATGGAATTCTGGGATTTGTAGTTTTGTGAGATATTTAGCCTTCTGTCACAGAGCTTTGGTGCCACAACAAACTACAATTCCCAGGATTCACTAGTAGGTAAAGTGGTGTCAAACTGCATTATTTCTGCAATACAAATTAAACCATAGAACGTTAGGCTGCAATGCTATATATATAGTATGCCAGAATTAGGGAATTTAGGGCCCTCCAGATGTTTTGGTTTAGAAATCCTATCAGATTCACCCAGGATTTTCAGGGGCCAAATATTTTCCCAGCCATGCAAAATGCACTTTATTTGAAGTATGTTCCATGAACTCAGTAAGACTTAATTCCAAGCAGAAAACCTCTTCTGAAATCTTGCCAAGAAAATCCCATATGATAGGTTTGCCTTAGGGTTGCCATAAATCTGAAACAACTTGAAGACACAACAACAACAACAACTGAGAAAAGCATGGGATTGTTTTGTTAATGCCTTAACAATTGCAGATGCATAGCCAAAGTATTTTTGGTATCCAGCTTCCAGCCATTAACTCCTGCATCAAAAAAAATATTTCATAGTGAAGTGGAAGGAGTAGAATCATAGAATCATAGAGCTGGAAGAAACCACCAGGGCCACCCAGCCCAACTCCCTGCCATGCGGGAATGGGTATTCCTGCATGGCAGGGGTGTGGACTGGATGGCCCTGGTGGTCTCTTCCAGCTCTACGAATATGATTTAATAAGCACCTCTGTCAGATGGCCATCCAGCCTCTGTTTAAAGACCTCCAATGAAGGAGACTC
>CM034703.1:212475099-212486798 GCA_020142125.1 Phrynosoma platyrhinos
GTAATAATATAACTTGGTTACCGTTTCAAGTGTAGTGTAGCTATTTCAGATACAACCCTTCAGCTGTTTCTATGATTACAACCTCTCTGCACTAGAACTCTGTTGAACCACAAAGTTCTTTCCCTTTTTCTTTTGACTCTTACCTTTGTTCTGCCTTCTGTTTCACAATCCCTAACTGACTATATCCCTCACTGCCTGAGCTATTGATCTCCTTCCAGCTGCTCTCTCATTGGATGATTCCAGCGGTCTCAGGATTGGTCAGCTGTCTTCTGGTCTTCACAGCTCCCTGCTGTCTCTCTGTTCATCACACTCCCTACTATGCTCCATTAGCTATCATCGTATGTTTGCAATGTGGTCCCTTGTGCCTCTTCCTTTCCTGAACCCCACTTGGACCTCTGGGATTTCTGTCTTCATGTATGGTTGGAGCCTATGTTGCAGAATTTTGTGCATGATTTTGCTTGCATAGGAGATTAGTGCTATGGTCCTATAGTTGCTGCAGTCTCTTGTGTCTCCCTTTTTGTGGATGGGGATGTATATTGTTTGCTTCCAGTCTGTTGGCTATCATTCTGTTATTCATATCTGTTGACATATATTGGTTAACACTAGAGTTGACTCTGTCAGTGTGGATTGCAGCAGTTCAATTTGATTATAATCTGTTCCTGGTATTTGTTTTTTGCTATTTCTCTTATTGCAGTTTCCACCTCACTTTTTAGAATTTGGGGTTCATCTTCATATAGTTCTTTGTTCCATGTGTCCATCATTTTGTCATCTCTTTTGTGGGATCTATATAGTTTCTGTAATCAGAGGGCTGGACTGATGGGCCGTCAAGTGTTTTGAACTTCTAAGGCATGGAACCTTAGGGCAGGTTCCAGCAATGATTGTGTTAGATAGTTAAGAATTAGCAGGTGATTTAATGGTGATGTAACATGTAAATGGGAATACCCATTACCTAACCCAGGGGTAGGCAACCTTTCCCTTTAAGGGCCGAGGGAGTTTAGCTCCCAGAAGCCTCAGCCATGTTGGCCAATAGCTCCTGGGATTCTGGGAGCTGAAGTCCCTCTGCCCTTAAAGGGGAAAGGTTGCCTATCCCTGACCTAACCTAGTCAAAATATTGCCTTCAAGGGTGCCTTCAAATGATTCTGGCTCAGCCATATAAGCCCCACTCGAGTCACATACTCTCAGCCTCAGAGGATGGCAATGGCAAACCCCCACTTGAGAAACTTGCCAAAAAAACAATGTTAGGGTTGCCTTAGGGTTATTATTAACCAGAAACGATTTGAAGGCACACAACAACAACAACAACAACACGAAAAAAGGAATGCTACAGCCACTAAAGAACTGGATTCGAATTGGAACAGTCCATTATTGTTGAGCCAGCATGGTGTATGGTTTGAGTGTTAAACTATGACTCTGAAGATCAGAGTTTGAATCCCTGCTCAGCCATGGAAACCCACTAGGCGACCTTGGGCAAGTCACACTCTCTCAGCCTCAGAGGAAGACAAAGGCCAAACAAATCTTGCCAAACCTTGATGTCATAAATCAGAAAGGAGCTGAAGGCACAACAACACAACAACAAAATTCAACTACGTGTGGAGGGCTAGAGATTCCCCCCCTTGCTATTTGGAGGGGAGGGGAGCCAAAAAGTTAATTTTAAATTAATGTGCTAGTTTATAAAGACTCTGGGCCTTTGCAGACTGCCAGAAATGGTGCACATTAAATTGAGGCACTGCCCTGGCTCAGTGCTAGGGAATCATGGGAACTGTAATTTATTGTGGCACCAGAGCTCTCTGACAGAGAAGGTTCAATGTCTCAGAAAAAAAATACAATTCCCATGATTCCCTAGCACTGAGCCAGGGCAGTGCCTCAATTTAATGTGCACTATTTCTGGCAGTCTGCAAAGGCCCTCTGTTGATTTCTTACTCTTCCATAGCAGGCAAATTAAGCTATGTAACACAGGGAAATTAATCTGGAAAGGGATCTTGTAACACCTTTAAACTTTGTGAAAGAAGTTGTAGCATAAGCTTTTGTAGATTGTTATTTCCTCAGATGCAAAGAAAAATGTAAAAAACCCCATACACCTGCATTCCTCTGAGCGAAAGGACTGTTTGGTTTGTTTAAATTCAAAGAATGTACCAGCATTCCCTCTCCACCAGGTCTTTCTTGGTAGACAAGTGAAACATATTAATTCCACCACCACCCTCATGAAAAATTTTCTTTTAAATGGAACCCGAAAGGCTAAAAGTCACACCTTTTCTTGATTTTTATGGTAATTAAATGGTGATGGCAGCCTCCCATAGAATATTTGTGCACCTCTCCTAAAACAATGAATTGCTTTCTGGGCTAAATGTATCGATCTGCCATGTGGAATCTGTGAAGACTTGATGGTGTGGTTTCAAAGTGAGTCCTGTATACAAAGCGAATTCTCCAAATTGTGTGGAGTCTAAATCCAGAGTCTAAAAAGGAAATAATTATCTACTGGAGTTCAGAAAGAAGCTAGAAGGAGAACATGGCCTATCTTTTTTCCAGTTTCAACACTTGGCGCTCAGCAGCAGACAGTCCTCTGATATGAAGTCTGCAGCATTTTTGTGTGTGGAATGTATGGGATTGCCATAATTCAACAGGTGACTTGAAGGCATGCTGTTGTTGCGTGTCTTCAAATAATTTCTGACCTATGGTGACCCTATCATCAGGTTTTATTTGCTCAGAGGGGCAGTTGCCTTTGCCTTCCTCAGAGGCTGAGAGAGTGTCACCTCAGCACCATGGTGTCTCTCTCTTGAAGACACACACATTGTTTTGGGAGAGGGGAACTTTTCCTACTTAAAAGTTAGTTTTGCATTAGCTGTATAGGTAACCAGTATCTTCAGTTAATGCACTGAGCTAGGGTCTTGGGAAGAATTCATACAGACTTCAAGGAATTAACCATTTTAAGGCTTTTTATTATTGTGTCTAGGAACACTCATTTGGGAGTAAGGTACATTGAAAGGAGATTTGTGCCCAAGCAGACAGCATAGCTTTGTTTAAAAAATATTTCAGAAAGCTTTAATTAAAATACTACTTACGAACATAAACGCCGATACTTGACATAGGACAGGAAAATCTGCTGAATTTTAAACAGATGTTGCTCTGTGGCACATTGCTGTCCAGTTTCCTGGGATTCCTTGTTCTTGCTCTAAAGTGGGCTTCTTCTAGAGGAAGGACTTGAAATACTGCATTCTCAAATGTCTCCCTTGAAGTTTGTCAAAGTGGATGCCTTTCAGTCGCATTCTCTTTCTCTCCCCACTCACTTGCTTGCAGCAGCTTCACTTTTCTTGGCTCCACTTTGCCAGAGGCATATTTTGATTATTGTGTAATGTGTTTGAGCTTCTGTCACGTGAGATGGGAAGAAAACTTTGCACACATGTGCCCGAAATGTTTGGAAGGCTCCGGATACTTGGAAGAATTTCCTCCCCTGATTCTGTTGCAGCTCAAAGACTTAAAAGGGATCAGGATTTGCCTGTTCTCTGACTTTTGCAAACAAAGTGGAGCATGTTAAGAGCAAAGGAAAGCTGCAGTGAGATTTTCTGGGGCAGGGACAGCCAACAGGTGACCCGCAAATAGGACCATTCCAATAAAAATGAGCATTTCTGTTGACTCCTGGATCATTCTTGTAAAATCAAGTGTATCTGATGAGTCTTGACAGTGATGCCAAATTTCAACCAGGGTGTGGCAGAAAGTTTTGCTTACACTTCCACATGTATTTTTAAGTCAGCAGCATAATTGTATTTTCTAAAGTGCAAGCACATACTGGAGCAGCATCCAAACAGAGACCTCCAAGGAGAAGCCATATTCGTATGGATGGGAATAAACAGATGAACAAGCCTGTCTGTCAGTCAGAATTGTTGAAATCTTTTCCTTAGGTTTTAGATAAGACTAATGTGGGATTTTACCTTGGATATATGCAACATCCCGCCTTTCAGTATTTATACTAGGGCAGGCCTGCACAACTTGGCAGTAGATAAGGGCCAAAATCAAAAAAGGCTGATCTTCTTTGGGCTGCAGATCTTTATATCTTCCAACTGAGGTATCACTTCACAAATCTTTTGAGGTGGAATCTACTTAATGTATTTCACAAACCTATTTCTGTTGTTGTTGAAGTCATGTAGTTTCATTTTCAAGCTTATCCAGACCCATTAAGTATTAGGACCCTATCATTAGATGGAGCTTCCTGAAATCATTCTTGATGACTGATAACAAGAGGAATACCTATGCCTAGCAGCTATATGGAAATCTATGCGAACCCAGGATTTTCCCCCCCAAAGAACACAGGGAAAATGATGTAGCTCTCATAAGCAAACACAAGACTTGTTAAAAGTGTCCAGAGAAACTAGCTTATCTATAGCAAAATAAGGTATCAAGTAGTACATTTCAAAGTTATCTCTATACAGCACAATCCAGTTTGCCTTCAGTGTGTATGTGCAGTTCTAAATGGATACAGAAGACCTTGGTGGCTTAGTAGCCATCTCACATGTGCTGTGTGTAGGAGGAGACAGATACAGGCAAGAAGAAGAAAATTCCTCAATTATAAGATGTTTTGAGAGGAATAAAAATGTGACAGAATATACAATCCCCTTAAGTCAGAGCCCTTTGAACCACTCAAGATGTTTGGTGTATTAAACTGAAGTCTGATGAGAAGCTGTTAACAGCTAAGCTTATAATTGTAAGATGGATTTCAGAAAAGTGGCTCTTGTGGTTTCTGATTAAAAACAATATTTTCATTATTCAGAGGTTTTACAGGTTTTGCATTAACTCAATATAATTTCTACTCAGGAGTGGGTTAAACACACAGACATTTACCAAGCAGAAGTGACAAATTTTCTTCTCCTTTGCTCTTTTTAACATATGACACCTTAGATTTGTAGTAGCTTTTAATAATTCTTAGACTGACGGCACAATAGTTTTGAAGAGCAGGTGTGCCATACTCAATTTGAATGGATATCAAAGGATTCAGATATTTACAAAGAACAATGCTGTACACTCTACAGGTGTTTCCAGGCCCAACCATGCATTTTTTCTTTCAGTCACATGCTGAGGAAACTGGCAAAGGTCCTGTGGACTTTCAATTTCTTTCCCCAAAATTACTGTCCCAGGAATGAAGCCATAGGATCATCTGGTCGCTGCCGCTTCATTCTGTAAGCCTCCATCTCCTCCTCTGTTGGCTCCCGGCTTTCATACATGCTGTTGTATGGCCTCTTTCTCTCATCTAACTGCATGATTTCTTTCACATGAAGGAGACGAGCTTCTTCTGCATTTAATGCCTGTAACATAATCCAAAATTGTGTTAACAACAGAGCCTACAATGTGAACAATTACAGAAACTACCAAGGAAATGTGAAGAACCAATGCAGAAAGTGACTGTTCACTGAAAGACAAGAACAGAAAGAAGATGGAAAAATGGCAGGGAGTTGTGATTAGCATTACGAAGATCAGGTTGCTCACTATGGCAACAGCTGGCTATCCAAAGCATACCTTTTTCAGTTTTTCCTGTTTCTTTCTCTCTTCTCCCTCACTATCAGAACTTGTGCACTTCTTATGCTTTTTCTTTTTCTTCTTCTTTTCCTCTTTTTGTTTTTCTTGATGTATCTGTTTAATGTAGAAAAGGAAACAATATAAAGTAAATACTTCAGAAGACAGTGCGAAGATAGGTATTGCAAGCTGCATGTAATTTATTTATTTATTGGATTTATAACCTGCTTTTCTTCCAAAATGGGATTCAAGGCAGCTTACATTAATTTTAGAAAGATACAACTGCAACATAACAACATCATTAAAATCATTTCAACAAAAAAATAAAACATTAATTTGCATGGATAGTTGCTAAGATGTGCATACAAAACTTCCAAGTGCCCAGAGACACCTTTATAATATGCACATGGACTCTCCCCAGCATGGCTGTCTCTCTGGCTGGCTGAAAGTGCTGTAGTTAGTGCCAGCACATTTTTGTAGAGCTCTGCAGAAGAACATAATGAGCCAAATAAAACAGAGAAGCACTATAAGGAAGGCAAGGAACCACCTATGTTGCAAAGCTAGTAGAAGCTGCATTTTACATTCAGTACCTTCTAAGTAGTAGTAGGAAGAATATATAGTATTCATAGAGATAAATGTTAATGATTAGACTGATCAACAGCTAGAGTTTACATCCTAGAGCAATCTCTTTTTGTCTTACATTTTGCTTCACATCATTAGACTTCTATAGAAAGGGAAGCAGGCAGGAGAAAAAAGCAACCTACCTCTACAAGAGTTTTGGGTTTGGTCATATACTCTTCTTCATGCAGGTCACTTGGCAATTCTTCATCAGCATTCTGAAGAAGAATAAATAGAATAGTGAAATTAGATTTCACAAGAAAAGGCAATTATTTTTAGGCTGGTTTAAAAAAATAGAAAGCAAAAGTCTACAGTTTTAGTAGATAAGCCAGTACTTACAGTGAGTTCTTTTCCAGCTTCTCCTGTGCAGTAAGAATACTTGACAAATGAGTAGCAGCATTTATACCCCCATTTTCCTTCTTTCCAATAGGAACCCCAGATACACTGCAGGCAGAAAAGAAGAAAAAGAAATCAATGATAGCAATGACCTAATGGTAAATTATATATAATTTTATAAACATTTTCCAATAAAAACCCAACAAATGTAACATTTTCTAGAAACAGAGTATCAATCTCATCAGAAGATTTATAAAATGCAGAGTCACATTTTCAGCCTGGGGGAGCACAGCATGAAGCCATCACTCCTCTGCATATGAAAAAAGGCCTTACTGAACATTTCTAGGCTGAAACAAAAAGCAGTTCATCCAGAATATAGAATGTGACTCACCCTAAAAAATGCAAAGTCTCTGATTGGCAATAAACACTTCTAACTGTTTTGTATTGTTATTCTGCAAAGTTTTATGTACAAGTCAGCAGTGACAGGAAAAATGTCAATAAATGTTCCTTTAAGTCCTACTGACATATCTGAATGAGCAATTTGACAATGTGCTTAATTTTACTAATGAAATGATGGGGAATGAAAGTGGTTCATTTTAGTGGGATTATGTGCTTAATGCATTTACAATCATGGCAATTTATAGCATTTCTTGTATACACCATTTCATTTATATATGTAAAAAAATATTTTCTTAATGGTTGCTAACACTTAACATTTTATACTCCCACTGTCCCATCAGGGGATGAAAATTGTTGCAATTAGCTGAACCAGTCTTTTCTATTACTGTACTCATATTTTCTCTGTAAGCTTTTGATTTCATACATTTACCTTATGCAAAATTCTGAATAAATCATTATCAGAAAAAAAAATCAAGAAAAGATGTATTTAGAAGACCTTCAGCTCCTCCCAAATTAGTCAAGATTAAGCCCAACTGAAACGAATGGAACAGTTATCATGATCAATCAGTCACATTTCTTTTTAAAGAGCTTAATCATAAATGACATCTCTTAAATTAGGGCCTTTCTTTCAGAAACTGTTTACTTTGAATATGCTTAGAACAGAAAGACATTCTGCCTCAGTTTCTCACTTCATTATAATGTTGCCAGGCTGAGTGTATTCAGTGACTCAACCAAAATCACTCTGTCAAGTTGCATCTTCACTTAGTCAGGAATCTCAAAGGGTGATGCTGGGCCACACCCTCTGTTTCAACCTGACTTCATTCACACCTTTGTTGTGAAGATAAAGAGGATGTTGGGGAGGGTGTAAGACCAACAATATAATGTGTACACTTGCCTCAGCTCCTAAGAGAATAAATAAACTGAAATGTATAATGTAAATATACTTGAATATAAGAACCCTGATAGAACATGATCAAATGTACCGCACTTGAACAGCCTTATTTTTATTAAAATCTCATTCTCTAGGTGCTAACCGTGTGATTGTTGATCATTACATCTTCCTCATATTTAGAACGAGCAACGGCTTTCTCCTGGCCTTTAATAACTGTTCCATGTCTAGAATATTCCACATAATCTTCTGTCTGAGCAAGGAGTAATTCAGGTGGTGGGGCATCCAGATGTTCTTGTCCACCATACTAGAAAAAAAGAGTTTTGAAAAATCTTTAGTGAGGTACTAGTTAACATGTAACTATATAATATTTTACAGGCCCCTAAAATATTGTTATTTATATCTCCCTGTTCTGTACATCATTAAAGAGATCACATGTCTATTGATGATTCTTCTAAATTGTACTCATTCAGTATTTGCAGTATTGGGTTCTTTTAAGTAAATGCACCTCAAGTTTAGAATTATACATCAATTTCCTTCCCAAAAGCATACTGGCCTTTAAAGGAAATCAATAGTTTTAGTAAATGTTTCTGTCACCTGACTTTTTGAGAACTATAATCTTAAAATATGCACATGCAAACGCCACACACTTTTACAAAAAAAGACACCTTCAAGAACACCAGGTACCTACCTTCTCTAGGATGCTTTCTTTCTGCTGTTCCTTAAAGTCTTCTTTTTTCACTTTGAAGGATTTATACAAGAGTTCAAGCTTTGTAGGGTCTGCCTGAAGGTGAACTTCAGAGCCTTTTTCATAGGCCTCCCAGGCAAATACTTTGGAGATCAAGAGAAGGGAAGATCATCAGTTGTTTTGATATACATGAATTTTAAGCTATTACTCAGGTTTATCTCAATGGGATCCCTTCAGTATAAAATGTTGTGGCAAAGTGGGAGGAAGTGAAGGACAGCTGGGCAAAGAGAAGATGGTTTTCTCTTTATTCACTTTCTCCTTCCTGAAATACTTCCTGGTTCCAGGATACTTACCATGGGTCTCTTGGAGCCATCTCCAAGGAGAGCCACTGCTGGCCCAGTGCCCTTCTACTCTGATGGTCACTAGGGGTCAGGGGAAAGTGCATTAGCTTAGAGAATATGCATTTTCCAATGTCCTTCCCACTCCGTATAAGGAGTTGAGGGAAAAAGGGAAAACTGGGCTTGGAGGATATGTGGGTATTGGAAACCCACTTTATGCTGAAAGGAAGTAAACTGTTTGTTAAGTCTCTCTGTAAATGATTGATCGATCACAAGACTACATGCTTTCATCTGCAGTCAAACATTTTTTTTGGCTGTGGATGGGAGTATGTACACTCATGCTTTCATATCTGAAAGGTGGTCAAGCTTTTAATGGGAGGGAAGTGTGCAAGTGATACCCTTTTATAAATTCAGGATTTTTCTGAGTATTTTGGAAGATGCCACCAATAGTGACTGATTTCTGTGATATCCCTTCCCTGTATACACAGCTACACATGCAAAAGCCCTACCCTTCCTAACAGTTAAGTGGGTATGATTTTTTCCCCCCAAAACATAAAAGATTTCATTTAAAGTGTACTTTATTAAGGAAAAATGTGTAGCATTACTTGGGGAGTTGTTAGCCTGTTAAATATAGTACTTACACTGAGTTTGTGCCATAGAAATGGTAGCTCCAGTGTAACGAACAAAGTTATCTCCTGCGTAACTAACTCTGGAAGAAAGGAACAGATTTGACCTTGTAAGTGAACATGTTCCTATTGTTTCAAACATCCATATGCACAGAAAGTATAATAATTGTCTTATCCATTTATGACTTTACAATAAGAGAGCTTCCTTGTTCATGATGTGGCACTGGAATTCACTGTACTTCTCATGCTGCATTTCAATTAGAAGGAGCTACTTCCTTGTAGGCAGAAATGTGAAAATAACTTACTGGTAATAAGACTTAATGAGACATAAGTGACCCAACATCCTGTGAACGACAGTCTACTTGGTGTATCTCTGGGAGAAATTACTCTACTTATCAACATGTTCATGTTTGTACACAGGAGTAATGTACACAATCAGTAACTTCCAAAACACTACAAAACTGAAAAACAACCTTTTGATAAGATCTTAAATGAAAAAGAAATTGCTTGCTATCTTCCTTCAACAAGCTTACTATCTGAACTACTATAAGAAAATTAAAAAAAAAAGTTGACATAAGCCATTTTATTACCTAGCCAGTCTCCCACAGGGCTCACTACCAGGCCACCATCTCCAAGCCCTCTGCATGTGCCTGAGTACTTAGAAGAGGTGAGAACAGTTGTGCATCCAGAGGCCTTTTTTTTTTTGCCTCGGACTGGGCAAACTCTCCAAAATACCAAAATCCAAAAGCAAATAATGGGTTTTTAACATTAAAAGGTACAGTTAGCCCTCCCTATCCATGGATTTCTTATTTCTTATTCATGGATTCAACCATCCACAACTTGAAAATATTTTAAAAATATATAAATTCTAAAAAAGCAAACCCTGGTTTTGACATTTTAAATAAGGGACATCATTTCACTATGCCATTGTATTTAATGGGATTTGAATACATACAGATTTTGGTATTCATGAGGGCTCCTGGAACCAAAGCCCAGTGGGTACCAAGAGTCCACTGTACAGGGGTGTCCTGCACCTTTAAAAGAGATGAATTGCCATCAAAAGGATGGCCCATAGCGTTTGAAGGAGGGCCAAGGGCTGCAAAAACAGCTTTGATGGGCTGCGGCCATTTTGTCCACCCTGACTTAAGAGGTGGGGATTTATCTTACCAGCTCTAAGCAGATAAATACTTGCAGAAAAGAATCATTGCCTCCTATATTATCCAAGCTGAAACAAAGAAAGCCTCTGCCTTGCCCTTAGTTCTGTGCTATATGAAGAGGCCCTGACAAAGGAGGCAAGAATGACAGACTCCTGCCATTTCTTTCTCCTTCCTTACTTGGATGTACAAAGTCCCTAAAGGAAGGGAATACAAGTTGCTAGATATAATGCTCACTGGAGGTCTCGTGACCTTTTCCCTGATAAGTTGGGATGTGGATGCCTGTGTACCATATTCTTTATTCTGTAGTTTATCCTAGTTCACAGACACAAAATTATACCTCCATATAATAATAATTAGCTCCCAAAGGGAGTGGTCTGGTCCAGCCATGAAATCAAATTCAACGAAGTTCATAATATCAAATGGCACTAGCACCTCTCATAATTTCCACTGCTATATACAGCTTCTTTGGCAGGGAAATATTTATGTTTGCAAAGATGTGCAATTTAATTAATTTAAATTTGTTACAATTTATTTATTGAAAATAAAAACCCTGTCAAGGCAGCTTACAAGTAATATAAACATACATTAATAAAAGGCACTATAAGCATTATTCGAAACCATAGCCTGTAAGAATCTGTCCCACAGGACAACTGATGGAAGTAGGCTCTGGGGACAGTTCATCAGAAGTAGGAGCCTGATGTGGTCTGTCTTTCTTTCTTTTTCTCTCTTGCTGTCCCCCGCCCACATCGTTCCCACAGTGCAGCTGGTGGCAATGGCCACGTATGTATGTGTGTAGAAGGGACAGTCCAGCCCAGGACTTAGTCACTTTGTTAAATTATTGAAGCAAGTTAATTACAGACTTACTCATCTGGATTCTTTCCTGCGTTGGCATATGGATTCTCTCTCATTGCTCTGGTTTTGGGGTCATAGTATGCAGAGTTGGGGTCTAGATTCCTCAAGTACTGGAAAAACATGAGAAGGCTGATGTGAAACTCTGGGTCAGGCAATAAGAGAGCCACCTTGATGACACACCTCAGCACAACAAATCTATTCAGATAGCACAACTTACTTAAAGCAAGGGTTCCCTCCAAATGTTGCTAAATTTCTCTTCAGAATCACAGAATCATACAATTGGAAGAGATCACA
>CM034703.1:212489376-212501045 GCA_020142125.1 Phrynosoma platyrhinos
TGGGTGCGGATTCTTTCTGCTTTAGGCCCCGTGTGATAACGTCCACAGACACTTTTAAACAACCTTTTCCACAACTGAATTGAGAAATTAATGTTCTTAAATGATGGACAATTAATGTTAATTCACTATGAATGCTACTTTATATTCAGGTTATTATCTTTGAGGGTGGAGATCTACAGTGAAATCACAATAGGTTTCCAATGCAGACTGGATGTACAACTGCATCCACTGTGTAATAGACAACAAAATTACTGAGCATCAGTTTATTTGGGGAGAGGCACCACAATGCTCTAACACTACAGCACCAGGAGAGCTGTCAAATTTGATACTACTAAGCTAGACAGACAAATGGTCCAAAACACACTACAGAAATAATCCAGTTTGAGACTGCTTTAATTGCCCTGGCTCAGTGCTAGGGAATCCTGGGAACTGTAGTTCATTGTGGCACCAGAGTTCTAAATGTCTCACAAATCTACAGTTCCTAGTATTCCCTAGAGCCAGGGCCGTTAAGGCGATCTCAAACTGGATTATTTCTGCAGTGTGTTTTAGACCAAATGGCTCAAAAAATACTATTTATTAGTAGTTTCTCCCTTAAAAAGCACATTTCTTTGCTCACAGTTTCCTCATTTTGAGATTTCAGTAGAATTTTTGAAGGTAGCACAGTCATGGAAATGCAGTTCCCAATCATAAAATATATTTCTCCATGTTATAATTTTATCTAAGAATGATCAGGAGGGATCAAACCGCTGGCCTTTACATGTGTAAACTAATCCTAATTGTACACAAAACCCAATATGGACTTGATTGAATAAGAAACGGGAATGTTCCCAAATGGATAACAGATGTTTCACTCAAATTAGTGCATAGAACAAAAGGATAATTCAAACATAGGAAATGAAAACAAACACTTTATGCAGGGCTGAGGAACCTCTGGATTGGAGCCCAAACATGGGCAGTTTTTCCATTCTGTCTAGATAGCAGCACTTTTTCAAAATCAGCCCCCCCCGTCACATTTCCTCCTGTGTGGAGGAAATAATCCAGTTTGAGACCGCTTCAACTGCCCTGGCTCAATGCTAGGGAATTCTGGGAACTGTAGTTTTGTGAGACATTTAGCCTTCTCTGTCAGAGAGTTCTGGTGTCACAATGAACTACAATTCCCAGAACTGAACCACGGCATTTAAAGTGGTGCCAAACTGGATTATTCCTGCAGCATGTTTTGGGCCATAGTGATTCATTCTGCTGTTCTGAGAGACATAACTTGCACCTTGTACACTGCAAGTGCTCTGGCCACATCTTGGGAACATATCTTCAATGGGGAAAATGGGAAGCAAAAGGCTCCTAGCTTGTTCCCTTCTCAGAAAGGGAGATTTAGGTCTGATGTTTGTTTAATCCTGATTCCTTTAATAGAGCTTGAATAGTACAGCTTTCCTCTCTTCACCACAGTAACTTCTTTTCTTGTTGTGGTTTCAAAGGAGAAACCTTAAAAAGGGATTTCAAAGTTATTTTCCATATTTTATTCAACTCTTCTGTGCTTAACATCAAACAGAATCAAAAGGAAGTCAGTCAAGAAAAGGGAGATTAGGAGGACAATCAGGGAATCCTATCCAACCTAACTATAAATACTAAAAATCATAGGAAAAAATCTCTAAAAGAGGCATTCTGAAATCCATCCACTTTTATGTCTCAGCCAAATCTGATGAGTTGTTTTTTCAAAGTCTGCATTCATGTGAACACATCTGTATGCACATTTATTGTGCATAACCTTTATGCATACACATAGTCACTAAATTATCAGACAGAAGCTGAGAACCATGTCCATAATGTTGCCCACTTTTGGCTTTGGGACGGCCCACTCCTGGAAAGAGGACCTCCCTACAACCAATGTAATGGAGATCTTGGTCAAGTAAAAGATTCTGTGCCCCTCATTTAAAGGACTGTGTAATTTCTAGATTGTATAACTTCATTCAGTCTTGAAGACAGATTACAGCTTACACAAAGGAAATAAATCTGCATGGAAAATAACCATGAGGTTTTGTTCCATATCATTCTGCTTTTAAGAATGTAATCTTTGAAACAGTTGATATAGCACAGTATTTGCCAGAACTCTAGTTTGAAAACTGGTAAATACCTAATTCAGAAACTTATCAGACTTATCACACACAGTTTAAAGAAAGTAAAGGTTTTTGAAAGAAGATGCTCCTGCACTGCAACAGAAAATACCTAACTGCAGATGGTCTTAAATTATATTCCATGTCCTTTTCCCAAGGAGTCAAAAAGTATATTCAGAACTTCTGTTGTTGTTAGGAATATTATGGAACAGAATAATTAATAATTCAAGTCTTTATCTCCAAATTCTCACTTCATATATAATCATGCTTGTGCAAACATGGTTATATATGAAGTTGTCCACTGATATTTGTCCACTTACGGATGCCACTAGCTTAGTCTTGTTTAGGCTACTGAAGACACCTGAGGCCTGGGTGGCTACAATACAGTTATTATCAGCTCTATTTTGTGTTTTTGTTTTACTGTTTTACTAAATTTCAACATAGCTGTTTTAAGAAAGCCTAGGACAGATACTCCCAAATACACAAGACAAAATCCAAATAATGACAATATTATCCCACACAAAAACAGTTCTGGCTCTTCCCTTCAGAAGCTCCAGCATTATAAGCCAGGTTCATACTGCCCCCTAGTGAAGAAATGCAGAATTTCCTGCAAAATGAGAGGAGTGGAAGCCTAAGCATTTTTATAGGCTGGTTAACAGGGAAAACTTTATCTTAAGATAAATATTAGCCTTTTGCTATCATTGTCCTATGACAAATGTGAAAAAATAATGCGAGAAAGAAGAAAATTCACACCATCTTTGGTTAAATTCACTCACCACCTGTTCTGTCAGTTTCCCTGAAGCAAGCTCCTCCTGCAGCTTCTGTGCTTTCAAAGTACGTTTAGCCTATTAAAAAGAAAGCAGGATTATTATCCACATTGTATTTAGATGCTCCACAGCAATTTCATTAATCAAACAACCACTAGTTTTGTCTACTTTTGCTGTGAGATTAAAGTTTAGATTATCCAGAACTATCAACCACTAGTGGAGGGGGGAAAAAATCTTTCATTTGGTGGTAGTTTGTCTTTAGAGTGTATCCTTCATTGGATATGGTCTGAAATCTACACATTTTCCTAACTGATTTTACCAAGACATTGGCTGAAACAATGGTATGCATTCTGTGGTCAAACTAACTAGATTATCTCCAAAACTGAGTATTCAACCCAGAGATGTTTGTGCAAATGGAAAAGCACTTTCACCTGTGTAATGGAGTTCTGCCAAATTCCCTCAATTTCCTTATTGCACTGCAATTTCTCTGTCCTTACACATTGTTCCACAAAGGTGAGACTTAAGTGCAATTTGAGGGGACTAAAGTATAGTATCAACTTGTGGATTTCAAGGGAACTATGGTTATAATTAACCTCATAACTAAGGCTAAACCATGATTTAAAAAGTACATACATCAGAGATAAATCTTTATAGAGTTAACATTACATTTGTACCAGGTCAACCAAAAATCATCTTAAGAATAATATTTTCTACTACAGTCTAACATACCTAAAATGCAAAATTAACTGCCTTACTAATTGTAGGATGGGTGGGTAGCTCAGCAACTGATCACAAGTGAAATTTGTGAAATCACCAGCTAAGTAGGAAAGACTCCTGTCTGAAATCCTGGAAAGCTGCCTGCCAGTGGAGACAACACTGAGCTAAATGGATCAAGGTCTCTTCACATCAATTCATACTACACCTGTTCAATGGATGTATCAGTTAGTAATCTCTATAAAAGTAACGCCTACTTACTAGATCAACTTTGGCATATTCTTCTACAATTTTCATGTGCTCTTCTGGATTGTAGCCATTCCAACGGTCTCGCTTCCCATCATAATCAAACATCAGTTGAGGCTGCATGTGCTCATCTGGGGCAATGTTAGTTCCTGTGTATTTTGCTCCAACTCTTCTGGGTCTCTGCAGGGAGTATATAACAAAAATTCTGCATTATATCCTTGCTCCTTGGAATGGAACTGGACACATTATTACTGATGTCTGACAGTGGATCTTAGGGAAACAACAAAAATCCTGCTCAAAATGCCACACAATATAGAGTATTATTTTTCTGACTTTTCCTCACTTGCACATACTTTCCAGCTTGTATATAACTACAACAACAACAACAATAATAATTTATACCCCGTCCCTCTGTTAATAACAATCGGGGCGGCTTACAACAGTTAAAATTGCACCAAGAATACAGACTAAACAACCCCAAAACCCTGCCCTCCCCCATTAAAAAAGTATTAAACTGGACATCCTTAAAAATCATAACATAAAATCTCAGGAAGAATTAAGGTTATTGAAGCAATATATTTGCAGTTTCCATGTGATCAGGACCCATGCTGCATGGCTAACATTATAAACAAGTAAACAACATGGGACAAATGAAAAAATATGGTTCCTTCCAAAGCCTTCATCACTGGCTACAAGGCAACATCAACTCTGGCATGAAAAGGGAACTATGTAATCTGTCAGTCAAATGTAATCCTTTGTGCATGGAAGTGGTATCACACTGGAATGGCATATAAGAATAGGCTTATTCACCACCATCAGAGGACAAAAGCTTCAGTTCTTCCAGGAAAAAAATTCTATCACAGAACCATAAAGACCCATGGTCCTAAGGACACAGGGAACCAGTATACCTCAGCACTGGACCATCTCATAGGGCACTATTTCATCTGTCATGTAACAAAACATTTGGTGCTCAGGTTCCCTTTCGAAAAGAAAGTGCTTTCTGCTGCCTGTTAGCATGAAGGAGTACTCATGTTAGTTCACCCTTGGATATGAGTTACTTCCACATCTAGTTCAAAGAGACACTGCCATGGGGAAACTCTTCATCTAATTGCTAGTCCATTTTGAGTACAGCCTAACCCTAACCATAACCAAATCAATTATTGAATGATAAGACAACACTCATCTGAACCCCATTAAGTCAATGAGTTTACTCCAGTTGGGGTAGCAATTGGACTTTAATTATTTTTTAATGTGAAGAACTGTATATCTGAATCAAGACATGCTTTCTGCTTCTACAAGATTCCTACCCAGCTAACAACAGGAATTTATCTGTTGGTCTTCCCATTCTATATTGTTAGCTGGTGAATTAAGGGCCTATACAGACTGCCAGAATTAATCCAGTTTGAGACCACTTTAACTGTCCTGGCTCAGTGCTAAGGAATCATGGGAACTGTAGTTTATTGTGGCATCAGAGCTCTCTGACAGAGAAGGCTCAATGTCTCAGAAAAAAATACAGTTCCCATGATTCCCTAGCACAGAGCCAGGACAGTTAAAGTGGCCTCAAACTGGATAATTTCTGGCAGTCTGTATAGGCCCTAAGTCTTTTATGTTTGAAGAAACTATTTTTAAAAATATGGTAAATCTGAAGCTTAAGAAAGAACAGCATACAAAAACATAAGACTATTTTAACAATTATTTTAAATTCATACTAGGCCTGTAATAAAGTGATACAGTAGTACCCCATACTGACATCTGCAAAGTGATCAAATCCAATTTAAATGAGTAACAACTTCTAATGTTTACCTCTAGACAATCCTTTTTCTTGTGTGTTAATGCACCACAGTTCTCACATGCTCCTTTGCGGTATTTAGTGGCAACAGCATTCTAAAAAAACACAAACAGAAATGAATATTTCATAGCAACAGCACATTTACTTTTTCCTTTCTATTATTGAAAATATGATAGCACTAATTTGACTTCATATGAAACAGCTTGGCTAATCAAATTCAATTGTTTTGAAATGCTAATTGCAGGCAGTTATATCCTTAGCTAGAAGTATAACCCAACAAACCATCTGGTATAAAACTGTTCTACAACACTTTGTACTTGGA
The DNA here is from genome assembly GCA_020142125.1 of Phrynosoma platyrhinos. Classification (NCBI taxonomy): domain Eukaryota; kingdom Metazoa; phylum Chordata; class Lepidosauria; order Squamata; family Phrynosomatidae; genus Phrynosoma; species Phrynosoma platyrhinos. The sequence goes on from CM034703.1 coordinate 212,495,323, forward strand.
AAGCAAGACAAACTGTCAATCTTTTGAATAACAGAAATGAGAAAACACACACACACACACAAATGCATATATACACACAGCAAACTAGTTAGAGCAAATTTTTAGTGTACTACTATTCCCTTATTACACATTGTTACCTACTTCTTTGACTCCTCGCTTATACCATTCCCCCAGTGATGTAAATTCACGCTGCTTCTCTGGCTGAGGTCGCTGATGCTTTAGTGTAGGTCTTTTTGAAGGATCAATATACCAGGGCACTGAAGAAATGTACTGAGGAATATGAGGGTTGATGTCCCTGTAATAAACAGAAAACATAACAGTCAATATATACACTTATCTGTGAGTAGGCTCACTCAAGATGGCAGAACTTACTTCTGAGATAACAAGCAAGGGAATATTGCTGCTAACACATCCTCCTGCTATGCAAGGTCAGAGAAGCTGCTTTTAAAAGAAAGTGTTGAAAACTCCTTATTAAATAGAACAGTGACCTAAAAATCATTAGGAGTTCCAATTCTTTGTAAAGGTATTGAAGAAAATGTTAGGCTGAAATCCTTTTAGTGAGTTTTTGTTGTTAACTGCCTTCACGTCAGTCTCGACCCATGGTGACCCTATGGAGTCCAACTTATGCCACCACAACCCATTTTTTGATTGTTGAGGTTGATATTCTGTTCTAACTGCACAATGACCAAAATCCCCCCATTCCACCTTTTCAGAGAGGCAGCCCTGCAACAAAGCCACTTCTGTGTTGGTGGAGAGTAGGATGAGTGGCACAGAAATGTCCAGCTATTCTCCTTTGGTTGCATGCACTGTAACAAGCATTCTCAGGGACCTCCCAGCGGTCCCTGAAAGGTCCCCAAGGATGATGTTATTATTCTACACTCACATAAAGGACAACAACTGGACATTGTTCTGTTGCACCTTCTTGTTCTCCATCAACGGTGGATTTTTGTGGTTTGCACCAGGAGATGTCTCATGGCTATATTCTGGGCTAGTAGCAATGTCTCAGGCTCTCTGTCTGCTTATTCTGCACCATGTGTGAATGTTAATATTGACAATTGTTCCTGAGGCTAGACTGGCTGGTCATGTTATTGGACAGGGACTCCTGACTGGTTGCTGGTTGTGTATTTTCCATTGATACTGCAGGCATGGCTGTTTTTTCCCCTTTCAGTATTATCTTCCTTTTCCTTTTCCCTTCCTACTTCCCAAGCCAGAGTGGACATAAGAGGATTTTCCACTGGTGTAACTTCAACAGGTCTGCCTTCTCACTGATAGCTTCACTGTGTTATATTGCTTGACAAGGCTCCAACTCTACACAGACATACTAGAAATTAAGTTCCACTGAACTCAATGAGCACCAATAGAAAAGACAACAATATAATCCTCATCCAGGGTTTCAAGAGCAGCATACACACTGCAGAAATAATCTGGTTTACCACCACTTTAACTGTCAGGGATTAGAGCTCTGCTCTGGGGCCACAACAAACTACAATTTCCAGAATTCCATAGCCTTGAGCCCTGGCAGTTAAAATAGTGTCAAACCAGATTATCTCTGCAGTGTGGTGCAACCTAACACTTATATATTAAGATCTTTTTCTGCCTCCCAACTGCTCACCCACTCTATAAAGGCTAGGAAAGGATCACACAGGCTGAAAACAGGCATTTCATTTCATTTGTTTCTTTAGTCACTGGCTGCAGCCAAATGTTATAAACAATCAGTGATGCAAGACTCTTTTAGATACAGCCCCAAAACAGCACAGCAGTGAGTTATAAAATTATGCATAATTTTTGAAGGAAACAGGGATCTGTTGGCAGAGATGGAGCAAAAATTGCATTAAGAGTTTTACACAAGCCTTACTTTCCCTCTTCATCCACTTCAGCTGGTGCATTGCCCAGTTTTCGCTGTTCTTCCAATTCCTTCTTCTTTCTCCAGTCCTCCCTTGTCATCTTCTTAGGCTCTTCTAAACCATTTGATCCTCCACCTGGAGGGTTAGCAGCTATTGTTTCCATACTCCCAGATTCCATAGTATTTTCCATAGCAACCTATTCAGATAAACCAACAACACAAACCTATTATTATACTGGTTAAAAATGTCTAAATGCCTTATGGACCACCTCCAAAATATTTATAGGTAACCACATATTCAGCATTTTGTACGTATTGCTTTTCTATTGCCACATAATCAGTCTGCCTGTGAACAGATAGCATCAGACTGCTGCATGTTGCAGCAGGGAGCCATTACATGAAATGTAACTGAATTCTCCTGCTCTTGAGAGTGAGACAGCTGAGACAGGACAGAAGCAGTGGCACAAAGTTGTCTTGGATGAGTGAAATCAGGGTCATGACATGCCACAATGATTCCAGTATAAAGGCACCAAAATCCTAACTCACTGAGATAGCAGGACATCATAATCCCACTATGTTCATCATTATCCTAACTGGAACCTACCCAAGTTAGGGCATGGAGTTTTACTTTCCAATAAGATTAATTGCTATTACTGGAATGAATGAGTTTTTTTCTACTTAGGATAGATAGTGTTTGAATTCATGTTTGTATTTCTTCATTTGAGAAGGTTTTGAACACTTCCAAGCAGGTTTCCTTGTTGGCTCAGGAAATGAGAACTTACCATTTGCAGTCATGCTTATATCCCCATACAAGTTTGTAAGAAGATCTTCAAGGGAAGACTTTTGCTCAGTCCCACCACCATCACAGACTAGTTTGGTGAGGAGGACATGAGAGCGAGAGACCCTTCTTGGTGGCTGCTCCCGCAATTTGAAATTCCCTTCCATGGGAGTCCACGTTGGCTCCCTCCCTGCTTGCCTTTCACCAGCAGGCAAAGATATTTTTATACAAGCAGGCTTTTAATATATAATCATTGGCAGGGAGGCTTTTATACAGGGTGTGTGTTCTATTTGTGTTTTTAATATTGTTTCAGAAAGATGTGCTACCTTTCAATTTCTATTGTAAAGTTTTTAACTGATTTTATTTGTGAGCTGCCTTGGGTCCCTTTCTAGGAGAAAGGTAGCACATAAACACAATAAAATTAATAAACAAATAATGTGAAATCATTGGTGATCCTAAGGCAAACCTATCATGGTGTTTTCATGTCACGATTTGTTCAGAAGGGTTTTGCCATTGCCTTCCCTGTGAGGCTGAGAGAGTGTAACTTGCGCAAAGTCACCCAGTGCTTTTATAAATTCAGGGAACTTCAGATGCCACCCCTGCAGTAAATGCCATATTGTTTATAGCTAGGATCAGAAACTTCTTTTTTCTGTGAATGCTTTCCATGAAGCCACAACAGTCACAACTTGCTTTGATAGTTAGCAAATACAGCTACGTATTGTGCATTTTTGCACTTGGCTTGTCAATATGCATGTGCTTAATGGACAGCCAGTGTGGTGCAGTGGTTTAAGCGTCAGACTATGGTTATGAACAGGGTTCAAATCACTGCTGGGCTGCTAGTCACACTCTCAGAGGATGGCAATGGCATATTCCCTCTGAAGAAACTTGTCAAGAAAAACCCACGAGTTGTCTTAAGTCTTAAGTTGGAAATGACTCGAAGGCACAACAACACATGTGGTTTGGGTGTTAGACTGCAACTCTGGAGACCAGTGTTTGAATCCCAGCTTGGCTATGGAAACCCACTGGGGGTGGCCTTGGGCAAGTCACACTCTCTCAGCCTCAGAAAACCCCATGATAGGCAATGCTCTTGGTGGAAACGACTTGAAGGCACACAATAACAACTATTTAGCAATAACATCATCCAAAATCCACAAAACAGTGATACCTTTATTGGACCACTCAATATACTTATCACTGTTTTGTGGATTTTGGATGATGCTGTACTTCGACATCAGGGCTACCCCTGGATCTGCTTAACACATTTTGAAGTCTCTCAGAAACAGAACAAACAGCAGACTATAAAACCTATACATTGAGTAAAGCTCTAGATCAGGGATGGGGGGACTCCAAATGTCGAATAACTATGACTCCCATCATCCCTCATCGCTAAGCAGGCTGTCTGAGGCTGATGGGTATCGGTGTCCAACAACATCCGGGCGAGAAGGGAATCGCAGCTGTCAGTTTAGGAAAAGAAAACCCGGCGTGTTTCACAACTGGAAGGTGATGGGACCGACTCCCGCGAACAACGAAATCCCAAACAAGACCCACAAGGAAGGGATCCAGCGTTTAAACCGCCACAGAGTGAGACAGTCGGGGACTGCGCCTATTGCCTAAACAAGAGCAACCGGGGGAAGTTCCAGGGAGGACTTGAGACTCCAGGAAAAAAGAAACCGCAACAACAAACACACACCCTACTTCCAGCATAACAAGACACCCCCCCACAAAAGACTCACCCAAGGGCCCACCGCCTCTGCTCCTTAAACTCGAGTAAGGCTCCAGCCCTAACCAGGCCTCACTTCCGGTTCCCACAATGCAACGCGCCGCCCCATCCGCAGCCTCCTTTTCCCCCCTTAAAGGGGCAGGACTGTTTCCCCTCAGCACGGCCTTCCCCCTATTCGCCTTCTTGAGGGAGCAACTACATTGTAGAAATAATGCATCTTGACAAATAATGTAGTGTGAGACCGTTTTAAGTGCCCTGGCTCAGGCAGCAGCTTAGCAGCGTTCTTTTGGGCGGAGAAGGCTATGCCTGTACACACTGCCAGAAATAGTGCAAATTCAGTCCACTTTTAGGGTTAGGGAATCATGGGAACTGTAGTTTATTGTGGCACCAGAGCTCTCTGACAGAGAAGGCTCAGTGTCCCAGAAAAAACTACAGTTCCCATGATTCCTTAGCACTGAGCCAGGACAGTTAAAGTGGCCTCAAGCTGCGTTATTTCTGGCAGTCTGTTCAGGCCCTTAGTACTGTTTAGGTCAGCATTACTCGTTTAATAGCTGGTCCTAGTCCAGCGTGGCATAGTGGCTTGAGCGTTGTTGGATTATGACTCAGGAGACCAGGCTTTGAATCCCTGCTTGGCCATGGACGCCCAATGGGTGACCTTGGGTGAGTCACACTCTCTCAGCCTCAGAGGATTGCAATCGCAGGGGTAGGCAACCTTTCCCCTTTAAGGGCTGAGGGACTTCAGCTCCCAGAAGCCTCAGCCATGTTGGCCAATAGTCCCATGTTGGCCAATAGCTCCTGGGATTCTGGGAGCTGAAGTCCCTCGGCCCTTAAAGGGGAAAGGTTGCCTACCCCTGGGCAAAACCCTTCTGAAGAAACTTGCCAAGAAAACCCCATAATAGGGTCACCTTAGGGTCGCCATAAGTCGGAAACTACTAGAAGGCACACAACATACACAACAACAACAACAACCAGCGCAGACCTGACTACAGAAGCCCATTCCCCCCCCCACTATTGGTTTAGCGAAACAGCCAATCAGGATCGTTAGAGTCTTATGCGGAGGGAGAGACAGCCAATGAGGGACGCGTTTAACGATTTAAAAACAGTTCCTGCATCAAACCGACCTCCACGACGCCGTTATCTTGCTTTGAAGGCACGGTGAGTGGGCTGCAATTAACAAGTGAGTAGGCTGTTTTTAAGTGTTTATTTTTGGCTTCTGTTTTGATCTGGGATGTTTTCTTTAAAATTAAGAGTTGCTTGATGTTTTAAGATTTAGGAATGCTTGCTTCAGACTTAAAATAAACAAACATAAAGCAGTAACATAGGAGGGACAAGGAATATTATTATTATTATTATTATTATTATTATTATTATTACTTGTTCCT
>CM034703.1:212511667-212530256 GCA_020142125.1 Phrynosoma platyrhinos
GTTGAATTTTTCGTAAGATGAAGCATTTGTAAGTAGAGGTACCACTGTTTACCTAGAATCATTGAACTGGAAGAGACCCCAAGGAACATCCAGTCCAACCCCCTGCCATGCAATTAGACACAATCAAAGTTATCACTGTTCTGTGGATTCTGGGTGTTATTGTAGCTTCTGTTTAAAAACCTCCAAAGAGGAAGATTCCACTAGGCTCTGAGGCAGCGTATTCCACTCTCAAACAGCTCTTACTGTTAGGAAGTTCTTTCTAATCTTGATGTACAGGTACAGTATAGGCCAGCAGTAAAATAAAGATATCTAGGGGATAGCAAACTTATTCAGCATGTTTATTTTGTAAGAATTTAATTTGTAGTAGGGTACGGCCCTCGGCTAAGAAAGCCCTATGAAATTCATGGGGTCACCTTAAGTACTTTCAAGTTGCCAGGCAACTTGAAGGTATACAAATGGGCCTAACATCTAGATTAGTCAGATCTTAAAATATTTACAGGTTTAACTTGGTTGACAAGCCCTCTGACAGTAAAGCTCTTTATTGTCTTTTCACACCTCTCCAGCCCCCCCTGCTTTTCTTCCTCTTCCTCTCTCTAACTGATGGTTGTTTAGAAGCATCAGCATTACAATGATAGAGGGTGGAGAAGTGGAGTTGCAGCAGTGTATCTGTATTTAACAATATAATAAACTTGAACTTGGAAACAATGAGAGTCTACTCTAAATGATCCTCCTGTAGCAAAGTAAATAGCTGCTACCAGAATCCCTTACTTAGCATGTGTGAACAACAAAACAGAATAGGTGTGAGCAGATAAGCCTGACTCACCCACAGTTTTAAATATATAAGTGTATGTATATGGTTGGCCACAAAAGTGGAAATCCTAAGAAAAGTGGAAGCTGGTGAAAGAAAGTAGTCAAGTAGTCTCTTGAAGGCTTAAAAGGCATATTATTAATGATAATAAACAATATAATCGAAACACTCATGATAAACATAAAACCTGACCCAAGGATAATCTTGCTGAATATGATAAATAAACTAGATGAAAACATCAGGAAGTATCATACCAAAAAATTACTATATATGTTCACATATGCAAGAATCTTATTTGCACAATACTGGAAGACTAACAGAATACCGACCAAAGAAGAATGGATGATTAAACTTAGAGAGGCTGCTAATATGGATAGTCTAACCACAGAACTATGAAGTAAAGACCAAAAAGATGAATGGATATGTCTAAATAAAATGGAAGAAGATAGAGACAGTAAAATAAACAAAAAGGAAAGGAAAAATTTCAATTATAAATCTGAAGAGATACCTGCTAGAAGAACCATAGATATAGTAAATTTTGTAATATATATATATGTAATATATATATTCAGTAGATCTAAAAATTAATGTTTATATGAAATATTTAGCTGAATAAGAATCAATTAAGGTATAGATATTGACACGTACGATAGTGATGATTGATGAATACGAGATGTAATGTTTTGTTGCATGTGAGATATGTTTTAGTTGGTATGTAATGTTTTGTATTGTTATGTAACGTATGTAATGTATGTTTTGTATATTTTATATGTGTTTATTATAATGAAAAAAAATGAAAGGCATATTTGGCCTGGTGGTTTCATTCAATGTGCGTGTATGTGTGTTGTTTTGACAAAGCTTTTCTGAAAGATATTGAACTGATCTTTTTTTGTCATGTAGGAACCTATCCTTATTCTTTCCATGGTTATTTCTTCTTTGTGGTCTCTACGAATCACACAAATGAGTTACATCTGCGCATGCGCAGCAACTTCGGAAACTTAATTGAATCGCTAGGTTGAACTTTAGTTGCAACTTTTTGCAGTAGCTCCCCTAGCAATCCCGCTCTTTCCCAGTTCCTTTCGTCCGCTGCACTAGCAGCTTGAAGGAGCTTCTGTGTTGGTTTTGCTATTGACTTTGGCCTTCTGTCTGTGTTTTGACCTCCGCTTGTTAATGACTACTCTTTTGGATCAACCTCTCAACGTCTGTTAGCCGACCGACTTATTTTGGACTGTCTGACCTTGACTCTTGGATTTGGATTTGGATTTGAAGATGGCTTCTCGCACGTTCAAACAATGTGTGAAATGTGGGGGTAAGATTCCCGGCTCGGACCCCCATTCCTCCTGCCTCTTGTGTTTGGGTGAGGGCCATAATCCCCAGTCTTGTGCCTTATGCAGGTCCATGACCTTGCAGGCCCTGAGGAACAGGGGCAAGAGGCTTAAAGCATGTCCACATCCTCGACCTCACCATCAAGTACCATTGGCTCCCACAAGAACGGCAGCTTCATATCAATGAACTTGAGATGTTAGCTGTGGAGAAGGCCTTCATGCCTTTGAACCTCTGCTCCAGACCAAGGTAGTCCTCCTGTCAACAGACAACACCACGGTCATGTATTACATCAGCAAGTAGGGAGGTACAAGGTCACCCACGGTCCTCGAGATCACCCTGCAATTTTGGAACTGGTGCATTCCGAGGGGCATTACCCTTCAAGCAATTCATCTTCCCAGAGAGGAGAACAAGCTGGCAGAACAACTCAGCAGGTCCTCGAGCTCGTGCCATGAGTGGCGTTTTCATCTCAAGACTGTTGCCGATCTCTTTTGGGTGTGGGGAGAGCCCAAGATCGACTTTTTCGCCTCTCATGTGAACAAGCAGTGCCACCAATTCTGTTCCAGGTTCAAGGCCCCAGGATCTCAAGGGGATGCGTTCCTGTTCCAATGGTCAAAGAAACTGGTTTACATCTTCCCACCATTCCCTCTCATCATGAGGGTAGTAGCCAAAATCAAGACAGATCTTTCCAACGCCATTCTTATCACTCCTTGTGGCCGAGGCAACCTTGGTTTGTCTTGCTCTTGAACTTATCCAGGAAGAGATTTCTCTGTCCCAAACCCCACCCTGACCTTCTCTCTCCACAAAGGACAAGTCCATCACCCGGACATCAATAATTTTTGGTGGCCTGGAGAATTCAGCTCTAGACAACCTTCTGGACTCAGTGAGTACTGTAATTTGAGTCTCTCTCAAACCATCCACATGGAAGTCTTATGCCCCTAAGTGGGCCAAGTTTTCAAACTTCCTCAATAGCAAGGACCTCCATCCATCCCATGTCTCGGTACTAAAAGTCCTGGAATTTTTGATGACCTTGGTTGATTCTGGGCTGGGGCTGACATCTGTCAAATGCTACCTGTCAGCCATCTGCTCCCATTACCAATTCCAAGACAGATGCTCTTTCTTCAAGGAACCCTTGGTATAGAGTTTCCTTAAACTAACCTAGCTAACCTCCACCTTCCTGCTTCGGTACTGACACCAGCTTGGAGTCTTGATCTGGTTCTTTCAGATCTTTCATCCAAATCCTTTGAGCCATGGCCACTACGGACTTTTAAGATTGCTGTCCTGGAAAATGGCTTTCTTGGTGGCCATCACTTCAGCTTGTCGCGCGAGTGAGTTGTGTGCTCTGTGGGTGGATCAACCCTATCTTCGTTTTCACAGAGACAAGGTTGTCCTCCACCCCAACATTACCTTTCTGCCCAAGGTGGTGTTGGCCTTTCACATGAATCAGGACATCTTGCTGCCCACCCTAGCCCCGAAACCGATCACTGAAACCGAGCGCCAATTACATACACTTGATGTTCGTCAAGCGCTTGCTTTCTACTTGGACAGACATTCTGAATGCTTGTTTGTCTGCTACTCGGAGGCTAAGAAGGGGCTTCCTGTGTCAACTCAGAGGTTTTACAAATGTGTGGCCAACACCATCCACCTCTGTTATGAACTTGCAGGAAAGGACCCTCCAGCCAGGGTGCATGCGCACTCAACCAGGGCGGTAGCTGCATCCTCCGCTTTTTTGACCGGGGTGCCTTTGCAGGATATGTGCAAGGTTGCTGTCTGGCCTCAGCCTTTGACCTTTATTAAACATTATAGACTGGACTCGAGAGCCAGACGAGATGCAACCTTTGGAAGGGCAGTGTTGTTTGCTGGTTTACACCAAGGTGATTGTGGTTTATTCTATGCATCTAACCAAAAATAACTAAGATAATGCACTTTGAATTTAAAGTTTATTGTTAATAAATACAACTTGTTTCATTGTAAAATTGTTGTCAGGTCACTTCCTCCTCCACTGACTCAAGCTTGTCAGTCTAACCCATTTGTGTGATTTGCAGAGACCACGAAGGAGGACGGGTTGCTTACCTGTAATAGTATTTCTTCGAGTGGTCTTCTGTGAATTCACACAAATCCTGCCCATCCTCCCCTCAGTTGTGTGCTGCTCATTACAAAACTCCTGCTGTTGCAGCTTGCGGCATATGTTTCGGAACTGGGAAAGAATAGGATTGCTAGGGGACTTTATAGGGATGGGCAGAGCTACCGCCAAAAAGTTGCAACTAAAGTTCTGCCTAGCGATTCCAAAAGTTTCCAAAGTTGCTGAACATGCGCAGATGTAACCCATTTGTGTGAATTTGCAGAGGACCACTCAAAGAAATACTGTTACAGGTAAGCAACCTGTCCTTCTGCTTCTGGGACCAAATTTTCTGTTGAAGCAATGGTCAGGAACACGTCTACTTCAGATGAATTATATCTATAATTTGTAGTAACAGTGAAGCTTTTAAATAAAAAAAGTATCAGCTGTCACTTAAGAAAAGAATACACAGTTTGTGTTCAATTTATTGCTAGTCTGTTCACAGAATGTGATTTCTTTGAGACACCCAGAAAAGATTGCCACTCCACCAGTTTGCTCTACTGTGCATGACCAATAAGAAAAATTTAAACAGTTCACAGATCTGGCTGGCTGTGTTTAGTCTGCTTTTCCATCCATTTCTCTTTTCTTTCATTTTGTACTCATGGGGAATGTGTAAGTTTGTCTTGCTCATTGCCACTCTGCTCTCTGTTGAAGGTGGAATATAGATGGTTTAACTAAATATGAATCAAAATCTCTCATGGCCCAGAAATAAAGCCTACAAAGGGGTAAGCGATTTGTCTACACTGAGAAGCCCTCATCCCTATATGATCTATGGAAAATCCTGCTTTAAGGGCCATTACCCTACTTTTATCTGATGTATTTAAGACATCTGTTTCTACTTTAAATGTGAAGAATATCTAGTTAGTCATTGATATGGTTCCAATTACATTAGGTTCTTTGTTTCCACAGATTCAAGCATTCATGCTTTGAAAATATTAAAAAAAATGTATAAATCCCAAAAAGCAAATCTTGATTTTGCCATTTTATATTTGAAAAACCATTTTATGCTATTATTTTGAATGGGACTTGAGCATCCATGGATTTTGATATCCACGGTGGGTCTTGGAACCAAATCCTGGCAGATACCAAGGGCCCACTGCAGATGTACCGTATTTTCCGGCATATAAGACGACTGGGCGTATAAGATGACCCCCCACTTTTCCAGTTAAAATATAGAGTTTGGGAAGAGTATGACTTCCAAAACTGTTGTTGTTGTTGCTGTGCACCTTCAAGTCATTTCCAACTGATTATGACACTAAGGCAAACCTATCATGAACCTCCTTATACCCGGCGTATAAGATGACCCCCTCACTTTAACCCCAGATTTTGCAGGTTAAAAAGTAGTCTTATACGCCAGAAATCAGGTAATTGTCCTTTACAATCTTTTTTTCTCCATAGACCTGTATTAAAAAAAGGTAACCTGATAACAAAAATCTGCCTCTGCTCCACATGAAGAAAACCACATTATTTCAAGGTACTGTAATTTCTAACTAATTACTTCCCATGATGAATTCATTGAATAGTGGCTGGATTTTATATTGTCATAAAAAAGCAATATATATGCTGATTAGTTAGAAATAATTTCATTGAAAATATTCCATATGCTGTGCTCATAGCAAAAGCACACACCTTAGAAATTATATCCAGAAATCAAGGCATTGATAACCCTGTTAGATGTGTAATGACAAAGTGCTGAAAATTTAACATTAGCTTTGGGAGACTTTATATATATATATATTATACTGAATTTAGTTAATCAAAAAGACTTAAGGATGAATGAAGTCTCTAGCATCTTGACTGACCTCTTGAAGGACTGTCTTGTAGTGTATTGGTATGTAAAGCTATTGCATTTTATCTGCTGATTTGCTTATGAATACAGCTGTTTGCAGGGCTACCACATATTCCTGTATAACCAGATCTGTAAACTGTTAAGTGTTAAGTAACTGTTACAAATTAGGATGCATAGGCAGGGAAATGTCCTTAAGAACATAGATTGATTATAATACCATGCCTTATTTGAGTGAGTTGTTGTTTCCATCCGGCTCTTGCAAATGAGGTTTAACAATTGTTCAATAAAGAATTTATAAAACAGAAGATAATGGAATATATTTAGAGATGGAAGAGAAATCAATATTTGCCTGTCCATTTGCACCAGGCACAAAATTAAATGAATGAGGCCAGGATTCAGGTGGATGGGTTAAAGGGGCTTCTGAGGCCTCCTTTAAACACTCGATTCATGTATTTGTTGTTAACTGCCCTCAAGTCAATTTTGACCCATGGTGACCCTGTGGATGAGACATCTCCAAGACTCCCTGTCCTCCACTGCTCTGCCCAGGTCCTGTAAAGTCTTACCCATTGTTAGCAGATATGGAATTAATAAATTTTTGGGACACATGTGGAGTTCCCTCTATGTCCCTGAACTGACCTCTGTGGGATGTCAGCCATAATCTTCTAGATGGCAGGCCAGGTAGGCATCAGGATGGCCTGCCCAAACAACCGGAAAATTCCTTACTAGACATGTTTGGGAGTTGCTCAAGGGAAGAAAATCATTATACCAAAAAGAGACACATTGTCCAAAGTTTCACTCTTGATGGGGCAGTAATCAGAATTGACTGCACCCTCTTTCTCCAGCCTTCCTTCCTTGATTGAATCGAAACCAAATGCATTATTTAGACTGGTCTCACACCTAGGTTTAATAAAGATAAGACAATCAGCACCTTTGTCCAGGCTTCAGACAAGCCGTTTAGTCAATAGCCAGAAGGTAGAAATTTCCTATTTAAACCCTGAGATTTTTAGGCTCCACGTGCTAACTTTGGAGTGCATCTTGGCTCCACGTCAGTCTGTGCTCTGATCATAGCTTCCTCGGCCATCCCTTCCCCCGTTTTGGTGGCCTTGTATCATCATCACCATTATCAACATCCACAGCAGATCCTGGAGAAGCCTTTGGAAGTAACTCCCTCAGTCTGGCCCATCTCAAGCCATTCCCACTTTCACTCCTTTATTCCTAAGAGTGCATTGTGTGTGTGTGTGCCATATTTGTATGTGTCAAGTTTTTCACTTTTAAATAAATATTTAGACTTTAATAATAATAAATAATAATAATAATAAATTTTTATTAATTGAAGAAGCTTGCCTCAGTGTCATCCATTGTGGGATTCCTTAGTCTTCTGGTATACATATCGGTATCTGGTCCTGTGGGGCTTTGTTAAGATCCCACTCTTGCATATTTGAGCTAATTATAAATCCCCCTAATTAGATCCTTCCTAACACCATGACATTTTTTATAGAGTCCTTCCATCTAGGACGTGGCTTTCCTCTTTTTCTACTTCCCTCCACCTTTCCTAGCATTGTTTTTCCCCCCAGTGAGTCGTGCCTTCTCATGTGTCCGAAGTATGACAGCCTCAGTTTGGTCATCTTGGCTTCCAGGGAGATTTCTGTCTTGATCTACTCTAGGAACTATTTGTTTGACTTCTTGGCTGTCCATGGAATCCTCAACCCTCTTCTCCAGCATCACGTCTCAAATGAATTGATTTATTTCCTATCTGCTTTCTTAACTGTCCAGATCTCACATCCATACATGGCATTAGGGAATACAAGGGCTTGTGGATTCTAACATTTGAGCTCAGTTGTATATCTTTGCATTTTAGAATATTGTCTAATTCTTTCATAGCCACCCTCCCCATTCTTAACAATCTTCTGATTTCCTGGCTGCAGTCCCCATTTCTATCAATGTTTGGTCCCAGGTATGAGAGCTGTTTTACTATTTCTGTTTCCTCATTGTCTAGGTTAAATTTGTTTAGATTCTCTATGGTCATTATTTTTGTTTTCTTTATCTTCAACAGTAAGCCTGCCTTTACACTTTCTTCCTTGATCTTTCTTAGTAGTTGCTCCATGTCTCGGAGGTTTTCTACTAGTATTATGGTGTTGTCTGAGTATCTTATTGTTGATATTCTTTCCTCCTATCTTCATTTCTCCATCTTCTGTGTCCAATTCTGCTTTTATTACAGTATTGTTCTGCATATAAGTTGAACAGATAGGGTGATAGGATGCAGCCTTGCCTGACTCCTTTGCCAATTGGGAACCATTCTGTTTTTCTGTGTTCTGTCCTGACAGTAGCCTCTTGTCCTGAATAAAGATTCCTCATTAGGACTATCAGATACATTGGCATTCCCATGTCTTTGTGGGGGTTCCACAGCCTTTCATGATCTATGATTTTTCATGTATGCATTGGGTGAAAAAAAGCCAAAAACTAATCAGACAAGCTAATTAAAACACAGGGTGGTGGTAGGAATTAAAGCCACTTTAATTCAGGTCCAAATACCTAAGGCATGTATATGAGTGAAGATACAGGGACGCAATGCGAAGAAACTCTTCAAATTATCCTCCTTTGCTACTCCAGTACTGATGCTTTTGCTTTAGATTGCAGAACCTGGTGATCAGAAGCGTGAGTGTTTTACACAGGTTCTGGTTAAACAAGCTTAACATGTTTGAAGTCGTAGAGCAAAATGTCAATTATTTGATGTTACTGTATACTAAGAACAGAATTATCACAGGTGTAGGAAATCTGTGCTAAATCACTGTATTTCCCATAATCCAAGCCATCGTATTCCCAATCACCATGTACAGATGTGACAGTTGGACAGAGAAGAAAGTGGATAAGAAGAAAATCAACTCCTTTGAGATATGGTGCTAGAGAAGAGTGCTAAGGATACCGTGAACAGCCAAAAAAGACAAACAAATATGTCTTTGAACAGATCAAGCCTGAAATACCCCTAGAAGCCAAGTTGATCAAATTGAGGTTGCCATACTGTGGCCACATTATGTGAAAACATGATTAATTAGAAAAGACAATAATGTCAGGAAAGGAGGAGGGAAGTAGAAAGAGAGGAAGATTTCAAGTTAGATTGATAAACTCTATTAGGGAGGTAATAAGCATGAATTTACAGGACCTAAGCAGAACAGTGGAGGACAGGAGGCTTGGAGATGTCTCATTCATAGGGTCGCCATGAGTTGGGGTCAACTTGAAGGCAAAAGGAATCTCCAGAAGTTGGACTACTGCTTCCAGCATCTCTAGGTACTGTCAGTATTGGCTGGAGTTCATGGGAGTTGGAATCCACCTTCATCTGAAGAGCCATACAGTTTGATCCTGGATTTAGAAGGAAGCTAGCATATGATACTTCATTTCTGTAACCAGCAGGTGGCACTGGAAAATAGAAGAAAATGTTAGTTCTTTCAGGTTATTCAAGAAGATAAAATCTTATAAGATTTTTTGTTTTTGTTTTTAGTTACACTCTTCATTGCAATGTGGAACGCTAGACTTTCACTTCCTGCATTGTGGGAAAAAGCCCTATATAGGCATAATAAAAATGGGAAACAAAATGTCCCACAAGTGTGGCAAAATGGCAAACAGCACCCCCAAAAGGCTTGAATTTTCTGCCTTTTGGAGGACAAAAATGCCCTTAGAAAAATGGTGACAGGGAAGTAGGGGCTTGATCTGTCTTAGAAAAATTGCAGATTTAACTTTTACAACTATGTATATAGACACATAACAGTTGGAAGAGACTTGAAGGGTCATCCAGTCCAACCCCCTGCCATGCAGAAAACACTAAGCATTCCTGACAGATGGACCATTCAGCCTCTATTTTAAAATCTAATTTTAAATTAAATTTAAAATTAAAAAGAAGACTACCACATTCCAAGGTAGTGTATTCCAGTCAAACCACTGGAAGGTCTTCCTAATGTTTAGGTGGAATCTCTTTTTCTCTAGTTTGAATTCATTGCTCCTTGTCCTAGTTTCTGGAGTAGCAGAAAACAAGCTTGCTCCATTCTCAGTATGACATCCCTTCAAATATTTAAACATGGTCATCATATCCTTAACCTTCTCTTCCCCAGGCTAAAAATACCCGGACTTTTCACCATGTTGGTTGCCCTCCTCTGGCACTGAATTCTGATGTTAAGAACTGAGCATAGTAGTTCAGACAAAATCTGACCAAAGCAGAATAAAGTGAAAGTATTACTTCCTTCAATCTAGCACAGATTTTTAGGCTCACTTTGGCTGGAAGAAGTGAGGCTGCTTGTGGTAGCTTGACTGGGTTATGAAAAAAGAAAATAATTGTTTGAAATAATTGCAAACTTAATACATTAGTTGCTTGTTCTCTCTGTTCTTAAGATGAATCTGAAAGTGTAGCTTAATCATTCTGGATATTCATCTTGGATTCCTGTGCTTTGCATCAAAACAAATTGTGACAGTGAAATCATCTGTTTGTCTACTAATAAATAAGTTACACTATATCTAATAGAGCTAGGTTCATAACAAGAGTTGACTCAGTCTGAAAAAGGAAGGCTCATATGCATGACTGTGTCATTTTGAATCTGGTAGTTTTGGAGCCAGTGTGGCATAGTGGTTTGAGTGTTCGACTGTGACTCTGGAGATCAGGGTTCAAGTCCCAGCTTGGTCATGAAACCCACTGGGTGACCTTGGGCAATTCACATACTCTCAGCCTCAAGTGAAAGCAATGGTAAAATCCTCTGAACAAATCTTGCCAAGAAAACCCCATGAAGGGCCTTAGGGTCACCATAAGTTGGAAATGACTTAATGGTGTGTGTGCACGCACATGCACTCTCACACAGAGAAACAAACAAAATGATTGCTTTGTCTTCTTTTTCTTAGAATTTTTAAGGTAGAATATCTGAATTATCCACCTGGTGGAATCAAAGATTGTGTGTGTGTGTGTTATGTGCCTTCAAGTTGTTTCTGACTAATGGCGTCCCTAAGGGTGAACCTATCTTGGGGTTTTCTTGGCAAGAATTGTTTAGAGGAGGTTTGACATTGCTGTCCCTTGAGGCTGAGAGAGTGTGACTTGCCCAAGGTCACCCAGTGCATTTCATGGCTGAGCTGGGAAATGAACCCTGGTCTCCAGAGTTGTCGTTCAACACTGAAACCATTATGTCAGATTATTTTCCTTTATTTTCAGAAGTTATAATACTATTAGCAATAAGAGGTTAGTGCAGTAAAAAAATAGTATCAGCAATAACTGGTTAGTGCAGTACAAAAAGTAGTAATGACCCTTTGGTTGGTCAGAGTAATGAGTATAGTAATTGTATCCTTTAAAAAGTGAAATTGAAGCTTTGTTTAGCAGAAATACCTGGAAAATTTTGGCCTCCTTTATCTTCTCTCCTTTTCACAACTTTTGAATTTAAAAATATGGGTGGGGGGAGTCTTAAGCCTCTCCCATCATCATGTGCCAGTTCTGATGTTGATTGGGACTATATTTTCTTTTCTGAAAGTAAAAAAGAAAGTTAAAAAACACTTTAATATCAATTAGAAAAAAATTATAAATCAGAAATGAACATAGGATAAACTGCACGTCATAGGTCAAATATAATATCATTGCTTTCTGTATACTCTTTAATGGACCAGTGTATATCCTAGCAGATCCTACCATAGAAGGAAAGGCTCTTTAATTGTGTGCTATGTATTTAATGTAGAGTGGGATTCTGGTTATGCAGTCTTAGCTGCAGTATCTGGCAAAAAATGAAATAACAGAGAACACTGCAAATAAAATTGGTTGTTGCAGTTTTTAGTTTTTAGCACGAGGAGGAGGATGTTCTTGAGAACAGTTACAAAGATTGCATTATTTTGGGATCAAATACAGGCAACTTATTTTGATGAGACTCCTAAGTAGAGAGAGCCAAGGACACCAAATGCCCTTATATACTGAAATGTATGTATTTTAGAGTGAAGCTTTCACAAGTTGCTGCAGAGAGAAGTTTTGCCTTCTGTCACATGAATACGAAATGCTTTCTTTTTGCTTAGTCGGTGTGCAGTGAGAGCATATTCTGGGTCATTGCTCATAAGTGGAAACTGTTATTTTCTCAAAAATGCATTTGTGGTCCTCTGAAGTTAGTTCTCGATCACTTGATTGAAAAGTTCCAACTTTCTCCCAATCTGTTTGGTGAGTTCTTTGTACTCCTGATGCTATTTGGGTGAATCTGAGTACCACACATGGTCACTGCTGTGTTTCAACAAGAAATTTTAAAGAAACAGCACAATGGTTCTCTTCACTAGGCACCTGTCACAGACCATCTTCAATCTCAAGCTCCCTGTGGTGTTCACTCAGCAGGTCTCCGCACGGGAATTATGTATGAAGATACTACCATGCGGATGCTTGCATTTTCTGAAGTGGCCCAATTTTTTCCAGATCATGTCCTAAGATGAGTAACACATTGATTAAACAAAACAAGACAAAGAAATGCAATTTTTATACTTCCCAACTTCACTCAGGCTTAAAGTCTATTGGCTGCTAAAATAGTATCGAATTGTATTTCAGGAGTGTGAATGAACCCTGGGGTGGAGGTCTGTCCCCTTCTCTCCTTCTTGCAGCTTGTCCGTGTGCCATCAAGACCTGTCCAGAAAGGCTGGGGAACCCTGCAGAGCATTTTGGGGTGACATGGAGGACTTCAGCAACTAGGGAAAGAAAGTCCATTTTTCTACTAGTGGATTTCTAATAATTAGGCCTGTGGCTTTGTGTGCATGGAGTCAGGTGAAAATTTTACTTTAATATCTTTTCATATTGTGGATCCCTCATCCAGCAATACATGCTGCAAATAGCTGCCAAAAGACTTGTGGATATATGTTCTGATGCTTTAAAGTTAAGCATAGCCATTGCTTAAACCCCCAAACTACTAAGCTTTGCTCTCCCACAACCCCCATTTCAATTCTGCATTCTTTTCTGTATCTCGTGTGCAGTTCTTAAAGGCCTTAGAGAACACAAGAAGCATTTCAAAAACAACTTTGATTTATAGACTGACTAGCTTACACTGTTACACATTTAGTCAGAAGTGAGTCCACCTAAATTTAATGGGGGTTTACTTTAGTAATTGAATTTAAGATGCGGCTATCAAGATGGAATGAATTGTGCAACAGTATTTCTCTTAAAAATTCCAGATCAGCTAGTTTTTTTAGATTTTTTTTTAAGAACTGAGAAATATTTGCTTAGTTCAAAAGTTGTGCTAATTTTTTGGGAAGTCGGCCTAATACTGAAGCTGATTAATCTTTTCTAAACTGCTGCACTCCTTTGTTAATTTGGTAGACCTTCCAGGATTATTTTGATTTAGGAGAGGACCTTGCCAACTTTCGAAGCAGCAAAGGCCCAGTATTGAATTTAGAACCTGACTAACCATTTTTCATTTATTTCCTCCCTCTTTTCATTTTAGTCTGTCTACTATAGCAAAGGCAGTGAGGTTTTTATCCTGTAGATGGCAGAAGCATAACAGCAAACAAATTGTTACCAGAATCCACTTCAAATAATGTAAATTTGAGACAAGTAATGAAGGATAGGCAGAAAGCATGACAGCAGCCTTTTCAGAATAGATCACACAGGCCAGTGCTTCAAAATCATAAACTGTTTAGATACAACCCCTATTCCAGGCACTTGTTTTAAAAATAAGGTTCTTACAAAGGTTTGTGGAGTGTGAAGCAAAAAGCCTAAAGTGAATTAAGAGGAATGAGTTAAACTTTTAATGACTAGGAAAATCTGATTCTAGGTATACAGATATGCTTTCCTGAACAAAATTATAGTTGAAGATTTTGGGACTGAGATCCTAGGATGCACTAATGGATCTCTTTGGAAATACTAGTTTCAGAAATACGATTTCAAAATGTTTGCAGGCAACTGGGCAAAAACATTTGGTTCTGAAGACATGCAGAGAGAGATATAATTTCACCCTGTCCCTTGTAATGCCCTCATCCCTTAGACAGCATTTTTAAGTGGATGAACTAGAGATGAGAAGATTCAAGATTCATCTATTAACCTGTGGATTATTGTCTAAATAAATGGGGGGAAATAGGATTTCTGCCATTTTGATCTGGCTTATTATGAGCATGATTCATTGCAAAACAACAAGATTTCAGTGGAACTGTTGTGACTGTTGGAATTTAGGTGGATCTTTTCAATTATGTGGGGCTGGAAACCTGTTCAGTAATGCACTTTTATGAAGAGGATATACAGGTGAGTCTCAATTTGTGTTGCTCCAATTTATAGCATTCTCCGGAAATAAATAATTGGAAGTCTCATCCACAATGCATTATTCTTCCCATGTGCTTTTGCAGTTGATTGAGATGGAAGACCAAGGGGAGACAGTGAGGCGGTTTGTGATTTTGGTAAGGACTTTTGAGTAGTAAGAAAAGGTGACTGGATTGGCTTTCTTTTACTTGCCTAGTTTGGTGGAGTGTGGAGGAAAGGAAAGCAACTGCAGTTTTAGTGTTGCTAGAATGAAGGAGTTTTCTTTACTTATTTAAAATGGAGAAGGGGAAGAGGAAACTGCAATCTTGGAGTTTGGGTATGGCTGGAAGGGGGTTGCTCTCTTTGCTTAGGTTTTGAGGGATGATCAACTGGAATTTTCTTTCTTCATTTGGTAAGCCTACTGAAGAGGACATATCAGGAGATTATATTGCATCTCCTCCTATTGACCCTTGTGCACCTGCTGCAGAAGACACAACAGGAGAGTCTCTCTGTCTCTCTCTCCTTCTGATGGGCTTCAGCAAGGAGGATATACAGCAGAAGAACACAGTTCTTACCAGTTGCTCTCTGTCAGTGTGTTCCTCTAAAGATGAACTGTGGCCTAATGGCAAGCCAGTTTACTCCAGCCAAATATCTATTGGGATAAGCAGTTGCTGCCTTCTTTGATCCCTCTGGAGAGCATATGCAGGTTTCTTTAGACAGGAAAAAGTAAGCTCTCATATGTTCTAAACCTCTTTAAAGTTGGTAGTTGATTGAGTGAAACTTCAGACTTTGTGGCCACTTTAGTTCTGTTGGAATGGACCTCCCTGCTCTTGAATTATTCCCTATGGAATTGCCCCTTCGCATTTATGTCAGTCTCAATGTACATTGTGAGACCCACCTGTATTGAACACACTGTCTGTAATTAAATTGTGTTGAATTTCCCATTTCCCGTAGGCATTTCACAGGAGGAATGACTTTGGACAATAACATATAACATGAATCCAACCATGTCAGTAATTTTTATACTGATTACAAGCAGAATTTTAAAAACTGTAACCATCTTGGCTTTCTGGAGGTTAGACTACATCTCCCATGATCTTTCTCCATAGGCTATGGTGGCTAGGACTGATGGGAGCCTCAGTGCAACATTATCTCCCTGTAGCAGCTTTATACAAATGGATAGAACAGCTGTGGGGAAAGTGGATGGGAACTCTATTAAAAATCTTACTGTGCTTTTGCTAAGCCACAGTGCAGAAGGCAAAAAAGGTTGCAGCATATACAGGGGAGTGCTTCCATTCTTAATGCTATGGCTGTTGCCCAGTATTTGATTTGTCTATGAAGCTACATAGGGACCTATACAGGCTGCAGATGTGGCATACTCACAGCATCTAAGTGGGAAAATGAAAGCCCGCATCTTCTAAAATGCAGACTGGGCTGCTCTCTAGTGACCCAGATGTGCAGTATTATTTTCTCAATGGGGAGGCAGCTCTGTTTTGAGAGTGACCTTGTGAAGATTGGCAGCCTGCTGGTTTTATTTTCAAGGCAGTGGGATGCTTTTCAACAGGGTAATCAATAAGTGTTCTTTGGATGAGCCTCCAAAACACCAAGTTTTTGGTGTGGGCCTAGTCTGAAGGCAACAAGCTTTGTTGAGACTATTTGCAGTTTGACGCAAAGCAATGTTTTAATTATAGTTGTGCTAGACTGGGCAATTAGATTTCTATTTTTGGGTCCTACAAGTTTGTCTCTCTAAGGAAATGTGCAAGAATATAATCATCATTCTTTCTAACTGGTGATCAGGAACTGGTCAGTGTGGAAGCAATACAGGGGTACCCCCAAACAAGGTACAAAGTTTTTAATGGAATATTGAATAATTTTTAAAAAGAGTATTTTCTTATCATTATAGAGGGAATTTTTGAATTCATACTCAATACTTTTTTGGAAGGTCTCTGCAGGGATTGAAGTGAATATGGAAGAATCCAAGAACTATCATTCTTGGATTTTTCTGTGCCTGTTACTGATCCTTCTCTCTTTTTGTTTATAGACATAGGAGCTGTCCATAGAGAACCAAAAAACAAAAACAAAAAACAAAACAAAACAAAACAAAAAAAAAAAACAACCCAGGATTTTAGCATTGCTTAAGAATGAGAACATCAGTATGCCAGCAACCTCTGCCAAGGAAGTAGCATTGTTTTCTTATTTCATATGAATTTATTATGATGGTGATAATAACAAGAAGAAATATCACTCTACTATTGCTATCCCATATCCACATAATGCATCTAGGGAAGACTGTGACTGGGTGACTTTTCAGTGAATTTACTATTTATAGCTGGTCAGAGATAGGTCTCAGCAAAACAAGGTGAAAGTGGCCCACAGATCAGGGCCAGGTCAGCGTATGGTCTCTATGACCCATCTCAGCAGGCAAAGTATTGTGGAATGCATGGGAACTGAAAGTCTGACAGACTGTTGGTCTAAACCAGGGTCCCCAAACTATGGCCCATGGGCTGAACCCGGCCCGTTGAGGCCTTGTATCTGGCCTGTGGCCAGCCCTACCGCCGCTGCCGCCACTGCCTTTCTAGCGTGCGCATGACTCCGGGCACCATTTTTTGTTTACTTCGCCCCTCCAATGAGCTGGGGGACAGCGAACTGGCTCCCGGCTCAAAAAGTTTGAGGACCCCTGGTCTAAACCTTGTGGGGATGGCTGAGTCATAGAATACTGAAAAACTCTCTTTCACTGTTGTTGGGCTGCAGCTTCCACTGTCAACATAGGGTATGCTGGCTGAGGCTGCTGGGAATTGCAGACAAAAATCTGGAAGACTACAAGTTGCCCACCCCTGCATAGCTGAGTGCCCATGGGTAAGAAATACAAATGATCCCATCCAGCAAAACAAATCTAGTTTGAGTAAACCTTTAGGCTACCAGTACCAAGATGGGGATGCTTTGCAAAGGTAATGAGGGAAGATCAAATGGTGGCTGAGCTGCTTGTACTCACCATGCAGGTTCTTACCTTTCAACCTAGCAGACAATGTGGGAGGGCAGAGGTGGGTCTGCTGGCCCAGGCTGATGACCCTCCAATCCAAAGGTAGCTTTGCCATTGCATCTCTGAAATATAGCAATAAAGCGCTCTGGTTGCGAACTGATGGCCAGTCTTAAAACCTGTCCTTTAATATAAACTGTACGCTTGCAGTGGGGGAGAACAGCCTTTCCTATTGTGTAGTTTCTCCTCTCTGTGAACTCTGCAAACTGAAATTCACAACAGGGGTTTCTTTTTCAGAAGAAGCTGTGAATAGAAGCACTGTTGTTAAGGGCTGAGAATGTGCTTCTTTGCTGCTGAATGTTAAAATGACTTGGGAAGCTGGCACAAGAGTTTGAGATAATTGAAATTCATAACCTCCCTCTCTTGTTGTACTGCTGATATTCAGGCATAACAGGGCAAATGCCGAAGGAATGCATCTTCCTTCTTCCCTTCTCAAATACAGACACAGAAGAACACACCCTACCCCTCTCCATGACTGTGGCTTCAGTTTACCAGGGAAGAATGAAAACATGATGCAGTAGACTGGGAGACCCCTCCTACACCCAACAGCAATAATTTAGACCGAGGGGATTTTTTTAACAAAAAAGCTGAGTAATACGATGCATGACCAGTTGCCTCAAGTGTACTGGTGCCAGTTCAGCCCTTGTGAGATGGATTAGCAGGAATTAATTATCATTTGGTGGCTTGGGTGCTTGCAGCAGAGGCTGCAGAGATTAGATACTGACCTTAAAGAAACAAAGCAAAACATACACATTCAGTCACTTTGTTTTTTGGCACTAATCTTAACTGTAATACTGGACAGACAGAAAGAAAAATGGTACTGCTGGAGGATTCTTTCTGGAAGGAAAATGGAAGAGATGTAGCACAGTTATTCCCCCCCCCCCTCATCCTGCTGCCAGGAGATAATTAGAGCACTTTAGTATTCAGTTTCTTTAACCTGAATTTCAGCAAAAAGAGAATAATAGAAGAGGCTGAGAGGACTGAGATGCGTGTAGTTTTGACTCTATTAAGAGACTTATTAATGAATCATAGAATCTACCATGGAAATTATTGACTGCTGAGGTGTAGAATTAATGTAGAATGCAGTGAATTTCTTGCATCTAGCAATAGGAAAAGCAATTTCACACCAAAGTAAAGTCAATATCTGTTTTAGTATGTCTACATGCATGGTCTGAGAAGCTACAATGGGCAGGGGATTCTTAGCCAGCATATGTACATTGTGTATACTTTAAAAAAATACTATTCCTGTGCACACCTGTTTAGGAAAGGTATGAGCAGTCTCTGTGCAATTTGAATGA
>CM034703.1:212599509-212615140 GCA_020142125.1 Phrynosoma platyrhinos
AAAATTATTTGTGTTTTATTGTATCCCCTGTATTTTTGTAAGGCACCCTGAGTTCCAGCCTGGGAGAAAGGATATAAATAAATGATGGATGGATGGGAAAAATGCAGAGAACTATAAAAGACATTACAGCGGTTCTAAAATATGCAGTTCCTGCTCAATTGAAAATACAAACTCAATGAAAATGCAAACTCAAATCTCAAATGAAATACAAAGAGCTTATTGCTCTCAGATTATTTTTGTTTTTAAGTTATGTATGGTATGTGCTCCCCTCTGAACTATGGATGGTTCTTTTCTCTTTCTGCTTTTAAATTGTTTGATTACTTATTTTACTTTTCTGGTTTTTAGATCAATAATACTATGTAATAATTTTATGTTTTAATTTTTAAATTGTTTTTATTAGAATTTTTTATTTTTTGTTTACCACCTAGGTGGCTGCTACAAAAAAAAAAAAAAAAAAGGATAAACATATTTGAAATACGGTAACTAGACTTATTAAGCCACATGCAAACACACAATAAGGGAAACCAAAAAGAAATTTTAGGAGCAACATTGTTGAACAGTTTATCATTAAAGTCAGCAGAGTGCTCCTGACACCAGAACACAATCTGGAAGTTCACACAGAGCCCAACAGTAGTCTAATGGTTTGACTCAGTATGAAGCAGCTCTCTATGTGTTCCTCTAAGTGTGTTGGAAAAACACATTTTCATAACTGTATTAGATTTTCCTATAGCTCAGTTCTTGGCAGTATTATTTGAGTAAAATGATGTATGTGTGTGTGTAGCAGTAAACCTGTGATGCTTGTTATGACCCTTGTCAATTTAGCGTAGGATATTTCTATGAAAGGCCATTTCATTTGAGCTACTCTTACCTGATGCCACTCACTTGTGTAAGGAAAGCCAGGGGCTTTGTTTCTTCATCTTAAACAGTTGAAACACAAATACCTTGTGATCCTCTACTTGAGTCAGAAAAGTTTGAATATTTAAATGCATTTGAATCTAATTAGATGGCTGAGTGATTTCTAAGTGCATTTGACTATTTCACAGCAGCCAAAAAGGCTTAATGAGAATCGACTAGCGTACTTTATGTGTGAACATAAAGAAAGCCTAATATATCAGGTCTGGCTGTGAGTAATTTTAATGTTATTTAGCTCCTTCTGAAGTGAATCTGAACTACCAACAAAACAGCAGGCAAAAAAAGAAAACCTGTACTAAAGTGGAATCAAATTGCTTCAATTTCAGTAGATGTACGTTTGAAGTTCTAACCAGCCGACAGACTCTTCTGTATCCCTGCCATTCTTTACTTTCCCCCTTGCTATGAGCAGGGCCACTGTGGTGCAGGATGAACATATACCAAGTGACAGTCTCAACATCAAAGGCCTAAGATGCAAGAGAGATTTATTAGGAATGAATATTCCTAAAGTGTATGTCTAGGACCCAGAGTAGGTGTTCCCCAGGATTCCTCAAAGCACAGCCCTAAAATCAAAAGCTGTCATTTATACAGACATGACAGAGGAAGGAATTTAGGGACCTCAGAAAATAAAATGTTCTCTTTTCTGAGTGATGATCTTGATGGGGGAAAGTGTTGGGATTTGGCAGGAGTTGTACTGGTGGGTTTTAGGATTTCCCCCTTCAATAACCAAACAATATACTTCCTGTTGTGAATTTCCTATTGTCTATTATCTATTTCTTGTGAATTTCCAGGGTGTGCTGTGACTTTTTAAACCTAGGGTAAGAGATGTGCTTTTGTTCTCTGCCAGGATTTTCCAATACATCATTACATTTCTGAGGGGAAATCTCACTCACACTGCATTTGAAGCAGGGGGGGAAAGGGGAAAAGAAAAAGAAAAGAAAAAGGATATAACCCTGAGTCTTTCAGATATGATTGCATCTGGGAAGGAATAACTGCTACAAAGCCAGCCCTTTTTTGAAAATAGAAGCTCCCAACTTCGAAAATTGGCTGGCTGAATGCGGCTTGGACCCGTGTCTTACTTGGGCTGGATTTGGCCAGTGGCATCGCAGCAGAATCGACGGTGACTTACGTATGATAACACCCAGATATATCCCGGAAGAAGATTCAAGCTGGAAGAGGTAAGTTACCTTTTTAGCCCCATGCGATATGCTCCTTAGTTAACCTTGGGCTGTTAGTTGTTTTGACTTTGGATCCTGTTTACCTGGTTTATCTTAGTCACTGATAGGGATCTGTTTGTTTTGGATCTTAGCTCTGCTTCCTGGACATGGGCTTTGGCTAACCTTTACCTTTGCATACCTAGAACCATGACACACACAAATTTCTAAGAACAAAGGTCTACTTCCCTGTTCCCCTTGATTTAAAAGGTACATTTTTGGGAGTTAATGGCTGCGATTATGCTGATCAACATCTCTCTCTCTCTCTCTCTCTCTCTCTCTCTCTCTCTCTCTCTCTGTGTGTGTGTGTGTGTGTGTGTGTGTGTGAGAGAGAGAGAGAGAGAGAGAGAGAGACGCATAAATGGACAGCAGAGCGCATGCATCCCAATGATTAAATACACAAATAGGTATGGCCACCTCTGCCTTTTGCCATGATATGGAGTATTCCTGTCTTAATTCCTCTTTGTCATTGTATCATTTCCATAAATGTACTCTCAGAAAGTAATTTAGCAAAAACCACAGTAATGAATACAGAACTAGCCAAAGTAACATCTCTCTGAGATTTCAGAGATTATCACATGCCCAAATAAAGTGTCCTTT
Organism: Phrynosoma platyrhinos; assembly: GCA_020142125.1. Classification (NCBI taxonomy): domain Eukaryota; kingdom Metazoa; phylum Chordata; class Lepidosauria; order Squamata; family Phrynosomatidae; genus Phrynosoma; species Phrynosoma platyrhinos. The sequence continues at coordinate 212,602,233 of CM034703.1, forward strand.
CCCTGAGGGGAAAAGGTCGTGTTACAGGTTGCTATCGGATATTATCGCAAGCTAAAACACCGACTCTGTCACTAGGTGACTACACTCTGTCTCCCAGCCATGCTGAGCCAGCCGATTTTCAAGTATGGAAGCATCCCGCCGGGGATAGGATGCTTTATTTGGGTGTGCAATAATCTCCTTAGAAATTCATTCCTCCGCAGTGTTCTGATAGCTTTCCCTCTGTTCTTTCTTTTCTCCTCTCCTATCTTCTTTTCTTTCTTGCTGGTCTTCTTCTTCCTCTTCATTTAACATGGCTCATTCAGTCATCCCATCTCCCCCTGCCCATGATAAATCCCCCCTACTGTTGAAGAGTTCAGGGACCCTGCAGAAGAAATCAAGGCAGGGAGCTGCCTTTAGGCCCTGTGGAAAAATTAATATCCCTGACCTATCTTAAGCTTCTTTTGTTATGGTTAGGAAAAGTTAAGGAAACCTGCCACTGCCTAGTAACTAAAGATGATATTACAGCTTACAGACAGATTTTAATTAATCATTTATCCAATTTAAAACAATCCTTAGAGTTTTCTTAATAAGTTTCAAGTATCTACGGTTCATTATTTTAGGCCTATGGCAGAAACAGAGACACATTTTCTTATGTTTAAGACCACTAAAATGTTAAAAAATAGTAAGCCAACTGTGGAGTTCTCAAGAATATTTTGGGCCTCTACAGACGGCTCTTTGCACTGGATAGTGACTACAAAGAAATAAGTTAACAACTACAAATCAAAACAAATTTTCTGTCAATTTTTTTTAAAGGTGATAATTAAAATTTTAAGATACCCCCTTGTAAAATAGCAGATCCCCTTGTTGCCTCTTTCACCTACTGGACAATGAAATTGTCTGCAAAGCAAGTAAGGAATTTGTTAGTCCTTGTATTTTTGGCAGAGTTTGACTTCCAGCAAGTATCAGGATAGTTGAAATCACCCATTACTAGTACATCTCCCTTTTCTGAATATTTGGTCATCTCTTTTAGGAAGACATCATCCAATCTGGCTTGAGGGTCTGCAGTGGAACCCCACAATGACATCCCTGTTGTTCCTCTTCCTCTTAATTTTACCCAGATGCTCTCAACCTGCTTCCCAAGATTTAAGTCATGGATCTCTTGACAAATGTAAACTTGAAGAGCTTTTCCCCAAAATGTATCTAGGGATGGTCTTTTTTCCACCAACGTCCACTTTTTTATGATTTGCACTTTGGTAGCCAAACTGTGAGATCTATGCTTTTAAAAAACATATTGGGGTAACTGATAAAGCAGGGTTATTTCTTTCCCCTTCTTTTTCTGTTTTGCTGTTCTCGCATGCTTGCCTTCATCACCTTTTTTTCACTTACAAAGGTGCAACTGTCATTTCCCAAAGGTCAATTTAATTTTTCAGACTTGAGTTTGTACCAGATGGAATATCTTTTGACTCTTTCAATTTTTGCATCAATAGTGGTCTAGAATTTGATCTCTTGTCATCTACAACTCGATTTGTTTGCACATGGTAAATTAACTCTAAGGAGTATACTTCAATTTGAAAACTCTTTTATTGGCAGAAGTGGACTAGCCAAATGAAGATTTTTTGCCATTTTCAATATTGTAATCTACATTTACCTTCTGGCACAGTATGATGATACTTATATCTTCAATATATTTTGATGTCCATATATGGGCCATCATTTCTGAATGCATCAGTCACTCCTGGAAAGTACTAAATTTGATGAAGTTAGAAATGAGTGGAAAAAAGATGTCTCCTACACAGATCAATCAATGGAAAAATTGCCCTATCCTCAATATCTATAAATCCATTAACTTAATTAATTTTGGTTCAGAAAAAAATGATGTTTTGAGTGTACTGGACACCATTTTATATTGTATGTTTTGTAATCTGTATCTTTTAATTGTAAATGCCGCCCAGATTGGATTACCAAATGGGCGGGGTACAAATAAATTTTATTATTAAATTTTATTATTATAAAATAATAAAATTTATCATTGTATTTTTAAAGAGAGAAACAGGCTACTTCAGCTGCATGTTGGCAATCTGATACAGATAATACCTCTTCATTGCATATGATGTGGCGACACCAAATGGTCTCTCCTTTCCAGCTGGATGTATTCCAGTGTATTAATTTTATGTTAGAAAAATAATTGGCACAGGGAACTCTTAATTTGCCTTGCCACAGTTTACAACATTTCAAATTAATGTTTCACCAGAAATAAATAAATAAAAAATAGTAAATAAATATTTCCTGATCATGCACAGATGGAGAAAGCAACTGAAGTCTTGGTGTTGATGGAAGGAAGGAGGATGAGGGGGAGAAATAAACCCAAACCTTGCCATTATTTGGAGGAAGGAGTGTCCTTTGCCTGCTTAGGAGGAGAGTGGGGAAAAAAAGAAACTGGAATCTTTCTGTTGTTGGAAGAAAGGTTTTTTTTTGGCCTGCTTTGAAGTGTGCGTGTATGAAGACACTTTGATTGTGGAGTTTTGATGTGGTTAGAAGAGGTTTCTTTGCTTCCTAACTTTGTGACTACTTCAGGTCTGTCTTAATGCATCCCACTGCACTCCAATTCCCAATGGAGTCCATGAGTCCAGGAATGCAACCTTGGCATAAATCAAAACACACCTGTATTTGCAGTTGTGTAAATATTTTTAAAGTACATTCCTGTGACTTGAACTGAAGGTCAACATTGTTGGAGTTTGTGTGCATTTAACCACAGGTAAGAGTCTCGTACTCCAAGGTTGCAAAGACATTCATCATCCATTGTTTAGTGGTGAGAGGTGCTTATTGCTTTAGCAATGGATGAACGTATATTTAATAGACATCTATTATAAGTAAATATCTTTTTGGACATATGATCAAGTTGATGTCCTATATATTTCTCCTCCCCTTTTCCTTCAGTTTTTTTTCTTTTATTTCCCTTTGTATTTGTATTTTTAAAATTCAAAAGAATATCTTTTAAAAACTAACCCAAACTGTCAATATTTATTTCACTTGATTATGCTAAGGTCCAGATAATAAGAAAGGCAGTTGGTGCAGTGGTCCGAGTGTTGGACTAGGACTCTGGAGACCAGGGTTTAAACCCCAGCTTGGTCATGTAAAGCCACTGGACAACATTGGACAAGTCACACTCTCTCAGCCTCAGAGGATGGCAATGTTAAACCCCCCTCTGAAGAAACTTGCCAAGAAAACCCCATGATAGATTCACCTCTGGGTCTCTATAAGTTGGATTTAAAAGCTTAGAACAACAACAACCAGATGATAATAGGATATTGCTAAATTTAAGCTTAGCCATTCTAGGAAGAATGGCCCTTCTTGTGGTGGTGCCTTTTTTTTAAACTGTTTGTCATCTTGATTGACCTCACTTTCTTCAGAAAAATACCCCTGCAATACACAGAAGAGTTATACAAAACAGATGAAAAAATGAATGACACCCAGAATGAAGAACCATATGAACATGAACCCGAAATTCTAAAAAGCAAAGTGGAAGCAGCAATAAGAGAAACTGGGAAAAATAAATCACTAGGAACAGATGATATTCCAATTGAACTGCTACAATCCACACAGAGAGAATCAACTCTTATGTTAACTAATGTATGTCAACAAATATGGAAAACAAAATGGAGACCAACATAATCATTACATATCCCCATCCACACAAAAGGAGACACAAAAGACTGCAGCAACTATAGGACCATAGCATTAATTTCCCATGCAAGCAAAATTATGCTCAAAATTCTGCAACAGCAATATGAAGAGAAATGGAGAGAAGTGTCAAAACTATGGAGAAAGGATAAAAAGGATTAATTAATTTTAAAAGAATACGAAATATGTAATAAATCTATAAGTATGTAACTAATAGATAAAATAGAGGGAGAAACCATGAAATACTTATTTGTCTCTTGACTAAAGTATTGAAAAGAAAATGTGATGCTGAATGTATAGTAAAAATGTGTGTATTGTTTGTTTTTTATGTTGTACTAAGACCTAAATAAAAAAACAATAACAGAAAAAAAATTCTGCAACAGGCCTGAAAAAGATACAGTTTCTGGCCACTTCAGGGATGTGGTGTGCAGATGACACCCCCCTTGTAATTGCCAGACACTGTTCTGAAGCCACCTAAGGTGGCCTGAAGCTGCCAGCAAAAGTGGTGAAGTCTGCTTCTTTCCAGCAGCATGGTTGAGACCACGGTGGCAGCCCACTTTCAGAGCAGGCCATCTAGCCTCTGTGGTCCCTGGCCGATTGTGGGGCGATCGCAGCTGGAGTGGCCGGAGGCCAATCCAAGTCACCCATCTGCTTTGCCCCATAGTCTTCAATCATACATGGAGAGAGAAATCCCAGAAATGAAAGGAGGGTTCAGGTAAGGAAAAGGCATTAGGCACCACATTGCAAACTTATGATGGCTAATGAGCATACCAAGGAATTTCAGCAAAAAATCAGCACTGATTTATAGACTATAGAAGAGCATTTGACTGCATAGATCATGAAGAGCAGAAATGCCATTACATCTGATAATCCTGATGAGAAATCTGTACTTAGGTCAAGAGGCTACTATTAAAACAGAATATGGAGAAACAGAATGGCTCTCAGTCAGCAAACGGCTCAGGCATGGCTGCATGTTCTCACCCTATCTGTTCAACTTGTATGCAAAAAATATCACACAATGAGTAGGTTTAGGCTCAGAAGGAGGAGGAGTGAAAATAGGAGGGAAGAATATCAACAATCTAAAATATGGAGATGACAACATACTACTAGCAGAAAACATCACAGAACCATTATTAAGGAAGGCCAAAGAACAAAGTGCAAAGACAGGCTCACTGATAAACATAAAGAAAACAAAAATAATGACCATGGAGGAGTTATATAATTTCAACCTAGTTAATGAGGAAATTGAAATAAAGATTGTCTGTACCTTGGATCAAATGAAACATTGATCAGAATCGAGACTGCAGTCAAGAAAGCAGAAGCACAGATATGAAAGAACTGGATATGATCCTAAAGAATAAAGATATACAATTGAGCACTAAAGCTAGAATTATCCAGGCCATTGTATTCCCTATCATCATGTACAGATGTGAGAGCTGGACAGTGAAAAAAGACTAATAGGAAGAAAATTAATTCATTTGAGATGTGGTGCTGGGGCTGAGTGCTGAGAATACTGTGAACAAACAAACAAATGGGTCCTTGAACAGGTCAAGCTTGAAATCTCCTTGGAAGCCAAGATGATCAAATTGAGGTCATTGTACTTTGGCCACATCATGAGAAGGCATGACTCATTAGAAAAGACAATAATGCTAAAAAAGCTAGAGGATAGTAGAAATACCTTATGCCAGATGGATAGACTCAGTTAGGGAGGTCATGAGTCTGAATTTACAGGACCTAATCAGAATATAGGAGGATAAGGGATTTTGGAGGTGTATCATCCATGGGGTTGCCATGAGTTGGGGTTGAGTTGAGAGTAGTTAACAACAAACAACATTCCCTCCCCACTACCTGGCCCCTTTTGTCATGTTTTATTTCTCTGTTCTTAGAATATTTACAGTCTCTGTCTCCAAGACCGGAATTTATAACAGGAAATAAATTAAAGTTGGTGATGTTAGACATGGTGGCTATCACTCTCATATCTATTGAAAGGTGATACATTGTGCAGAATCAATATTTTCATCAAGGACATGAGTAAAGAACAAAGAATATATTTGTTGGGGAAACAAATCTATGATGAGTGCTTGTAAACACTTTAAAAGCTAGGATTAGAATGTCAAATGATTCTGATAAATTGGACAGTTAGCCAACAATCGATACGATGAAGTACTGTGCTTGAAGGAGAAAAATGTTTCCACTTTCTTCAGTTAGTTTGAGTCTTTGATGGAGTAAAAGCAACAAAGAGACTCTTGACAATTTCAAGACTAACCGGTTGGGTAGAATATTGCATCATGGCTGGGTCAGTTTCATATGCTGTTGCTTTGGTTAACACACTTTTATAAGACATTGCTTCAGTGTCTACATAGGGATAATTGTGCACAAGAGGGATTTCTCAAACTTTGTTGCAAACTCTTCCTGCAAGCATGAACAAAGACTACTTTAACACAAGTACTTGGGTGTGTATTTTTATCCATGACAAGCTCTTCAACAGATGCTTGCACTAGACACTGGCAGAATGTAAAGATCTATTTGAATTCAGTAGAGCACATATACTGGTGACCGGGATTTTTCTATCCCAGATCCTCTGGAGAGTCTTTCAAAAGGACAGTTGAAAAGGCAGTCTCTGCACACAATGCATAGATGTTTGTGGGCATTATCACAGGCATATGCTACTGCTTTTGCTCTTTCTGTGCAGATCCCAAATTGCCATCTCAGCAATGTGGAGATCCATTGAGCCTATAGGAAGCAACCCAAATTTTGTGTGTGTGTGTGTATGTATGTATGGAAAGAATTGCAGCAATTCTATGGTGCAGTTCTGGTTGGGGTGGAACCATGCTGTTTATTTGACTCTTTGCAAGCTGGGCTTTGTGAAGTAGGGGAGTGTGATCGATGACAAGAAGCCTATCTCCATTCATTTCCCCCAGAATCCAAACAGATTCATGACTATCTTCAAGTCACTTATTGACATATGACAACTCCATGAATTTCATAAGGTTTTCTTAGTCAAGGAATACACAGAAGTGGTTTTGTCAGTTCACTTCCTCTGAAGAAGCTGTATTAGTTGGCATTCTCCCATGCAAATACTACCCAGAGCTGACTGCTTAGCTTCCAAAATCAGATAGGATCTGCTGCCTTTGGGATATTTAGGCTGCAGTCAAATTTATTGTTGTTGTGTGCTTTCAAGTCATTTTCAACTTATGGTGACCCTAAAGTGAATCTACCACAGATAGGATTTTCTTTACAAGATTGTTCAGAGGGGATTTACCATGGCCTTTCTCTGAGCCTGAGAGATGTTGATTTGTGTGATGTGATTGTAAATGCAGCAGAGTTCAGAAGCCTGCTTCCTTTCACCAGCCATCCTGGAAATGCTGTTTCCATAAAGACACATTTGTAAATCCAAAGTAAAGCTTTATTGTTGCATAATAAAAACAGAAAAGAAATATATACAATCAATCTTGTGATGGCAAAGACCATAGGATCACATCTTGTAGATGTTGTAGTTATCCAGTTAAGTTGAAAAGACATATAGCAAGTATTTAACAAAGGTGAACAAAGGAACTCTTGGTTAGAGGCTGGGTCTAGAGGCTTTGGATTAGTCAACTGTGTCTGTGATTTCTACTTTAAAGGGTGAAAAGTGACCAGTGCGTTGCCAATATCAACAGATGGGAGTTTTTGTTTCTATACTCTGCTACGATATTGTTTTGGCTGCGTCTGAGTGCATCGACCTCAGACTGTGCTGGAAGATGGCTTGGTAAACTCAGACAACAGAGAGAACATCTGGAAACAAATAGAGTGCTAACTGATTTTCACACCTTGACTGCCATCCTGTTACTGGCATATGCAGGAATATCAGTTATCCTTATGTTTGTGTATGTCTTTTTTGCTTGATGTGAAGGCTAGTATTCCCTTCTGCCCTCCACAATGACCAAATCACTCCTCCCAGATTTATTGTGGGACATCAGCAGCCTCCCTCCAGCCATAAAAGGAAGGAATCTATCCAAAATGATTATATCAAGCAATGACATGTGTTGGAGGGATATATTTTCATGTGATCTTCTTGACTCAGAGTCATTCAACTCCCAAGTAAAAAAACATAGGGGGGACAGCACGGCCTCGATCCTCCCTTTTGCCAGCCTGGAAAGGAGTGGCAAAATGCCACTCTAAGAGCTGCCATGTGGCTCTTTGGCACCCCTTCTGGCGCAGCACATCAAAAGGCTGCATCGAAAGGACGTCCTGATGCTGTGTGCTGTGTGTAATCGCATGTGGCGTCCGGACGTCTTTGGGGAGGGGTTGAGGCAGACAGCATGTGGCTGCCCCTCCCCATCCCTGCCTCCAGGACAGCCCAAAGGGCCTGTCTGTAGAGGCCCAAAGTGGGTGGAAACTGCAAAGTCAGGTAGGCCATGGTAAGTCCTGGACTTAATATAGTTTGTCTGGACTGTCTAGAACAGGGGTAGGCAACCTTTCCCCTTTAAGGGCCGAGGGACTTCAGCTCCCAGAATCCCAGGAGCTATTGGCCAACATGGGACTATTGGCCAACATGGCTGAGGCTTCTGGGAGCTGAAGTCCCTCGGCCCTTAAAGGGGAAAGGTTGCCTACCCCTGGTCTAGAAGCTAGTATACTAATATAAAAACAGACAAAGCTCCTTTGCAATGAATCAGATTGTTAATCCATTTAGTCCAGTTTGCCAACTCTGACTGGCAGCTTCTCTTCTGTGGTTCTGGCCAGATTCTTTCCTACTCTTATTTGGAGATTGGTGGTAGTGCTGATGGTCTCCCATCTGAACACTCACTTAGGGCCTTTGCAGACCAGCCCAAAGGGCCAGCCTGGAGGCACAGTTGGTGCAGGGCAGCCGTATGCCAGCCACCCCAACCCCACCCTGATGCCATCCTGATGCTGCACACCATTACGCATTAGGATGCCCTTCTGGCACAGCGTTCAAACACACTGCACTGAAAAGGGCTCTGAAGAGCTGCATGCCGGCTCTTAGGGTGGCCTTTTGCAGCCCCTAAAAGGAGCGGCATTTTGCCACTCGTTTTGGGGCGGCAAATGGGAGGATCGGGGCCATAGCATGGGGTTGCTGCGGCCCCGATCTGCTGCTTCCCGAGGGTGGCCCAGACTGCCAGTCTGCAGTCCCCCTTTGTCCTGCTTATTTCTCCCCCAAATCTGGCAAAATAGGCTATATTGAGGATGATAATGGTGGTAATTCTGACTCATAACTCCTACACTGTATTGTTGTTTCTTTTCTTCCTTCTCAAGGAACTAAAAATCATACCCAATATTCAATGTTCATTTGATGTTTTCAGAATAATTTTAAGCTGACCTGGAGATCCCACTGATTGGTTGGTTTAAAAGCCCTGTCTAGATGTTGCTAGATGGTGCATTTGGCTGCCCTGTGTGGGCATTTACTGGTCCTTAAAACATCAGGCTCCATGTCCTCTCAGTCTTGATTTGTCTATATTGTGCCAACCTCAGTATGATATGACCTGTGAATGTAACAATATGATATTTGTAATTTGCACTAAAGTTGTGGCCAAACTGTTTAACCCACAGCACAGTGTCTCAGGGAAAGCTGCAATACCAGATACTTTCAACTACACTATGTCCATAGTGTTAAAATCCAAGGTTCACATCAGTTGCTTCTTGAAAAAGAAATTGTGTTTCTCAGCAGTAAAGAAAACATTTTCCCATGATCTGCCATTTACCAATACTGAATCAAAATTTAATTACAAGGGAGCAGAGGATAACCCGAAGGCAGGAAGATCAAAAAGTAACTGTATTCTGGGAAAAGTGTTCTCTTTTTTCCTCACTTTTACTTGTTCCTCAGTTCTAGGGAGTTTATCACAGGAGGGAAAATTGGAAGTAGAACAGTTGATTAACCCATGATTAACCTGCAATTGCACAAATCTTTTTCACCCAACGTTGAGATGAAATGTGATTAAAGTGCCATTATCCCATGAAGAATCAGGCAAGAAACAACAGTAATTCATTCACAAAATTTTCCCGTGAATAACTTTTTGCTGTTTCTTGCCTGGTTATTCCCTGGTTTTTCACAGGATAATGGCACTTGCGTTAATGTCGTTTTAAGCACGTTTTAATGTCAATTGTGCAATTTTCATGGGTTATTCATTGTTTAAACTCCCAGTTTCCCCTGTATGATAAAGTCCTAGGTTTTGTGAACCAATTTGCTTTGTTCTGGGGCCTTGGGGTCTCCATTTGCCTTTTGGCTTTTTCTTTGAGCTCCATCTAGTGTCATCTTTTTCTCACAGAAGTTGTATTTTTCTGATTCCCTGAAAGTGGAGAAACAGTTAACTTCTTTTTGTATTTCAGAAAACAGAGTTAACTTTGTCTTTCAAAAGTATTTAAATTTTACAGTTTCAAGTTTCCCTCTCCCAACCACAGACCATCCTCATAAAATAAGAATAATTTTCAAATGCTGGAGACTTAAAGGGCCAGTGCATTATGATAATACTGTAATGCTTTGCATTTTTAAGGTAACCCAAAAATAAATAAAAATAAAAATAAAAAATAAAAATAAAAAAGAGAGTGTTTACTTAAATTTTATGTACATAAACTGTGCACAGAAACTGAATGGTCATTCCAGACTAACCTCATTTCAACACTATTGATGGATGGTGTGGAGAGAAGGCAGCTTAGAGCCAGCCCTGGTGACAACCAATCAGGACTGAGCTGGCGACAGCCAATAGAATGTTGAGCTTTAAGGGGAAAATTCCGTTAGGAACAGTTGGAAGTCAGATAGGGTTTGAATTCCAGACAGTGAGGGTCTGGTAGAGAAGGCTCCAGAGTGGAAGAGGGTTAAGGTCCAGAAGAAAGAGAGGGGCCTAATACCCATCCTAAACTCCAAGGGAGGGAGTTAATAAAGAGAATATCCTGAGGGGTATTGATAGCCTTAGAGCAGGGGTAGGCAACCTTTCCCCTTTAAGGGCCGAGGGACTTCAGCTCCCAGAATCCCAGGAGCTATTGGCCAACATGGGACTATTGGCCAACATGGCTGAGGCTTCTGGGAGCTGAAGTCCCTCGGCCCTTAAAGGGGAAAGGTTGCCTCCCCCTGCTTAGAGGCTGGTTAAGAAATAGTGGTAAAGGCACCCAAAGAAAGGCTAAGAGTGACCTGTGGGGGTAATTGAAAGTGTTCCAAGGAAAGGAGTGTTTTACAGTATTATTCTTTGTAACTGTAACCAATTATAACAAGCGCAGCAAGACCAAGTGAAACATCATTACTTGTACTGTAAATAAAGTTTTGTTGTTACTTTATGAAACAGTTGTCTGTGAATGAATAGCTATGGTACTAAACCTTATACAAGATACGTTATACCAAAGAGTTTTAGAAGAGAAGATTGGTGAAGGAGTGGCTCTTTGCATAGGTTGGTGGCAGCTGTGGGACAAAAAGGGTCCGTGGTGTGGCCACAAATGAAAGAAAACAGATGGTACAATGGAAATGTTGAACCAGTGTGCCATGACTGTGCAAAAGGCCAAATTCTGTGGGAAAAATAATTAGGAAAGGCTTTTTTAAAAATAAGTAAAGCTGCCAGTATCCTAATGCGCTTTTAAAAATCAACCAGGTGACCAAACTTGGAATATTATTTATAATTTGGTTCACCGTACCTCAAAACGATACTGTAGAGATCTAGGAAATCAACAACAGAAAATCTGCACGTATACATGGTTTTAAATGACCTTGAGCTATTTTAATTGATTTTACACTGTCTTATTTTAACTTGTAAAATTGTTCAATATGTTTTTAGTCTGTACAAATTATTATTATTTGCTCTTTCAAATTATTTCAATTGATGTGTTTAATGCTGCCTGAGATCTGTAGCTATAGGATGGGCTATAAATATTTTAATAAAATAAAATAAAGGTGCAGAAAAGGGTAAATCAGAATGAACAGGCTGAAAAAAAAAACCCAAATGAAACATAGAGGGCTGGAGTTGGGTGGTGGTGGTCAATTTGGGCTGCTGCTATGCTGTAGAAATAAAACTGTTTGACATGACTTTGGAATTCTGGGATTAGTAATTAGGATGGACCATGTCATTGTATTTCCAGTTTGCAGTATCTATGTATGATTATGAAAGCTGAACTGCGAAGAAAGCTGACAGGAAGAAAAACAACTCATTTGAAATATGGTACTGGAGAAGAGTTCTACAGATACATATACCATGGACTGCTAAAAAGACAAGTAAATGGGTCCTAGAGGAAATCATGCCCAAACTCTTTCTAGAAGCCAAGATAACTAAACTGAGACTCAAGTATTTTGGACATATCATGAGAACATATAATTACAGATCTGAGCAAGGGAGGAATTTTTCTCATGGAAAAGCCAAAATCATTCGTCCTTCTTCCCACTCTTTAATTTTGCAGATCAGGATCTGCCCAGATGGAAAAGCAAAAAGACCTTCTTCTGCACTCTCCACTTCCAATCCCCCTCAGCAGTGGAAGAAAAGATGCAGGCAGAAGAAGGCCTGACAAAGGGAAGGAAATCAATACCACCGTGTGTGTCTGTCACTGTTTTTTTTTCTATCAAATTGCCAATGACAATTTTCAGCCTGTAAGTAACAAAAACATATGTTTCTGTCTCTATTCTTTGAGAGTAAAGTATCTCGTTTTACACTTGTCTTTTGTTCATTATTAGTACTATAGTGTAGGATACTTGATTCTATAACTGTTAATAAAATCACGGGAAATGATATGGTTATGAGAATACAATTGTGCTATGGACATTGGAGGATTTGATACTACTTTAACTGCCATGGCTCAATGCTATGGGACCCCGGGATGTGTAGTTTGTTGTGTGTAACTCCCAATCTGCACTGCAGAAATATTGCAACTTGATACTGCTTTAACAGCCATGGGTCCATATGGGATCCTGAGATGTGTAGTTTGTTGTGGCACCTTCTCTGACAGAGAAGACTAAGTATCTCACAAAACGACAAATCCCACATTAAGCCATGGCAGTTCAAGCAGTGTCAAATTGCATTAATTCTGCAGTGTGGCAGCAGCCCCCATCTACGCAAGCTTGTAGTCTATGTAAGCTATGCAACTTCTTTCAACAAGTAAACAACACATAAAAACAGCTGTACTTTTTATATTTAAAAAACTGTAAAGAATAATAAAAAATAATGTTAAATAATTTAACAATTAAAACAAAATGAAACAGTTTAAGACTATGTGCCTAAGCAGATTTGGGGAAATACTTAGGGCCTAAGCAGACTGCCAGAAATAGTGCACATTAAATT
>CM034703.1:212638986-212651651 GCA_020142125.1 Phrynosoma platyrhinos
CATTTGGTGATTTACACACCTTCAGCCCCAGAAAATTCTGTGACAGAATCTCCATATGTTGGATATGGCTTGAAGGCATACATCAACAACAACAAAAACTGACCTGCAGTGCAAAAGCAGAAACCATAATTGTATGTGAAAGTAGATGGAATGTTACTTCAGAACTTAAGGTAGACACTAATACACATGTGCAATGCTTTTACCAGTGAGCAGAAAGGAAGTAGCATTAAAAGTACACTGTAGCCTGAGCTTATGTAGATTTACTATGAAATATAACTCATAGAATTCAGTCGGATTTCATCTAAAATAACTGAGTTTGAGCCTTAATCTAGTGAGCATTCCCTGTAAGGTTTTGTAGTATTGCGTTCCAGTGAGAAATCTTTCAGTTAAAGTATCATCATAATTTAAATCACTATTGGAATACTCCATTTTCATTCAGAATTTAACTTACTTTTCTTCTGATACTTGTTTGTTTGAATGATATTGGGAATCTGACCCTTAAAATATGTTAATTTACAATTCAATAGAAAAAAAATTACATCATATTTCATAAGTATATCTCACTCATGCAGACATAACACCACTTTGGCCTAACTCCACTAAATCAAGGGGAACTTTGTAAAGAAGTCATCTCTCAAGTTAGTTGAGACTAACAACTGGTCTTAAGCCATAACTGATTAAACTAAATAAGGAGTGTGTCCAGGGTGGTGGGACCACACACCTTTGAACTGTAGAGTTGAATGTGATCACAAAGGTAATCTAATCCAATCCCCTGTGAATGTAAGAGGTTCACACTAAATTCACACTTGATAGATCTCCATCCACCCTTTATTTAAAAACCTCCAGCAAATGAGAGTCTGCCACTTTCTGTGTGCTTAGAAGTTACTGATGGTCAGGGGACAGATTGGAATTCTGGGCAATGATGGGGCAAACCTTGAGGCTCAAATCACAAAATGGATCTCAAACCAGCATCCCAGAAAGACTGAATTCATATACATTACAAGACTGATTGGACTTTCTTACCATCACATTCAGTAGCTGACTTGGCCCTGTAGCTGTAACTATTCTCTGTCTGTCTGTCTGTCTATTGACATTCAGGATTGTGGTGACAGCTAGCTGATAACTGGTAGCTGTTAAGTCTTTTTCTGTGGACACCACTGATGGGCTGAGTTTTCATCCCTGTTGACTTTTGCATTGTTATGCTAGAGGAGACATCTCATTTCCTAAGTTGAAAGGGGCCTGGAAACAACTCAACTTCGGCTACCTTAATGTCATTTGGCTCTAAGCCCTCTTGGTGAGTTAGGACTCTGCCCTGCCTGAAATTTTACATAAATATTTCATATTAACTATTGAAACATTGCTGACTAATTGTTGTCCTTAAAATAGTATACAGTATTTGTATATCGCCCATTTGTTGAACTATAGGCATTTAGGTAGTTTACACATGTATATAAGTGGTTTACATTGGCTTAAAAACCTTGGACAATCCCCACAGGAATAATAATAATAATAATAATAATAATAATAATAATAATAATAATAATAATAATAATAATAATAATAATAATAATATTTTTTATTTATATCCCGCCCCTCTGCAGAGCAATCGGGGTGGCTTACAACATTACAATTTCCATTAAACAAAACATAAAATCCCAAATCCCACCCATCCTTTAAGAAGTAAGGGTTCTTTTTATTCTAGGCTGGGTGGTGCTGGGCTTAGTGTCTCTCCCCCAGATGACATCAGATGGTAATGGAGGGAGGGCTCTTCTTCTTATTTTAGGCCCGATGGCGCTCGGCCTAGTGTCTCTCCCCCAGATGACATCGGATGGTAATGGAGGGAGGGCATTAGAAGAGAAGAAGAGAAGAACAGCAGATACAGGAGACAATGGATGCACAAAATGTTGGGTTTTGGACTAGGCATCCAAAGGCCAGTAGACCATCAGGCCACAGCACCATTTTTCTAGTCCTCCCCTAATAGTTTTTTTAAAAAAATATATGATCTGTTTTTAAATAAAGTTTGTAGGTCAACAGCAAATACATATACACTGCAGCTGACATCCATTTAGTGACGCATGCAGGCATAAACCCAGCCTATGCTTGTGTGTAATTTGTGCTTTTTTTTTTACCACCTTACTCTTTCAGATGCCCAGTCTATGGCCATGTAGTGACCTGTGGAGAGTGTAGGATAGTTAAGAAGAATCTGGCTATATGACCACTGCTACATGAGACATCCTCTGGGAATACCTGGGGAGTCCTCTGGAGGTCCTGGGAGATGACATGGTGGCACTTCCAGACATTTCTTCACAGTTAACATAAAATTATCACAGGAACATGCCCATCTAAATATCTTTTTCATCCTTTCAGTCCAATGACCTATGACTCTAATCTACAAACTATATTCTATGGAACAATTTTGGGATGATTATACAGGCTTTTACAGAACTTCTCCAATAAAACAAGAAAAAACTTGCAGGTCTGGGCAATATATACCACGATTAATCAACTTGGCAAATGCTGCATGAAATATATGAGAATGTCTATCTCAGCATGCTTTATGAATCATTTACCAAGAGCTGAGATCATGACAAGAAGAACAGAAATGGAAAGGCTGGAATACAGGACTATTGTTCTTAGAATAATTTTAAGATAACTGAGACCAAGAAGAGAAAAATGGAATAGGCGCTAAGTCTATGAAACAAATATGGAGATACCGTTCCACAGGGAATCTGTCTAGAAACAGCTAAATAAGCAATTTACATGTTAGACATTTTTGGAAAAGAGTTTTTCTTTCTTTCTTTTTTTACCTTCTTAGCTATGCAGAGTGTTCTCAGGCCTTCTTGTGCATACAAATCTAAATGCTTTTGGGTCTGATTCCTTACTTTTCTCATACTCTTTTCATCAGGTATTTTAGCTGTGAAACAAAAACAGACCATTGGTTATTCCAGTTACAGATTATTCTAAGCCCAACAGCCAAAGTATGATCCTAAAGGGGATCATCAGATTATGCTTCTGACCCCTAAACTCTACAGAGTTCTACTTGAGAAGATACTCTAGGTGTTTTACTGCAGGATCTTCACTGTTCACATGCACATAGGCAATCTTTCCTTATTATTACAACTTGATATCTTTTTTGGGATCATTTTATCACCTGAGATTGTGACCACTACAGTAAACAGTGCATGGGTGTGTATTAGTGCATATTTATACTTTCATTAGAATATCACAATATACATGATGTACAGTGGGCCTTTGGTATCCACTGGGGTTTGGTTCCAAGTTCACCCATGGATATCAAAGTCCACAATGTTCAAGCCTTATTAAATACAATGGTGTAGGACCAGGGAGTGCTTTTGCACAGTTAAAACTAGTGTGCCAACTGTGCCTGTTCCTGGAGAAGTCAGATCTGCCACGGTGGTACATGGCTTGGCTACATCATGTTTGGATTACTGTAATGTGCTCTGTGTGGGGCTGCCTTTGAAAAGTGCTCAGAAACTTCATTTGGCCCAAAGGGCTGCAACCAGATTGTTAACTGGGACCATACAACTCCTTTGCTGCAATGGCTCCGTTGGCTGTTGATCCATTTCCAGGCACAATTTAAAATGCTGGTTTTGACCAATAAAGCTCTATGTGCCTTGGGTCCAGGCTATTTGAAGGACTGTATCTCCCTTTATGAACCCACTAGAATACTGAGATCATCTGGAGTGGTCCTCCTTTCTATCCCACCACCTTCTCAGGCACATTTGGTGGGAACACGAGAGAGGGCCTTCTTGGTGGCTGCTCCCTGGACTGGGAACTCTGAAGCTTGTGAATTGTGATATTCTAATGAAAATTAGAATACTTGATAGCTAATGAAGCCATTTCATTTAGATTTCCTGCCAATTCTAACTCCAGCTCTATTTATTTTAAACAAATGTTAAAGAAATGTCTGTCTGATGATCTACAGTACTATGGCTTGCAAATGCTAAATAACAATAATAATATTTTTATTTCTTACCCGCCTCTCCTCGTGGCTTGGGGGCGGGTTATAGCATAGTTAAAAAAACACAATCGTTACATAAAATACACATATTAAAATGTATCTCTACAAAATATTTATATTAAAATGCATAAAACAATGATTAAATATAAAATTAATGTTTAAAATTCATGATTAAAGCTGCCTGGGTAGGCCTGCTGGAAGAGATAGGTCTTCAAATGTGTTTTATATTCCAACAGCTGGTCTAGCTGTCGGATCTCTTCCAGCTGGTCATTCTACAGCAGGGGTAGGCAACCTTTCCCCTTTAAGGGCCGAGGGACTTCAGCTCCCAGAAGCCTCAGCCATGTTGGCCAATAGTTCCATGTTGGCCAATAGTTCCTGGGATTCTGGGAGCTGAAGTCCCTCGGCCCTTAAAGGGGAAAGGTTGCCTACCCCTGTTCTACAGTCTTGGGGCAGCTGATGAAAAGGTCCTATGGGTGATGGCTGCCAGTCAAGTTCTTGCAGGCTGTAGCAGCCACCCCCCAGAGGACCTCAGTCTCCAGCTTTCACTTCCATGATAACCCACAGACCATATATCTGTCTCTATATCTGTGTTTTTCTATATGTCTTTCATGCCACCCAAGCTACATATTGCCAGCAATTCATTGACACAAATTCTCCTTGCCCAAATTACCTTTGGTCAGGTCTTCCAGTAAGTCCATGATGACAGAATCAGCTCCCTTGGTGTAGAGAATGATCTCATTGGTAAGGGGATGCCTCACCACCACTGACATTCTCTTCCTGTTGGAGTCAAATCCCAAAGTAAATAAGAGATCAAAGGTCAGGAGGGTACCTTCTGGCAGCCTGACAGTCACTTGTTCAGTAGTCCGGGATACCAGTGTAAATCCGTAAGCCTGGGCTGCATGGACGAGAGCTGCTTCATCTGGGCTTTCAGCCTCATAACAGAAGTCAGGCTGCAGAACATTTTGATTAACTGGCCCACCACAGACATCCAACAGAGAAGGGTCCAAATCCTCCGGGGAATCATTCCCAGTGGCTGAATTCCTTCTAAAACTGTCATCATCTGTTAAAGTAGAGCAACTCTGAGTTGGAAAATAATCTTTTCTCTCAGAATCAGCACATACTCTAGTGCTTTCTGTGTTAAAACTCTCTCCTAAGTTTGAACTTGACCGAGTTGATTGGAAAGATTGACTGAGGCTTGCCAGCTTTAGCCGTTGGAACAGCTGATGAATCCTCTCCAGGGAAAGTCCTGAGGGTTTCATCAGTGAGGGAGTTGTAACCTTGAGAAGAAAGAAGGAAACAAGATTAACTACAGCTGAAATAATGCAGCACAAGACGGGGGTATTTTCAAATCAGCAGGATAAGACTATCCATCACACAATGAACATCAGGTACTGTTTTCAGTTAAAATGAATGGGCTCATTAAGTGGATGTTAGGAGTATTGTTGCTTTGTTTATTTGCATATTATAGAAGCAGACTAAGATGAAAATGCATTACAATTGGATAAAGGACTAAGATATGAAACATATACTACAAGAATCCTCTTGCAAAAGAGAACAGGGCTGTCTACCAAAGAGTTTTAGGTTGATTAATGTTGTTTGTCTTTCAAATGGTCACTCAGTAATTAAGCAATTATGTCCACAGATACTGAAAGTGTTTTTCTGGTGATTTTAAATGAAAGTGACAGCATTTCTTAAATTATGTGGCAATGCAGAATTAGAAGAAAAAAAAAAAGAAAAAAGAAGAGAAAAGAAGAGAAAAGAAGAAAATCTCCACAGTGTTCAAATTAAGAAAGAACAACTAGTAGGGATGGATGTATCAGTTTGTTTTTGCTCTGTGGTTTTTTAATTTTTTTTAGAATTATATAAAATATACATTTTATATTCATTTTGGTGTGGTTTTTAAAGCTGAAAGTGGCACCAGAAAATTCAGATAAGTGTGAAATTCTGATGATATTTATATTCTGAGTCATTCAGGAGGTGTGATCATGTTGATTCACTTCCAAGTGTGACCTGAACCAAATTTTCAAGCATTTGTCTGTGCAGCAGGTTTCTTTCTTACCTCGATAGCTTTCACCATAAAACTCTCAAGTCTATCATTAGACTCAGTGCGTTGAAACACACATACTAATACAATGTCTTTCCTAGCAGAAAGGTTAACATGAGCGCTTACCCTTTGTCTTGGTTCAGTTGCAGTGGAGACTACAACAGTGTTGCAGAGGGTCAGAGCAAGAAAAAAGTCTGTGACTGAAGAAGCAGATTTTGCAGATATAAAGGGTGTGAATGACTCTATTTGGCATGATGCGTTTCTAACTTTCATCAACAGCCTGTTATCTGGGATCACATCCTTTTCCTGGAAGACAAATTATTTGATAATTTTTTAAAAGATCCCTCACGTGCTCAGGATTATTTTTTTAAAAAACCAACACCTTCTGCTCTTGTTCTGGAATCTTCATAAATATTTAGTGTTCTTTAAATTACAATATTATATCTGCTCAAAGACTAACAGGCCCTCAAGTGACAGAGAAATGAAATACATCTATATCTACATCTAAGCATATACATATACAGTAGGCTCCCCACATTTGTTAGGGGTGTGGGACAAGTGGAAAAACCACAAATAATAATAATAATAATAATAATAATAATAATAATAATAATAATAATAATAATAATAATAAATCACTATTTTTTTTAACCTGAGAGAACATCCCTCTAGGAATTGCTAGGTCCTTCAGTGCAACTCTATGGTCAACATCAGGTGGAAGTTGACCACAGAATTGTGCTGAAAGACCTACAAATGCATAGAGTTCTCTGGGAATCTCTAGGTCCACCTGTATGACTCTATAGCAGTGGTTCCCAAATTCTGGCTTTCCAGGTGTTTTGAACTTCAGCTCCCAGATGCCTCAGCCATCTTGGCCAATGGTCTGGGTTTCTGAGATCTGAAGTTCAAAACATCTGGAGAACCAGAGTTTGGGAATCACTGCTCTATGGTTAACTTCTGGCACAGTTGTACTGAAGAACCTAGAGATTCCTAGAGAAAACATATTAATCAAATCCACAAATAATAAAATTTGCAAAAATCAAAGCTGCAAGTGTGGAGGGCTGAATGTAATAATAATAATAATAATAAATTTTATTTATATACCGCCCTCTGGCGAACCAATCCGGGCAGTGAACATAATAAAATACAATATGCAATGAATGCAATCTAAAACGCACCATCCCCCCCTTTAAAAAACTATTAAATCAATCCAATTAAAAAAACAGAATACAACTAATATATTTATAAAAATTCATACCAACCAGTTGCCCTGCTAAAGGGAATTTAACAAGTGTTTTTGAGAGCAGTCGGTCGCAAGTCTCAAGGTCTCAAGGCCGGGTTATTTAATCTGGAAAGGCCTGCCGGAAGAGATCTGTCTTGACAGCCCTTTTAAAGCTATCCAAAGATGTTAATTGACGGATCTCATCTGGCAGGCCATTCCAGAGTCTGGGAGCGACAACAGAGAAAGCCCTCTGGGAGGTCCCCGCCAGCCTAGTTTTTTGAAGCTGCAGCAGGTTCCTCCCTGAGGATCAGAGAGCGCGGGGGGGATTGTATGGGAGAAGGCGGTCCCTGATATAGCTTGGACCCAAGCCATATATATGTACCTATATCTGCTACCTTGACAACTGCTAGTCAAAGACTTTGAATTAAAATTCAGTATAGGAGACACTGGTTTGCTGCTAATTGGATTTCTTGGCAATGGATCAAAGAGACAGGTGTTTGGAGAAGGTAATGTACTAACTTTTAGCTAGGAACCACTATTTCTTCTCAGCAGTGCTAAATTCTTCAATTTTTCTCTTACCTGAGGCAACCAATTGTCATGCCTGGCACATAAACACCAGGAAACCTAGCATTTAGCAAACAAACAAATAACAAACTGTAGCACACTGTTGACTGATATTGTTTACAAGGAATCAAGATTTTGCCTATAGTTAATATAAATAATGGGAAGCCCTTTTATAGAGCATAATGTATTTGCTCCCAAACAGATTTTGCTTTTAATTTTGAAACAACACAAAACAAAACTGGTGTCTGCTGTTATGCTTTTAAGAATTTAAATTTGAATACACGGCTTCTCTAGACAGAACAAATATGTTGAGAAATTGTGGTGTTTGTACTGTAGTTCTTATTTTTTAAAAATCAAAACAATGTTTCTGCTGTTCCAGAGTGCTTTGTGGCAATTCCAAGTACTACATGCAACATTTTATTCCCACCCTTCAGTGGGTTTCTTTTTAATTCTGAGACATATTGAATCAATATATTCCCTTCTCTTCTCCTTTTTAATTATTGACCCCAAAAGGCCCTTCTGTGGCCATGCTCCATAAATACATAGCCATAAGGTCTCAGCACAGATTTTGCCTGGGGCATTGCAGACAACCAGCGTGTGACCTTGTATTTTGGCTTTCATCCTGCAATTACAACTTAGAGCGTGGTCCTCTTGTTTGCCCTCCCTCTCCAGAAATATATGTAGGAGAAATATTATGGCTGAGTGTTAGTATTACTCACAATGCTACTGCTGAATGCCACCTGAGAAGGAGAGCTTCCCCAGGCACCCAGAGATCTGTTTCTTGTATGTCCTTGAAAATGAGCCCGAGCACTCTGGCACCTCTTCAAGGGCTTGGATGCATTTGTCCATGTTAAAGTGATCTTTTCTGCACCTTTATTTGAAGGGAGACTCAGATGTTTTGTCCATTCTTCATTATCTGAATCTACTTCATTGTAGGTTTCCAGTCGCTTGGCTATATGACAAAAAACAGACAGTATTCTGACTTCTTTAGTCAAGCAAGCAAGCAAGTAGATAGATAGATAGGGAGGGAGAGAGGGAGATCTCTAAAACAATCTGTCTTTGCAACTTCACATATATAATTGACAGGGCAGCAGACTGCACAGTACACATATTATATGTGGGTAAACCAATGGTTGAAGGTAAGGAACATATGGTGCAAAAAAAGCATGGGGTCTGGTACCCTGGTGAGGTTCTATAATCTCAATTATGTCTTTGCTGTTGGCAAATAGGAGGTTTAGCACATGTATAAGTGTAGTGCTTGGGACCAGCATACAATCAGAACTCCTCCTATTTATTATGACCACTGGATTAGACCAGGACAATTCAGCGAGATCTAAGCACCTCTGTCCTTCATCAAGGGTCCAGCGACCCATGACAGAACCCTAGACTTGCATGCCCATCCTGTCTATGACACATGGTTCAGGCCAGGAGGTGTACTATAGGCCATACACTTTCATAACCCAAACAATCCCAACTGCCTATTGTAGGAAGATGAACTCTGCTTCCTGAAGAACAGAAAAAATTGTGTGTGTGTGTGTGTGTGTGTGTAAACTCTGAGTAATAGTAGTAAATTTCAAAGCGAAGTCATTAAGTTTTCAGGTTGTTGGAGGCCCTCTGGTAATGAATGCCCACACTGCATGGACCTGGCTTCCTTCTTGCACACACATATACATGCACACCTTTCAAATGGTATGATAGCACAGACTTCATTCTCCTTCTGCCCTCATAATTGCTCCAGGAAGCATCTCAAGTGGCTGTAAAGGAGAAAGCTTAAGCCTTTGTTTTTTATGGCAATTTCCACATTCACGCCAACCTATCTGTCTAAAGCCAGTGCAACTGTCTTACCATTTTCCTTATGTGAAAACTCTTTCCCATGAATTGAACATCGTCGAAAAACCATCTTATTCTCTGTTAGTGTCCCTGTTTTGTCAGAGAAAATGTACTGGATTTGTCCCAGATCTTCAGTGATATTTAGTGCTCGGCACTGGATGGGCACGTCTTTCTCTTCATCATACAAGTCAATATCACTGTGAATGAAGAAGACTTGGCCCAACTTGACCAGCTCGATGGATATGTAGAGGGAAAGTGGGATTAAAACCTGAAAAAGGACATTTCCCAAAATGTTAGAAAATCTTTTTTAATAGTAATTTCTATTTCTATATTCAACAAGATTTCAGACTGACTAATGTACCAAGACAGGTTCACTTTTACATCTAATCTCTAGATAATTCAAGGGGGAAAACCCTTCTCCACAATAAAAATAAAAGTTCAAGAGAGAATATCTTGGGGTGGCATAAGGATGCTGTGAGGAATTTGATCTTTGTGAATTGTCCATCTTCAGTCCATCACTTTGTGATACAAAATGATGAAAATGCATTTAATTTGCTTATTTTAAGAAAAAAATAGTTTATAAACCATGATATGTTTATTTTTATAGATTTAACTAGATGTAGTGTGTAGAGAGATCTTGTAGCAACTTTGAGACTAACCAAAAGAAATTGGCAGCATGAGCTTTCATAGACTTCAGTCCTATTTCCTCAGATGCATTTCTTAACTAGATGTAAACATTTTAGCAGGATTTTTTTAAATGGGGAAATTAAGCAGAGCAGATATATGAATTAATATATACAAAAGAGTTATGGGGCAAAAATAGACTGATCTTTTCGATTGCTACTGTTAGGCAGCCCAGATTAGTATTAGTGATTAAACAGGGTCCACTATGTGGCCCTATGACAATTCAACATGGAAACAATTTCTCTCAGCCTTCAGCCCCAGCTTTAGCAAGTTATGAGAAAAATGGTGGTGAGAGGCTCAGAAATCCCATTTCTTCTTCTGTTTTTCCCCAATGCAAACTGCTTTGATGGAGAAACATTTACTTCATAGGGAAAAATCCTACTGGCATTCAGTGACGTATTCAATTCTTTTAGTCCAAATCTCAACCTTCAAGTCTCAAGTCAAGTCATCCTTGCAAGATACTTTCAAGTCAAGTCTCAAGCCTGTGAGCCAACTTTAACAGAAAAAAGGAGCCAGTATGTGTTTCTCAGAGGGGAACAGCAAATGTGTTAGGGAATGGGCTTGAGGCGGGGGTTGAGGTCTGTTCAAAGCCTATCTCTGGAGCACATTAGATGAGCATTTCAAAGCTTTTTAAAAGCTTTGAAAGGATCCCTCCATCTCAAGCCCATTGCCTAAGACAAGGGTAGGCAACCTTTCCCTTTTAAGGGCCGAGGGACTTCAGCTCCCAGAAGCCTCAGCCATGTTGGCCAATAGTCCCATGTTGGCCAATAGCTCCTGGGATTCTGGGAGCTGAAGTCCCTTGGCCCTTAAAGGGGAAAGGTTGCCTAAGACATTTGCTCTTCCCCTTTGAGAAATGCACCCCATGTTCTGGGGATAGGTTTGCATGCTGCTTAATGTGAATGACATCAGCAAGTCAGTGATTAAAAATATACACATGACAAGTCAAGTTAAACCAGTACATAATTTATTGCTGAGTCGAGTCCAAGTAAAGTAATTGAAACGACTTCACTCTGACTTGAGTCCAAGTCAATCGACTTCTACCTCACTGTTGGTATCCATATGAAACCTGTACATTTTGTCCACACACAAAATAGCAGATTGGGGAAAATATATGATTTGAATGGGTGCGGGAGAAGTCACGAGTCCTTCCTTAAGCAATGCTGTTGTGATCTGACCAAACAACACAGGTCAACCAATCACAGAACTCTCAGGGTTACATAAGGGGTTGGTCATTACTTTTATCTATTAGCTTTCTTTTTTCAAAAGCAGACAGGGAAGAATATTTTATATAAATAACAAAGATCCCAATCACTTATGGTAATATTCTAAAGTCCTGTAGCAGCACTACAAGGCACCATTTTGAGAATCAAATTGGAAACATTTTCCCTCAATACTTGATTTTTCTTCCTGTTGGAAAAAGAACATCACATTTTAATATCACTTTTGTGTGTTCACCTTACTTCATATAATTACCTCAGTGATCCATATACCATGTGAGACAGTATTTTCCTTCCCATGTTGCAGAAGGATATATTTGCAAGAGGCTAAGCAAGAGTGTTTTTTTTCTAAAACTGTTTTAGCCAAGGAGCCAGTGACATTAGCAGCATGATACAACTAGATGTCAAACATTTAGCCTGCAGGGGTTTTTTGGTGGGAGCATCTGGCCTGCCCTTTTCCTAACATATTGAGTTCATGGCTAAGATTAGAGATGAATTTTGGCTCACAACTGACACTTGTCACTGTGCTATATTGCTGTTTAATTTACGTATTTCTGGGGGATTTACTCTTGACTGAGTGTGCAGCCTTAACCATATTTTCTCATTACTGATAAATATTTTCCCACCTGCAAAAGGATGATCATTGTCAGAAACATGTAGAAACCTGCAAGAACTGGAGAAAGATAATTGCCTTGGACATCTGGGATAACATATAAGGGATGTTCTGAAAAAATCCCATTCCAAATCCCATGACCTGTATAAAAATACAAGATTTTTAGAATAATACATCCAGAAAAGCAAAATGCAAGGGGCAAGGGTGATTATTAACATATTGACTTAAATCCTGTTGTTACCTCTGAACTGAGTGACCCATTTATGCCATGAGATTTACTTACTTATTGACTTACTATTCAACACTTGATTTATTAGGTCTACTCTAGTTGGGACCAACAAACACGATGCCAGCCATTGTCTCTTTAGAAGAAACCCAGAGTCTACATGCAATCACAGTGAAAAAGAGTAATAACACAGAACAAGCTGGACCATTAACCTGTAACAGTTTAATATTTATTATGTATTTATTAGTTATCCTGTTTCTCCTTCACTGAACTCAAGCTAGAATCT
>CM034703.1:212653271-212672161 GCA_020142125.1 Phrynosoma platyrhinos
AAGCAGAATAGAGTGGCACTATTACTTCTCTTGATCTAGACACTACATGGAACGCTGTTACCTTCCAACTGAAGTGGTACCTATTTATCTACTTGCATTTTTGCATGCTTTCAAACTGCTAGGTTGGCAGAAACTGGGACTAGTGATGGGAGTTTTAAAAGGCTGGTATGTATGATAGGCAATTAGGACATTACCACAGAAGTTCAGTTCTCACAGCAATCATGTCAGTAAAAAAATAGAAACATACCAGGTTCAGGGCAGCCAACATTGCTGCTCTCTTCTTGATCACACTCTCTTCTTGATCCCCTCTTTGCCTCTCTGTTCCATGACCTACCTACCGTCCCTCTTGGTTTATTTTATTTAATTTTAATTTTAACTTTTACATACAATTCCAGAGTTCTGTTATTACAATGCAAGTTAAAAAAAAGAAGCGGAAGAAAAGAAATAGACAAAAAATAAAGGCAATCAGCCTGCTTGGGAATAGTGAGGGGGAGGGGGAGGGGGAGAGGAGGACACCATGACATCACATAACCCCCATCAATGAAAGGGGGTTCGCTAACTGCACTTGGGGGACAGAATAGCTATGGGTCAGAGGAAGTGGAATGCAATAAGTATTGCAAAAGCCACTTTTTTCAGTCATGGTATAAAGGTTGTATGTAGTAATCTCCTAAGAGATATGAATTGGTTTAGAGTTAGAGAGTAAAGTTAGGACAGGGACAGTGGTCAGAACAGTCAGGTTTAGTCTGAATTACGGTAAGTTAGTTCAGGATATGAATCTGTGAGACAGAGGAGTCAGAACAAGTATAACCAGGGGTTAATTGTTTAGTAAAGATGGAATCTGTGAGTTGAGTTTGAGGAAGGCTAATTAGATTAAATATGTAAGCATGTAAGTAACTGTAACAAATAAGCCAAAACACTGTATTGTCACCCTATGCATTTGAACAATAAGTAATTGTGAATAGTTTTACAGTCGGATCTTTGTATCCATAGTGGGATCTATTCTAGACCCACCACAGATACAAAAAAATAGTGGGACTTTAAATCCCATTGTCCCCAATTGTAGTTCAACATGTGTGTGGGTGTGCACCAACATTTGGGACAATGGAGCTTGCCTTCCACAGATGCTCAAATCCATGGATGGCGAGGCCCTACTGTAATATCTTCTACTGTTAAATAAATTATTTTGTTCATACACACACCTTTTGCAGTCACTCTGCTGAGATAGTTATTGGCTGAGATAGTTATTGATAAAGTCAGGCATGGCAGTGTCTGTGATGGTAGGAGATGTACAATCATGGTTGCTTAGTTGGTGTGGCAAGTGATCCACACAAAGGTGATTATTACAAGAAGTAGCAGTAAACATTAAAGCTGAGTGTTCACAGAAGATGGTAAGAGCATAAATAATCAGAAGAGGATTATTACAGATGGTGATGTGAAAAGTTGAGGTCTGCATAGCATCACTATGACAAATGCTTTTTGACATAGAATTTCAGGTTTTCACCATTAATATTTCATACCTAGTGCTCCAATGAGGCACATGAGGAAGAGCAGTCCAACACAAAAGAATATATCCAAATTCATGCGTTGCTCTATTTTGCTGCGTTTATAACGAGGACCTCTGTTATTCAACATGGCTTTGGTTTCATGGCCTTTGAACACATATGCAAAACATAAGAAAAAAACAACAACAGCCATATGAACTTAATATCTCAGAACCAGAAATTTCTATAAACTTTACTTTAGGTACTTCCATAAGTCAGGAATTAGACTTTCTTATTTTCATTATGTCATCAAGTATTTTATAGTGATCTTAAGAACACACTTTTAAAGCACATTCATGGTCAACAACATTATTCCCAATGGTGGAAGGAATGCTCCAGAAGCATTAGAACGAACATCTCATATATATGGGGGAAGAAAACTGCATTGCAGAAAGCATGACAACTCCAAAAGAGAAAAATCTTACTCAAATGAAAACACAGTCTAACTGCGGATTGTAGTTGATAAAAGATCATATTGTAATCAATCTTTTAGTCTTAAAGTGGTCACACCACTCCTTTGCAGCTATTAGCTCTATATATTTGTCTTTATAGTCTATGCAAGCTCATGAACAAGAGCCTATTAATAAGAAGATTAAACAGATATATTGTGAGTGGGATTGGTGGAGATAAAATTAGGCCTATGAGGCCAAGTTTAGTTGTTTTGCTGAGCTCTTTGGATCCTGCTCATATGATTTTGTGAGTTTTTGGCCTTTAATAGAGCACATGATCTAAGGAAGAGGGACTACAAATGGGAGACAGTGAGCACTAAAAGGATGTGAATTAACAATTTGGTTTGTTGGGAGTACTTGTAGTCAATGGCTTTATATAGCAGGCAACTGATTGTGAGAGAAAATGTGTGTTTTGCATGAGAGTTTGATGGAGGACATCCTGTTGTTGTTGTTGTTGCTGTGTCTTCATTTCTGACTTATAGTGCACATAAGGCAAACCTATCATGGCATGGCTAGTTCAGAGGTTAATTTTGCCTTCTTCTGAGTCTGAGAAAGTGTGACTTGCCCAAGGTCACCCATTGGATTTCCACGGCTGGGAGGAGATTTGAACCTTGGTCTCCAAAGTCACATTCCAACACTCACACCATTATACCACAGTGGCTCTTTCCCCATAGTCACTTTTAATGCATGCCTGATGGTATTATTTGTTCCCAGGATTTAAAAGAAAGGAGTTATGGTCAGTGGATTTGATATGTTTTGGCAGTTTCTTAGATCTTGTTTTAAAACATAATTAAACAGCCAGATTATTAGCACTTAGAATAGAATGCTGTGATTAGTTAGAGTCAACATGGGTTTCTCAAAAACAAATTGTGGGAGATTAATATTTTATCTTCTTCAAACAGAGTTACAAGCTTTATAGATTAAAAGAGTGCTGTGGGTAGAGTATACCTTGATTTCAGTAAGGCTTCCAACAAATTTCCTCATGATATTCTTTCAGGCAGGCTGGTAATAATGGGCCAGGCAATGCTACTGTTAGGTGGATTTGTAGCTGGTTGACAGACTAAACCCAAAGAGTGCTCACCATTAGCTCCTCTTTATCCAAGAGAGTAGTGACTCGTGGGGCTAGAGTTGTTCAAAATCATTATTAGATGAAGGAATAGAGGACATGCTTATAAAATCTGTAGATGACACTGGGTTTTGAACAAATATTGAATGGCTGTCAGAGATGCTTTAACTGCAGCTGTGGAGGTTGTGGAGGTAGACTCAGCTCTACAGTTTTATGATTATGTGATTATGACAAAAGAATTGTTGCTTTCATATTGTATTTTCTTCCTAAAGTGCTGAATGCGCCACTTGAAGACTTGTGAATGGACACCATTCTTTTAGAAAGTATATCAAGTCACATCACTTTAAATTACCACGTATCAATAGCAGTGCTGCTTTTGAGGTTGTTTGATTTATTATTATTATTATTTTTAAATTGCTGTAAACCATCTTGTGTCTCTGCCCATCATCACAAGAATGCCATATGGAAGTTCACACAGAGCCCAACAGTACTCTGAATGTGTTACTCAGCCAAATACATTTTGACAACTATGTTAAAGTTTCTTATAATTCAGTTTATGGGGATATTACTTGACTAAAGTGATTGTGGGAGTTGTAAGCCTGTGAAGTTTGCTGTCATCTTTGTAAATATGGTGTTTTAGGTATGTGCCATCAAGTCAGCTTTGATTTATGATGACCTTGCCAAAGTCTTGCAAAGTCAGGGCTGTGGCTTCCTGGACTCGGTCTGTCCACTTACAATGCAATCATCTTTTCATATTTCCTTCAATGACTTTGCTGTCTTCTCCTAGTAATATGGTACCATCTGCATATCTTAAATTACTGATGTTCCTTCCTTCAGTTTTCAGACTGCTTCCTCAAAAAATGTAAGCCTGCTCTCTGTGTTCTGAATATAAATTAATCAGATTAGGTGAGGAACTGCACCTTTGACTGATCCTCTAAAGCAGGGGTAGGCAAACTAAGGGGTAGGCTGCCCCCCCGCCGCCGCCACCCCCCGCTGCCACCTGCCATGATGATATTGATTATTGTTGTTATTACTTGTTCTCGGGGTTTTCTTGGCAAAATAGCCACAGGTTTTGCCATGGCTTTTTTGGGGACTGAGAGAGTGTGCATGCATATATTTTTAATTAATTAATTAATTAATTATAAATTATTTTTATTTATTTATTTATTTATTTTTGGTGCTTCAGCCCTCCAATTGTCTGAGGGACAGCAAACTGGCCCCCGGCTCAAAAAGGTTGCCTACCTCTGCTCTAAAGTGTAGGTTGATTTTCATCTGGAATTCTTTGGTGCATTCCTTTAGCTAATGTATGTTTGCAATATGATCTCTACTGCTTCTTTCTTTTTTGAATCCAGCTTGGATGTCTGTCAGTTCTCACTCCATATATGCATATATGTATGTATATAAGTCTTGGTTGTAAAATCTTGAGCATCACTTTGCTTACATGGGAGATTAATGCAATGGTTACTACAATTCCTGATGTCCCATTTCTTGAAGAATGGAATATATCTTGAACATTTCCAGTCTCTAGGTCAATTGTTTTGTATTCCATATTTGTTGGAAGATTTTAGCTAGAGCTAGAGTAGATTTTGCCTCTTTGTTTGAAGCAACTCTATTGAAAAGCCATCTGTTTCTGTTGATTTATTTCTCCAAAGTGCTATGAAGACAGCTTCCACTTCACTTTCCAAAATTGTAGGTTCTTAAAATGTTCTATTTCGTTCTTTCATCTTATTTGTACAGCTCCTCAGTGTATTGTTTTCATCATCTTTTTATTTTGTCCTGACCATATAAGGCTCTTTCTTTTGGGCTAATGTTGAATTACATAGCTTACTTCTGCCAGGAGTTTTGTTTCTATATAGCTTGTTCACAGTGAGCTTCTACTTGAATTGGAAAAGACTGAATACTTAAATGTATTTGAATATGATTAGACAGCTGACTGATTTTTAAGTACATTTGACTATTTCACAGCAGCCAAACACACTTAATGAGAATCACCTAGTGCTCTTTCTGTATGAACATAAAAAAAGGCTGGTATGTCAGATCTGGCTGTGAGTAATTTTAACGTTATTTAGCTCATTCCAAAGTGAATCTAAACTACAAACAAAACAGCAGGCAAAAAAGGAAACATGTACTGTACTAAACTGGAATCAAATTGCTACTGTTTCAGTGGGCTTATGTTTGAAGTTCTAACTAGGCAACATGAAAAGAGAAACCAGAGTCTGTTCTGTATTCCTGCAATTCTTTGCTTTTCCCTTGCTATGAGTAGGGCCACTGTGGTGCAGTGTGAACATATACCAAGTGAGACTTTCAACATCAAAGACAGGAGATGCAGGAGAGATTTATTAGGAATGAATATTTCTAAAAAGGTCCTCTGGCTCCTCCCCTATATTCCTAAAAGCACATCCCTAAACTCAAAATCAACAATTTAGAGAGGCATGGCTCTTAAGGATGGGAAGGAATTTAATTCTTAATGCTCTTTTTTGAGTGACAGTCTCTATCAAGATCCCACTGCAGCTGCAACATTTTTCTTCACCCAAGTCCCCATCTGTGCAATTTGCTAGCAAGCTGACATCTTAATCTAGAATGTGTAATTCAGAGCTTACTTCACTGATGTCAGCAATATGTTCTGGAGCCCTGGTGGTGCAGTGGTTAAATGCCAGTCAATCCCAGGGACTCCAAGGTGCACTCGGCCTTCCATTCTTTTGTAGGTTGGTAAAATGAGTACCCAGCTTGTTGAGGACAATTGGCTAACACATTGTAAACTGCTTATCCAGTGCTGAGTTCACTGTGAAGCAGTATAGAAATGCACTTGCTATTGCTATATGTCCATACAACAGGATTTAGGCATAGAACTTATGAAAAGCTGAGGAAGATGTGATAAACCACCCAACCATTCTTATTGAACATTCTTTTTAACTGAAAAAAATTGGTCCTGTATTAAATCACAAATGCAGAAAATATCGCAGTCAAAATTGTTAGAGAATCCCGATTTTTTTTGTGTTAGCAATTTTTGATGAAAACTCAAAATTATAAAAAGAACATGGAAAGACTGTTTGGCATATGGCATTGGCAGCTAGATTAATTTACACAAAATATTGGAAAATCCCAAAATTTATGAATACCAATAAATGGTTGGAAAAAATGATGGAAATTGCAGAGATGGAGAAACTCACATCTGATTAGAGAAAAGTCTATAAATGTTTTTTAAAGAGTGGAAATTATTTATATAATACATATATCAGAGAGGGGGGATACAATAGTAATAAGCTTTAGTAACTGACGTTGTAGATAAGAAAATAATTGTGTGTTAGTTTAAAGCTAAAATCATGCTTTTGTGAATAAGAAAAGCTAAGGTCGATTTTTTTCTTTTAAAAATGCTTTGCTATATATGCTAAGAGGGAGTGTGGAAGGTTTTGTTAGCTATTGTTTCAGAAGAAAGCTGGAAGTATTTTATAGTGTTTATTGTTAGTGTGTTTAGTAGTGTGTCAGTGTGTTTTCTTATACACAGACGTATAAGTAAAAAAAAAAGTTCTTTTTATGTATTCATTTCTCTGTAGGTGATATATCTGTAGTATCTGTAGGTGATGTACCCATCACCCAGATTGGACTGCTAAAGGGAACAGATTGTAGTTTTCTGTTGGTTTTCTTGGCTATGTGGCCATGCTCTGGAAGAGTTTATTCCTGATGTTTCACCTGCATCTGCGGCTGGCATCTTCAGAGGATGGTGGCATGGAAGTGTGTGGGGTATACTTGTTTGGCCCTTGGTTGAGAGGAAATGATTTACATGTTAATGTGTGTGTTGGCCTGTTGTTGAATGGTAAGGCCTCAGGGTGGGAGGATATGAGAGGTGTGTGTGTCTATTTAATTAGCAATCCATTGTCTGCGGGAAAACCCCCTGACCCTGCGTAGTGTTCATTTACATGAATTGAGTCTTGATTTTTGTGTTATTCAGGACATGGTGTTTACTTTCAGTATTTCTTCTTTCCTGTTGAAGTTGTCCTAATACTTATTTCATATATTTTTATACCATCATTTAATAAAAATGCCTAGAATGATTTATGTAAGAAGATAATAGGAAAACTATTAAAGCCCAGAAAATACAAAGCTATGATTCTCTAAAACAATAGTGGCCAACTTTGGGTGGAGGGCTGAGAGTGCAGCACCACCTCAACCCACTGGGTGCTGTACTTGAGCATGGGGCTGTCATTAAGATTTGCAGAAGGAAAAACCAGGAGACTTTTGAGAATACTATTCAGCTGGAAAATAAGGGACATTCTTAATTATGTGCCTTGATTTCAAGGTAAAGTAGCCACAGTCACTATTTATTGTACTTATTAAAACAGTTCTATTCTATCCTTTATCATGGGATCTCAGGGTGGTGTACAAAGTAAACAATTTTAAACACTTCCAGATTAAAACCACAACTAATTTAAACAAGATAAAAACATCTTAAACATAGGAAGAGATCACTTTTACCTACCACAGTTTAAAGCCATGTATAATTTGAAATAAATGTGACCCTCCCCCCCAGGCTTTAATTTTTTAAAAAAAGATGTTAGGCTCATCCCACCAAATAATGTGCTGGGGTTTGCTAATTGTTGTCTTGTTTTGTGTGTTTTAATGATATATATTTTAATCTGGCTTTAATTTTTTTATTGGTTAATCTTTAATTTTTGTGTCTTGAGTTTTTTTTAACAATGTGTATTTTAATTTGTTGTAAGCCATTCTGAGTTCTAAACTGGGAAAAAGGCAGGACAGAAATACTACTACTACTACTACTATTACTAATAATGATGATGTTTGTCTTGGTACTGGAAAGAAATCAATGGTGGCAGCAGTCAGACCTCCAAGGAGAGGGCATTCCACAATAGGGGTGCTACAACTAAGAAAACCATCTCCCATGTCTTTTCACTTCATATAACCTCCATTGGTGGAACACAGAGGAGGGTCCCTTCTGTAGATTTCTCTTCCCATGCAGGTATATATAGGGAGATGTGCTCCTTGAAGTATTGAGGTCCCATGCCATTTAAGGATTTAAGTGTCATCGCTAGCACCTTTGAATTCAGACCAGAAGTGAATTGGTAGTTGGTGCAATTATTTAAGAGTATTGTTGTTGTGTGCCTTCATTTCCAACTTATGGTGATCCTAAGGAGACCCTATCACAGGGTTTTCTTGGCAAGTTTCTTTAGAGGGTGTCAAGGAACAAGCCAACTTCTGAAGCCGAGAGAGTGTGAGTTGGTTTCCATGCCTGAGCCAGGATTTGAACCTTGGTCTACCAGGGTCCTAGTCCAATGCTCAACCACTTGAGCTACTGCATCCCAAGCATCCCAAGCTTATTATTATATACGATAACTAAAATAAAATGACATAAATTAGTGAGCTGATTTTTGAGTTCTCAGAATTTTTCTTCAGGCTGGATATTAAAGATTTAGGGAGTAGGAGCAAAAGAGGAAAAATGTAACACAATGGATGAACCCTTCCAAGTGGAGTTTATAACATTCTTAAGATTGAGTGCAAGAGGTGTTAAGCAGACTTGATTAGATGAAACTCTGGGAGATGAAAACAAAATTTAGTTTGCACTAAGGGCTGCTGGGACAAAGAAACAGGCTGCACATTTACCATATATACTCAACTATAATCTGACTTCATGTATAAATAAAGGGCAGGTTTTGAGGCCAAAATTATGTATTTTGATATGAGCCGTGTATAAGTCAAGGGTAAAATGTAGGGGCTTGTACCAAAGGATGTAAAGGATGAAGGAAAGGGAAACAATGCCAAAGAACTTACAAAAATTCTGGCAGGCATAACTGTCTGTGCTCACCCTAAAGGCTGTATAGATGAGGAGAGGACTACAGTAAATGATGATCATGCAATGTGTGGGGGAAGGTGACCAGGTGCGGGAGGGGCTAAGACAACACACATGTGTCAAAAAGAATGAAAAGGCAAAGCAAAGCAAATGATGACTACATTGTTAGTTTATAGCCTTTAACTTTAATGTGGTAACTTTGCCTAATTTTGACCCAGAAAAGCTGACAAACATACATTTGTATCCTTCTAAACCTGATTCCCCTTGGCAGTCCATTGAGGGGAAGTCCTAAAGAGCTACCACTGCTGCCATTTTCCCACCTAGGCATTAAAAAAACCTGGGATCAACTTATCAATGTAAGTACTGTACTTTAACCCATATTAAAAAAAGAAGAAGCCATCCCCTTCTCTGAGTAGAGTAGCAGTCTGTCCTGGGATCACCTAAAAGAAGTACTGACCCCCTTTACTCTCTCCCCCATGGTGGTGTGGTGGAAAGAGCAGAGGGGAGTTGCTTCTTTTAGGTGATCCTGAGATGACCACCACTCTACTCAGAGAAGAGGATGGCTTCCTTGTCTTCTTCTTGTCTTTTACTTTTTAAAGTACAGCACTTACATTTACCCATGGATAAGTTGACCCCAGTTTTTTGGATCAATGTTGTGATGAAAATTTTTCGGCATATACATGAGTAAATACAGTAATCTGAATGTATTCAGTAACAGCAAGAAAAGCAAAACCAAATAATTAATTACCTGCATAGATAACAATTCCTACTGCAACTTCTGTGTTCCTTATTGTACATCCACGAAGAAGAAGACTTTCAATGTTAAAACCAATCCGTGTGAGATCAGCCTGTTCCCTACAAGGAAGAATGATATTTTGTTTGGATTGCACATTACAGTTGTCCCTCCTGATTTGTGGGGTATCCATTCCAGTCCCCTCCCCCCCCCGTGAATTGGGAAAATTACAAATATCCAAGCCCCATTGATTTCAATTGTGGCACACATGCCATTTTGTCCCTCCCCACTTGCCATCCATGAAGGACCGAGACCGCAGACTTCAAGTCCACAAATGGGGAGAGACAAGTGTATTTATATTTATTTATGGAATCTATATTTTGTCTCCACCCTGTAGAAGTGCTCAAGCAAGTTTCTTTTTTCTCTTACTCCTCTGTATGATATTACTAAGGCCATGCCCTTTGACTTTTTACTAGCATATAAGCATACAATGACATCACAACTATGGCTGTATCTGCACTGCAGAAATAAAGCAGTTTGACACCGCTTTAAATTCTGTGGCTCAATGCTATGGAATTTTCAGATTTGTAGTTTGGTGGGACACCAGAGCTCTCTGACACGGAAGGCAAAATATCTCACAAAACTACAAATCCCAGGATTGAATAGCATTGATCCATATCAGCTAAAGTGGTGTCAAACTGCATTATTTTTACAGTGCAGGTGCTGCCCATGTTGTGATTTCAAAATCAAAGCCAAAATGATGGGATCTACATTACAGATGTAGAGGGATGTTCTTTGAGGCTATCTTCCTAGGTTACACACTGGATCATGCTAGCAGTGCATTTACATTCTCTGGCTTTCCAGTGTACAAAGATTGCTTTCTTCTCTGACAATGAGCAGCAGGGATTATGGAAACAGAATGGATTTTTCCAGTGGGACATAAGTCATGCTTTTATAACTATCTCCCTAGAGAAGAGAAAGGAAGTGCCATGAGTGCATGTGGAGAGACACAGAAAAAATTGCTACTCCTCCAAGTTTGCCAGTGACATTTATGAATATGCAGAGGTGTGAGTCCTTGCAGCCAGAATTCACAAACAAATATGCACACATGGTGAGATCACTGACATGTATGAAAACAACTGCTTAGGTTCTCCATGCTTAAGTCTTCAGAAACTATTTTTCTGTAGCCATTTTGGTTCCAAGTAACAATGTTTATCTATAAACTATCATTTAAAATGGTTTTCTGACAGGCTAAAATGTCAAAATGCATGTATGTTTCACTCACTATGTATACACTGGTGTAAGCTAGTTGCTTCTGGACAGTGATCATGATGCCCAAGAAGTAATGTGAGTTTTAAAATCCTTGGTAACAGCTACTACTTCTGTGTTTATTTTCTTGTTTTGCTTGCCATTGCTGAGGAAATGTAACTGGAAGCAGTCTTAAACATATGCTTAGCTTACCTATGCTAAGATGAAATTAATTTTTGTCACATGGGTAACAGAAAATAATTGACACATGGGTGAGAGAAAGCATTTTTCTTGGGCAGAAAATTACATTACATACTTGTCACTATATATATCATTATGTAAAAGCAAAGCAAAGCAGCTTCATTTATATACCACTTCATACCATGCTATGTAGTGTCTAAGTGGTTTACAACTGTAAGCTCATTGCCCCCCAACAGCTGGGTACTCATTTTAGCAACCTCAGAAGGATGCAGGCCTGAGTCTAGCTTGAGCCCTGGCTAGTATTGAACTCGCAACCTTATGGTCTATGAGTGAGTGGCTGCAGTACAGGCATTTAACCACTGTGCCACCAGGGCTCCTATATATGTATATGTGTAGATGTATCTACTAGTGTGTTGTAATGTGTGTGTGTGTGTTCTAAATATGAAAATGGTACACAATATGAGCCAAAATAGTGTTATCAGAAAATTCTTTAGCTCATTATTCAACGACATGCAGAATGCAACTTCTACATGGTTTCTACTAAAATGCATATCATGTAGTGACATTGGTTATTTAGGTCTAGCCTAGTAGGGTTGAGTTTAGGAAATCTTTTTGGTATTGTGTGGGTATTGTGTGTAGCCATGGAT
This sequence comes from Phrynosoma platyrhinos, assembly GCA_020142125.1. Classification (NCBI taxonomy): domain Eukaryota; kingdom Metazoa; phylum Chordata; class Lepidosauria; order Squamata; family Phrynosomatidae; genus Phrynosoma; species Phrynosoma platyrhinos. The sequence goes on from CM034703.1 coordinate 212,664,960, forward strand.
CCTTGCCACAGCCCATCTGGGATTTTTCTACCATCACTGTCACAAAGATTCCTGCTAGCATGGCAATTGTTGCCAAACAACATCCTGCTTCTGGCAGAATGGCAGGGCAGAGAACTGCCTTCTCTTCTGACTGGCAAAGACAAATACGCTCTTTCTCCTTTTTTTTTATGCTGGATACATATTTTGGCAGCACAGCGTTTGCAGTAGATGGAGCAGTTAATGAGAATGAAAACAAACACAAAAATGACTGGGAAGTAGCCCATGTGTTATGTGTTGGGCGCTGCTCTTGTTAGAGCTAATGGTACAACAAAAGTTGGATTTACAGAAATGAGAGTGAATTACTGACCCAGCACACAATTTGAAATGGGACTCACTTACTTGTCTCCAGTAAAATCTCTCAATCTCTGCTTTCTTGTTCAGAGACATATTGGAAGCTGAAGCAGTATGAATATTATTAACAAATACCAGAACATTCAGGCATTTGTCTGAATATGTAGAGGTACAAAAACATATAGAGGTACATATACACTCATGTCCTACCCCCATGATCCATGAGTGTGAGAGTTCAGAACTTTGCAAATTCAGCACAAATGTCTGAAGAGGATTTCCAGGTATATTCAGCTTCCATGTGATGGGGAACTCTGATGTAGCAGGGCTCCTGATTGCAGAGAGGTTTCGGAGTTCATTTACTTCAAAGTACTTAAAGAGCATCTCCAAGAATTCTTTCTAAATGTGAACGTATCTTTAAAGAGAGACCTTGCATGGACGGCCATTGGAGATGGGGCACCTAGCCCTTTACATAGTTTTAGTCCCCACATATTCAACTGATGACTGAAGAAGTTGTTGCTGAGTATGTTCCTTCCTGGATCTAGCATGAATTGGGCACTGTGGTAGTAATGTCACTGGGTGTGGGGTGGGGGTGGGGGGTGTTTGCGCCGCACCGGGTGACACCCCAGAAGAGGGAGGTGACACTCAGTTGGTTCCCCGCCCCCCATGGGTGCTAGGCATGCATGGAGGCTGCTCAGCACCACTACAGGAGTTGTTTAAGCCTGCGTGGGTGCTCCTCTGGATCACATGTGGCTGCCACTTTGGACCCTGGGGCTGCTACCTGAGCCTTCCCTTGGCAGTGGGACAGGTCTCTGGGTTTTCCGGGGGCCGCAGGCCTGCTCCCTGGGGTCATGTGCACCCCCTTGTGGCCTGCACCCCAGAAGTCACTGGAAGTCCTGCTCCCTGCACCAGGAGTCATCTGGTTAGGGAATTCCACTGCATTGTGGCCTTCCAGATGTTGAACTGCAACTTGCCTCTTGTTATGGTGGTAAGGGTGGGGGGAATCCAACATGTGAAGGACCACAGTTGGTCCCATATAACTTAGAGAGTACATAAAAATAAGATATTACAATTTATACAGTTGATTGACCCTGCCTTGGATGATAAACGTCTGAATATGATAAGCATGTTGACTGAGAAAACATATTAATATGACAAGCCTGTTGACTGAGACATAATCATAGTGACTTACATATAGCCTTTAAATCTAGTGAGCTCATTGTTGGGCTTTTCACAAACAATGATATTTTGGAAACATTCTGGCTTAAATTCAGTGTTCTGCAAGAAATAACACAAAAAACAGAGTGACAGTTGTTTTTTTTTAAACATCAAATGAACATATGTCAAAATCAGTAAAAAAATAAATAAATCTGACTAGACCATCCCCCTATCTTCTCAAAATATGACTGTAATGGATTTAAAGTTTACTTCATTCAAACTTTAGTTTGGAGGCAGTGATGACTTAACTAAACCAGTCTATTAAGCAGCCTCATTTAAGAATTTCCAGAGAACTAGTTCTGTTAGTTTGTTGTGTGGGGAAAATAATAATCAAAAGTCTTGTGGCACTGTAAAAACTAAACCAAAATAAAAATTTAAAAAAGAAACAAAAACATTACTATAGGAGAAACTTTAATGGATAGTGTTAATCTATTGTACCGCAATAGTTTTTCTTGATTTTCTGTAGTGGTAACAAATTGATTATTTTGGCATTTTAGATTAGGTTCAGCAGCATTTTTTTTAAAGTGCTAAAATAAGATTTGTTTAAGAATTAGATAAATTGTAGGTTCTGATAACTTCATAATTAAGGGAATGATCTGAAAGTAGATTAGAATAATTGTAGAGAGAACTGAAGACTATGAACAATTCAGTAACAGAGAAGAGAAAAACACAAGAAACATAGCAGTCTTGTCCAAATAAAGTGTTTGTTCATAGCCGCTAAATTTTACTGAGGCTGCTCTGTTTTGAAGAAAAGGCTCATATACCTGGGAGTGCAAAAAGCCCAGGTAAAGTGAAGGGACAACAGTAACTAGCAATTTAACACTGAATCTATTCTGTGGCTCACAGAAAAATGGGATTTGGTGGTATGACAACATACTCAGACAAGGGTTAAGCAGGTTAAGTCAGCAACACTGGGATCAGAGAATATTTAATTCTTTTAGAAATGGAACACATTTCTCATCCTTCTGATGCTGTAGCTGATTTAATCTGTTTTGCCTTCATCCGACTGGCACTAATGTCTGAGAAATCACTTCATAGTGTGAGATTCTAACATTAAAACTCCCATGTAAACAGTAGATTTATCCTCTGAAGATGGTAGGAAAGCAGTAAGTCAATGTACTGTTTTTTGGAAAAGAATAATATGTATAGAAAGAAAGTAATATTAGGCTTATAAATTCTATCACAAAATGCCATCAAGCTAAAATTTAGTAGTTCAACATTTGTTGTCAACCTTTTGAATTTGAATGTGTTCTAATTTTGCACTCAGTTAAAATAGACAAGATACACACACACACACACAAATATATGCTTTCATAGTTAGATCTTAATATATACAGCCTCCCTTCAGTTTTTGCGGACTTGGTGTCCACATCCCTCACCTGTTTGCGGCTGGCAAATGAAGGGGACAAAATGGGGCATGCGCCACCATTCAAGCCAATGGGGCTTGAATATTTAGGATTTTCCATTTTCGCAAGGGGGTGAGGTCTGGAACGGATCCCCCACGAAAATGGAGGGGCGACTGTACTAAGAACGGTCACATTAGAATTGTTCATTTCAGTGAATCTACTGTAACTATTTTGACATCTTGATACAACTGTATATATTTAGCTGGGGGATATACAGATTTAGGGCTTCTGTAGATGGCGCAAAGCGCTGTCTTGGAGGCAGGGAAGGGGAGGGGCAGCTGCATAGAGGCTGCCTCAACCCCTCCCCGAAGTTGTCATCTGGGCATTCGCCGTTACACATGGTACACGCCCTGAATACGTCCTTCCAGTGCAGCCTTGGCCCCAATCCTCCGCTTCCCAGGGCAGCCTAGGGCCGCCCGTCTGCATTCCCCCATAGTCTCAAATAAATTCAGATCCTTGGTTAACTTTTAAAATTCCAGACCTCAAATGGATTCATCACCTTGTTAACATAGGGGTCATGCAGACCAGCAGCTTGGAGAAGCCTCTGGCCACTCCAGTGCCAGTTGGACCCCGATCAACGCAGGACCACGGCGATTGGATGTTGTGGTTCTGAAGCTGGTTGCTGCTGAGGCCCTATATGGGCCACTGGCAAAGAGCAGCTTTATGCCATTTCTTTTTCAGCTGGCTTTTCCCAGTTGTGTGTGCTCTCTGTGTGGCTTCCAGCCATCCTGGGGGCATGCATCGTCTGCACATGCCACTCCCAAAAGCAGCTAGAAGCCGCACTTTCCTGCCCATCTATTTCGGGCCATAGAGGCCAACAATTGCCAGTAGTGAAATTATTGTTTAAATACCCTGAGTTGGCCTAGTTTTGGAGAGTTGCTAATTTTGGCAGCAAAAATAAATAAAAATAAATAAATAAATAAATGGACAATTCACTTGCACTGATCTAAGTGTTACTGAGTTTGAATCAACAATGGTGCATGAGGCACAGATTTATGACTTAATTGTTGTTGTATACAGGTATACCTCAGGCGCTGAATGACAGGCAGAATACCACAGGCCAACCTTGTGGTATCCTTCCCATGGATCTGGCAATTACCTGGGATGGCAGGGTGGGTGTTCAATGCTTGCCTGACACTGCACCATGGAGCAGCCATAGCCATTGTTGCTTTGCCCATTGCCACCGCTGCTCATTGTGAAGAACCCCGCCACTGCCCATAAGGATGTAAACAGGGTGCATGGCTTCACACACATGGTCATATGCCCCCTTCTGACATTGCAGACTACAACTGGGGCCTTCAGAGAGATCAGTAGTGGCAGGTAAGGGGGCAAGTGACTGGTCTTCTGGCTGTCACAGTGGGGAAATGCGTCGCGGCTGCCATTTTGGAAATCAAAATGGCATCCATGGCATGCGGCGCGCAGCTGCAGTGGTGGCAGCAGGGGTCCGCCTGGGACAGTAAGTCCGGCGACCTGGGCCAGTACCTGCTACGATTTCTTAATTGTTAATTGTTAAATTTAATTTATTTCATATTTCTGATGTTTTAATTGTATCACTATTTAATACTGTTTTAAGGGGGGGGGGAGGGATATCTTACTATTGTAATTTGTTTTAACTTGTAAAGCGCCCAGATTGGGTATCCATTGGGCGGTATAGAAATAAATTTTATTATTATTATTATTATTATATATAGAACTGGCCCGGGGGCTGTAGGTTGCCGGCCCCTGCATTAAGGGGACAGGAGCTGTCCACAGTTGACAACCCTAACTGTGTATAATGTTTGCATCCTTAAAAAATTGATTCAGGTCACAGGTTACAAGATTACAGGTTACAAGATTCACTCCAAATCCACCAGTAGACCTTAAGCTACCTTCTACATCCAGCATGTTCACATAGATAATTGTTCAAGTCAATCATGGAGACTCTGTGACCCTCTGGCCTGTCATATCAGGAACTCAGAAAAACCACTTGTTTTTGTCACTTTTCTGGGATAGTATAAAGGAGGGGTTGTCAAGCACCTGGCAAGCCACGCATAATAGATGGCAATAGCACACAAGTTTCAAAGAGATGGATTAAGTTTTACTAATTCCTGTACACCATGCCACATTTAGGTTCAACATAACCATATCTATATTTTATGTAAAGTCAATATTTGTTAACATTCAAGCTGTAGCTGCTATTGTTATAGCAGGATCTGAAATGTCTGAGGATACAATGAGTGTGTATGAGTGTGTGTGTGCATATGCATGTGTGTGTGGGAGCAGGTTGCCTGGGCAACAGAAAGAAAATTTCTCAGTTGGTGTATGAACAGGTGAATGTCTGGGAATTGAGAGAGAGAGAGAGAGAGAGAGGGGTGGTGGTGGCAGAAAAATAAATCCAAGAATGAATCCAAGAGAAAACCTGTGAAGAAAATTATGGGCAGTAGATAGACAGCAGTCGAGTGAGAGCAAGAGATCTTATTGCAGGAGAGAAGTTATTCCTCTTCAAAGAATTGTCTCTTCCTGGAAGAACCAGACATGTGCTCTCTCTCTCTCTCTCTCTGTGTGTTTCTAGATTGATGGTAACTGAAACAGTGATTTAGGGAGTCTTCCCCTATTAAAAGGATACCATTGCAGATGGGGGGAGGAGGAGGGAGAAGCTACCAGAACTGTGGTATAGATGTCACTGTTTAATTGAAATTGTATTTATTCAAAATGTTGGAGAAAATTGCTCATTCTGCTACCACTCTTATAGAGATTATTCCCCCATCTTTTATTATCTGAATCAGGGCCCCCCTTTTTTATGTATGTATGTTAGTCTATAACACCATGTTAATAACGTTCTGTTGCTGAGAACTGTGTACATATAGGGATGGCTATATCACTTTTCTACCCTCTGTCACCTTTGATCCCGCAATTGAAGATATTTATATGGCAATTGTGGCAACCATTACTTGTAAGACAATATAAGCACATTTCCCACACATGTTATGCTGCTAAAGAATGATTCCCTCTAGCTGGGCAGTTTTGCATTTCTATCTTAACATTTCTCTGAATACTTAAAGAGCAGAGGACAGACATTGCTGCTTCAAGACACGTACCTGCATGAAGCATCCTTTCACAACTTGTCTTTGTTTCAGATTGGTCTCACCATCAAGATTGGCTGTTTCTAAGTGACAGATCCCATTCTGATCAGAGGAGTAGAGCAACAGGATGTCAGCAGGGATGATCTCATTACACTGCAGCTGCACAAAGTCTCCCACTTGCACATCTTTCCAGCACTTCTCTGTGTAGGTGTTTTTGCTTCTGTTAGAAGAAAAGGCACTACAACAATTGCCTGTGACAGCCCCATCAAGATGCAGAGCATTCCTTTCCTCTGGGGTATAGGGCTAGTTGGCTAGCTAGTTGAAGCCAATGTTTTTTATTTATTTATCATGCCTGTATCCTTATGTTCCTGTAAGTATCACAATGTTGTTTACATTTTATTCATTACTAACTGAAATAAGTATGCAAAGAGATCTTGCAGCACCTTTGAGACTAACTGTGTGAAAGAAGTTGTAACATAAACTTTTGTAGACTTGGGGCCTTTGCAGACTGCCAGAAATAGTGCAAATTGAGTCCACTTCAGGGGTTAGGGTTAGTGCTAGGGAGTCATGGGAATTGTTTTTTCCCCCTGAAACATTGAGCCTTCTCTGTCAGAGAGTTCTGGTGCCACAATAAAATACAGTTCCCATGATTCCCTAACCCTAACCCTAACCCTTAAAGTGGACTTAATTTGCACTATTTCTGGCAGTCTGCAAAGTCTGTTGGTCTACTTCCTCAGATAGGTGCAACAAGATCCCTTTCCATACTGATACTCCAGACTAACATGGCTATGTCTCTGAATTCTAACTGAAGTAAGTTAGTAATGGCACTACTTTTCTGTGATAATGGGATTGCATGCTCCTGTGAGGCAAGAGGCTATGCTGATGGAAGCAGTGCTGCTGATAGGATGACCCATGTCTTCCTGAGGAGACAGACTCAATTTGCCAAACAGCTACTGGGTAGCAGTAGGGGAGGATGACAGTAGTGGAGGATCTCTCAGAGACAACAGCAAGTGCACTTTGTTAGTGCTGCATAGAGGGAGGCATGGTAAATCTCCTTTTGAAGGTCTTTCACCATAAAAACCCTATGATGAAACAACCCAAAAGGAACCAAGAGATAGAGCTAGAAGATGAGAATCCCAGGTTGGAAGGCACTCACCAAGGTACTGGGGTACAGTGGAGGGCAACTTCG
>CM034703.1:212677975-212695531 GCA_020142125.1 Phrynosoma platyrhinos
GCTTTATTTCCACTTTATTATCTCTTTAACCACGAAACTGGCCCCCATATGATAACGTCCTATGACCCACCCACAAACAACAGGAGCCAGTTTCAGAAGTCCCAAGTAGACTTGGCATCCTACAGGAAGAAGGATATCAGTTATGTCAAAGATTCACACTATTACACACCCTCATCCAGTGATGGGGTTATTTAAGTAGTACTCCAGAAGGATAAGGGGCAGTTTTCTTCCCTGTGGCTGAGCAAATGTTTAAAGGGACCTTCCTTCTATGTTGAACATGGACCCTGAGCTCTAAGCTGGCACCATGACATATCAACAGAAATTATGAGTTTCTCACCATAGAAGAAAACTGTCATTTCTCTCTTTTCTTGGAAGAAGGGGAAACACAGATCTTAGATCATAGTAGGGTGTTAACCAGACATCTCCAACCTCAATAAATATTTCTGTACAGCTTCCAAGAAGTGAACAGGTTATTGTCTCAAATGGCATTTTAGATTTACCAGCCACTGAACACCATGTCAAATAAAAGTTTATAAATTTGTCTTCCACACCATAGGAAGTCTACCTATATTTCTAATACACACTGTAACTGTCTTAATTTTTCCTTTTTCCTTTTATCTTCACAATTCAACAGGAGGGTGTCTATACAGTGCCATTGTAGCCATTCTAGCTGTGATTTTGGGCACTAGAAGTGATATGCGGTTGCTTCTTGGACTTTTTTTTGGGGGGGGGGAATTCAGGTTGGGGAGCTTCCTGAAACAGCATTCAGTAGACTTGAAAGGAGTTACTACATACAACTTTCTTTTATATGTGTTTTGGGGCTGGTGGTGGGAGTCTTCAGGGCTTCATGGAGTCTGTGGGCTAATTATTCCTATCCAGGATTAACAGGAACTCATATTGGCCCATTTGACAAAAGGCAGATCACGCCACAGCAGACAAGGCTATACTAGTCAATGCCTCTTAGTCCAAGGTCTTTCATGTTACACAATTATAGCACTATGATTCCACTTTAACTGCCATGGCCATCCTATGGAATCCTGGGATTTTATTTTAGGGGAGGCATTTAGAATTAGCAGCCAGAGAGGTTTTCTAGTGCTTCTAAACAAACTTCAGGTCTCAGATGCCTGTAGGATGCAGCCACAGAGTTAAGGTGAAATCACAATGCTATAATTCTTCAGTATATAAGGGCCCCAGTATTAGAGAAAATGAAATTCTTTTACAATTGCTGAGAAACACAATTCGGAGGTTCCTATTGTGCTAATTTCCTGCAAGTGGGCTTCCCAGAAACATCTGAGCAGCCACTGTGGGAACACAATAGTGGACTAGATAGGACTTTGGTCTTATCCAGCATTGTTCATGTTATGTTCATATATGCCAGAATCAGAGATTGAGTGCAGAAGCAGACAACAGATAGCTCTAGATGAATTGGAGGGAAATCCTTTTAGATGTACCCAAGGACCCATATTATTTTAAGAAGCACTGCAAAAGTAATTGGGTAATCCCCCTCCCATTGACCTAAGATGCCACCTATATATGAGGCAAACATTTGGATGCAATATTTTAATGTCTGTTAATGATTCAAGTAAGAGATGACAATTCTGTTCTCATGCTCCTTATTAAGTTCTGGGGCAGTATTCCAGTTTAGTTATTATGGCTGCTGGAGACATGCCTCATGAGGTTCACACATAGGTTGGTATCCTCATAATGGCATAGGCAGGTGGACGTTAATTCTATACCTGTGTATGTCTATTGTTTGTCACTGCTGAGGTCAGTATTCCTTCTGTCCCTCCATAGTGATCAAAGCCTGCCCCCTGATATACCACAGCACTAGTGAAGCCTGGGGAAGAGCACACACGTGTGTGTGGAAATACACACAGATGTATCTATCTATGCCTCTGTAGCCAGACATGAAGTGATTACATCAGCCACTGAGACCTCTGAAGGATCTCAATGGTTGATGTAATTACTTTGCATCTAGCTACAGCATCATAGCCAGATGCTTCTACAATCCTCCAGCTTTCCTTCAGACAATAGTGGCTCTATGGTAGGTGGTAGTAAATGGTTCACTATTTCATAATTCCAGATGCAGAAGTACTATGTCCTTGATGGCAAACCTATAGCATGTGTGCCAGAGATGGCATGCAAAGCCATTTCCCCCGGCATGCAGAGGGCAGGGAGGAGGAGGAAGAGGCAGCTGAAGGATGGAGACAGTGTGGGGGGAGGCAGCTGAAGGCCCAGGAGGATGGGGGGAGAAGCCCCATCCCCAGAGGGCAGAAGTGCTGCTCCCGGCAGCTGGAAATCCCACCCCCAGCACCAGGTAACACCTGGTGCCAGAAGATCTTTTAGTTTGGGCACTCTGCCCCAAAAAGGTTCACCATCACTGTACTATGCCATGCTGAGCCTGAAGGACTGCAGACATATACATATTTCCTTTTCTTTGCTTTGTTATAATCATAGTTTGTCATTATATCCACCTGGGCAAATTATTATTACAAACCATTTACTGATTCCAAACTACAATGGAAACCCAGTTGAAATCATAGTTTTCAGATCTAGTATAAAGGGCAAATTATTACTATTGTGGACCACAGTTTGTCAATTTTGATGTAAATGACAAACTATAGATATTGTCACCAGGAAATGTGATAGGAAACTGGGGAATATGTGTGGATGAAGAAATAACAGTTGGAAAGAATGATTTGTATGACACAGCAGTATTGGAGGAATTATTGTATGATTTGTTAGGATGTCTAAACTGAGCCAATGCTTCTGTACACATTTTCTTTAGAGCAATACAGCAAACTGAATTAATAATTCATCTTTAGACAAAGTAATCAGGAGCTAACCTACAAGAAGTAGCTGTGATGTGGTTTAAAATGATTTCTAGAAATCATACAAAATGTCCCAAATGATTAATACGATTAGTGTTCTTTTTGTAAAATTGACATATAAATAGATTATGGCAACAGTGCTTTTTCCTTTTCACCAAAAATAAATAGATTAATTCAACTTAACAAGGTGAGTACAAAGAAACTGTGCATATATTGTGCTCTGACTATCTTAACTTTATACAAACATTGATGGGACTTGGGCTAGCCATCATGGTTCATAGCTCAATGACAATGCTGACACAGTGTGTGACAGCAATGAAGAAGGCAAAATCCATGTTAAGAGACATTACAAAAGGGTCCCCAAAATAAAACTGTCAGCCCTTCTACAAATCTGTGGTGCAAGGAAATGTGGAGTATCATGTACAGTTCTTGTTACCACATCTCAAAAAAGATATTGTAGAACCGGAAAAGGGGCATAAAAGGGTAGCCAGAAAGTTCAAGGGCCTGAATTAATTGCAAGAATGGCATTGTGTCTGGGCCTTTTTACCTTAAAGAAAAGCAAGTAAGGGGGACATGATAATTACGTAAATTTACACATGAGAAAGGGGATAGGTTTTTCTTCTCTTAAAATACAAGAATTCATTAGGATCATCCAATGAAACTGATTGGTGGTAGACCAGTTTTCACACAGTTCAAAGTTAAACTATGGAATTCTTTTCCATGGGATATGGTGATAGCTATGAAAGGCTGCTAGTTATGTTGATTATGTGCTACTTGCTGGAGGAGAGGCAGCATTCCTTTCAATGCCGTGCACTAGCAATTAACTAGGAAGTAGCGAATGCTCTTCAGACCAAATTGTGTCCATGGGCACCTGACTGGCTATTCAGAGAACCAAATGCTAGCTAAACATTATCTGGCAAAAGTATTTGTGGCCATGGACAGACTTAAATACTGACATAAGCCAAAGGCAAATGTACTTTTTTCAGAGATTAACAAAACTGCTTCTGAAATATCCTCAAATTGTATTCAACATGTTATTTACCTGCTGTATACCAGGCAGCCCATGCTATTGATCTCTGTGTCCAGGTTGAATCTTCGAAAGTCCTCCCAAGCATCTTTGATGGCTGTGATGGCCATTATAACACAGACTGGGATCGCAGCTATCCCAGGTTCAAATGCATTGAGCACAGGTATGAAATTGAGTGCTACAATGGCCACAAAATAGAAATTGGCAAAACGGTGAAACTGCTCAAAGAGGTTTTTAGGGATGAAAGACAGGAAGGTGTATTTTGTGGTCTTGATTTTGTTGCCCTCATAATGTCTATTTGGATTTTCCTTCCACTTGCCTTCAAAGGGGACATTAGAAACAATAACCCTCTTAGCTTCTTTTTTCTTCCTCCTCCCTTTCCTTCTTTTCACAGGTTCTTCGTTCTCAGAGTCTGAAGAAACACTCTGGCAGCACGGTCTTCTGAACCAAGGTATGTCCCTTAGGAATTTTATTGAGCACATTTCCTTGACATCTTCCTGATCCTTAAAAGTTAGACTTTGCTGCACAGAGTTTAGAAATTAAGGGTTACCTACTCCAATTGATTTCCTGTACCGTAAAGTGCCAGGCTCAATTGAACTAGACTGATTGCTTTCACTTGCTTTTAGTCAGCACCTACCGGAACACAGACGTCAGAGTTGCACATACAGGTATCATCCTCCTACAAACCAGTTTCCTTGTCCTCAGAGTGAATGATCCTGGGTCCTAGTGCTTGCTCTTTGTGATGATGAGTGAGGAAATTATTCCTCACATGTAGAACTACAAAGAAACTTTGAAACATCACATTCAAAACAGATGACATTTTAGTCTGTTTCTTACTTGATTCTTTCAGGTATATTTTCATGTGTATTGTCTTATATCTATAAAGACCCCACATTTCTGCATTTACAGCATTATATATACTTTGTGTTGAAAGAAAAAAGTCCACCAGCTAATCACATTTTTCAGACAAATTCATGGGTACAGAAAAAAGCCCAGATGCAGCATTTTGCAAACTCTCATTACCTGGGCAAATAATATTTGCATATTTTATATTGAATATTTTTGTTTGTCTCAAGGTACTGTGTTTCTCTGAGACACTGAAATCACCCAGCCACTGGAAATATTCACACAAACTCTGGTTCTTATTGTTTTTAAGGGGTGACACTGAGTACATCTTTCTACTTTAAGTGCATCTGAAGCAGGGAGCAGAGATGAGTGAAACACTCAGCTGTGGAAGAGCAGCTGCAAAATTATTTAATGAATAATTTCCAATAGTTTAGCATTATGAGGGCAGGGAGCCAGCCTCAGCCTGTTTGTTATATAGGAATTTGTAAAAGAATTTGCAGGGTATATCTTGAGAGGAAAAACAGTGCAAGGCAGGGCACAAAGCAGGTTGATATTTCTAATCAATAATATGGGGACACAGTTCCAATAAAAGGATGGTTTTGGTGCCCAAAGTTTTTGAAACATATTAAGGAAGCCTCACTCCATTAGATGTCCACAAGTGCCAGCTGGCAAGTCATATAGGAGTCTAGTGTTGTGGAAACCACACTGGGCCTGATCCAGAACTGAGTTCAGCAATGCAAGTTATTTAAAATGAAATAAAACAAAAACATTGTGGTTTACTCTGAACCTAATTACCAAAGATCTCTTTGAGAATGTGACAGGGTGCAAATTCTGTAACATCTGCTTGTGAGTTTTCCCCACTGCCTGATTCCTCTTAGCTGGCCTGGTGGCAGTGGCCACACCAATCAAAGAATCTGCAGCAGCACATCTCCCTCCCGCCTTAGTGCCTGATTGCGCACTGCTGTGTTATCCCAGGTACTTTGACAAATGTAATTTCCTTATCTAAAGTTCCTTGTTTGGATAGATAGATTCCAGTGCTATTAAAAGACATTGTGCAGCTGTTCCACAAAGGATACTCTTTTATATGAAACAAAGCAGTGGGGGAAAAAACAGGATGGGCACAAATGGAAGGAGATGCTCTCTGGACCCCAATAAAATGCTGTAATTGATGTAGGGTAAGTGCACAATAAAAGGCTTATCCTAAATCACCCTTCAAGCACTGGAAAGCAGATACTTAATTAGTAGCAAAGAACCATATAAAACAAACAAAAGTAATCATAGCAAAACAGAATGGATTTCTATGGTGTTCTATGGTGTTTACTACAATACGTATCTACAATACAATACATATCTAAGCTAAATCTTGAAACCCCACTTTTAACCAACCCTAAAACTATCATGGAGTTTTCTTGGCAAGATTTGTTCAGAGGAGGTTTGCCACTGCCTTCCTCTGAGGCTGACCGAGTGCAACTTGCCCAAGATCACCCAGTGGTTTCATGGCTGAACAGGGAATCAAACTCTGGTCTCCAGAGTCGTAGTTCAACACTCAAACCACTATGCCATGTTGACTCTCAAACAGTTGTCCTCAAATATTTTAATTGCACCTATGTATTGATGGAAAAGGAGTTAAATTTAACAAATCAAAATAATATGATATTTTTAGACTTACACATTGTATGTTTTGGCTTTTAAAAAGTTGATCTGCTGATCATATCTATATCGTTTATAATCTTCAATGCCATCCTTAACTGCAATAACCAAAAGTACAACAGCCAAAGGTAACATTGTGATTTCCCTATGGAAGACTTCCAATTGTGGGAACCAGTTGATGATAACCAAAAATAGAAAATAGATGTTGGCCAATCTGAAAAAGAAAAGAAAAGAAGATACAGTATTAATAGAAGTTTAACAATCAATTTGCTTTCTTATTTACGTGGAAGAAACAACAGTCTCCCCCCATCTCCAGATATATTGGTTGGCTACAGAATAACATAATAACATGGTTTATTCATCTAAACTATGTTTTTTTTATATATCTGAAGTTCCTGAGCTTAAAGTTTGTTTGAGCAGCAAATCAAGATATGATACTGCAATTTACAACAACTTTGCCAATCACTAATTGCGGTAACTTATTTGTGATTTAGGAGCTTATCACATGAGGTTAAAAAGGTGACTAATCTCTTCTGGCTTGAATCTTCTTCAGGGATACATCTGGGTGTTATCATATGTAAGTTGCTGCTGATTCTGCCATGATGCCACCAACCAAATACAGCCCAGGTAAGACACGGGTCCAAGCCCCATTCAGCCAGCCAATTTTTGAAGTCAGAAGTTTCTGTTTTTGAAAAAGGGCCAGTTGAGCACGCATTGGGAGTCCCGTTTACCCATGCTGGATTTGGCATATTCGGCAGTGATTTGCATATGATAGTAACCAGCTGCAGCTTGGAAGAAGATTCAAGCCAGAAGAGGTAAGTCGCCTTTTTAACCCCATGTGATAAGCTCCTACATTTCGGCTGACAGGGGTAAAGACCATATAATTCTGTTGTGATTACTGTCTTGTAAAGTTGGGTCCACAGATCATTGATAAACTGCAGTGGTTGTCCAGAAGTGCAACCAGGATTATTTCAGTTTTGGTCCCCAAACTGAGCCAGAAGCCAGTTTATCCAAGAGAATTTACAGCTGATCTGCCATATTCCACTCTATTATTTTATCCCAAACTGGCCTATAATTTTCTGGATCATATGGATTTATTTTTTGGCTACTGCAGAACAGGTGCTACAATAGGACCACTCCTTCACTTAAATAATTATTAATAGAATCATAGAATCATGGAGTTGGAAGAGACCTCAAGGGCCATCAACATGTCTCAATGAGTCAGCCATTTTCACCCACCACATTAGAACTGCTCAGTGTCAATACACATGCCACAGATAATTGAAAACCCTATGAAATTCATGGGGTCACCATTAAGTTGACTGGTGACTTGAAGGCACATACACACCTACACCCACATTTGGATTCCCAAGGTGTTGTGGTACAATTCTGTGATGAAAAGCATGGAGGAGTTTTGTGCAAAAACAAACAAACAAACAAACAAACAAACAAACAAAACAAACAAAAAAACATGTGTTTTCCTCTACATAGTAATACCTCAGTAGTACTTTGGGATATTAAAATACAGGGAGAATAATGAGGAGGAATGTTTGTTTTCTTCCACAGTGGGGAGAAAACTGAGCTGCCGTGGGTCCCTATGGGGAGAAAGGCGGCATACAAATGAATGAATGAATGAATGAATGAACAAATAAAATAATAAAACGACCATAATTATTCAGCCTTACGTGCAAGGATGAAACAAACAACAGTTTACTTCCTTATACTCCAATCAGCAAAATTGTTGTTTTGCACCTAGGCCTGCATCTTATGCCAAGGACTATTAATCTGAATTTCAACAGAACAATTAATGGCAATTTATTAAAAAAAATCTCTAGGTTCCATTGGCTTTCCTGGGATGCTCTGTCTTCCCTGAAGAAGTATTCAAATTTTCCTATAATCTTTTATTCTGCTCTGTTACTTGCTTTTGCATTCCAATTGTCTGTAATTAACAAGAAATGGTATTCTGATATGGGATCAATTTTCTCCTGGAGTCCAGTACAGAATCTTTAAATTTCTTCTTCTTCTGCCTCAATAGTTGGAGCATAAACCTGGATTATGTTTATACTGATGGGCTTTCCCTGAAGTCTTATTTATATTATTTGGTTAGACTTTGTATAATATCCTTTGCTTTGCTACATCTCTCCTCACCTTTAATGACATCCCATTTCTTCTTACATTTTAATTTACTGAGTAAAAGACTGTGTAATTATCTGACTCAAAATTGCCTATTCCTGTCCACTTCAGCTTGCACACCCAAATATTACAATATTTGTATGTTCTATTTTTTGTTTTACTATATTGAGCTTTTCATTCATGATTCTCACAGTCTATGTTCCCATAATATATGTTTTTCAGCTCTGGAGTTTCCTTTCACCTCTGAGGACATGAACTGCTGAACATCCTTTCAGATTGAGTTTAGTTGTGTCATTAGTAATAGCACTCTTTCAAAATTAAACTATATTTTCATCTCATCTAACATTTATTGTTTTAATCTTCACTTAGAATTACTTGTTGTTTTTTTAAATCCCCCTTTCTCAAAAGACTTTAAAAAGGTATTAGTTAGGTTTTAGTTTGATGCTTATACCTACCTGTAAAACTGTTCAAAGAGATTTTGGGGTAAAAAGGTCAGTAAAGTGTACTTTGTGGTCCGTATCCAATTTCCAGAATAAATTTGAGAGACTTTCTCTGACTCCTTCTGAAATCTCTCATTACTGGGAAATACAACCCTCCATTTGTCAAGGTTGTATTTCTTCCTCTCTTTCCCAGATGACAATAGAGGCTTTGATTCTAGCTGAGTCTGGGGGATTTCTTCTACTGGCCACCAGTGCTGAGGCTGCCAGCGATACCAAGCAGAGTCTACTGACAGGGCCATTTTCATCAGGAGGGATGTCTGAAAGAGAAATGCATAACAAGGATTGAAAACCAATTCCTGGGTAGAAGCAAATGCATTTCTTGCTAGTGAAAAGTTAGGGCAGCCAATTACACTTCAGCTAATATATTGCCCACATGAGTGCCACATTTAGTACTTCCAGTGCAAGTTCTACAAGGGAAACAGTGCAATAAAAACACAGATCAGACATAAAAGAATCATATATAACTTTTTGGAAGAAATACTTTTTGGCTAAAAATGCATACAGGAGGGCTTCTCATTCTTAAATAGTGTTTTTCATACACACAAAGCAGGAAACTTGTGCCAAGCATACAATGAACTGAGTCATTGAAGATGATGAAATTTTTCAACATAAAACCAGGGGAAAGGATATCTAACACATTGTTAGCATGGGATGAATATGTGTAGATGAGATGTTTACTTGATCACAGACCGGCTGTACCTGTTTTCTCAGTGGTGGAATAAAGTATAAAGTCAAAGCTGCATGCAATCTTATCATCCATCTGAAGTCTCATGGGGGTGGTTTCTTTTTCAAAATAAACTACATGGTGTGTTAAACTTATATATATAAAATCACTCTTGAACTAGCCACATTTCTGATGAATTAAAAGCAATTCTGAGGTCTCAAACTAGAATTTCCTTCTGATCTGAACTAGTGATCCATTCTATTTACCTGCTATTTACCCCTGACCCCGGGCTGCAGCATCTCTGGGTCTAAAGAGCATCAACAGTAGTGGTGACAAAAAACTTGTCTAACCAAGATTGGGGGCCTTGGCAGACGGCTTTAAAAGCCATCCTCGGAGCAGGGAAGGGGAGGGGCAGCCGCACGCTCGGCGCCCCCTCCCACTCCCGAGGTCGTCCTCGGAGCCACCGGCCCTCCGCACGGCCGGTGCTCGGAGGATGACCTCCCACCACAGCGTCTGGACACGCTGCGGCGGAAGGGTCGCCGAAAATGCGCTGCAACATTTTTCGGCGCACTTTCGACGACATATGAAAGGAGCGCTATTTTAGCGCTCCTTTCCAGGGGCGCCGACAGTGCGCCACTGGATCGAGGCATGGGGATGCCTTGGTCCCATGGCGCACCTTCCCAGGGCGGCCCACAACTGCCCGTCTGCTTAGGCCCTGGGAGTATATTCCAAATCAGAGGCTCCTCTGTTGCATTTCTTGAAAACAAAAGAGGTCATATTTTAAAAAGCATGTTTATCATAACATGGACTTTGGTCCTTATAATCTTGACTCTTATAGGTATATTTGGACGAGATTCAATATGCATACTGGTAGAGAGCAAGCCTCTGTCACAGTATGTATACTACAGTCTGGAGGCTGAGGCTCCTTCATTTTTCCCAGTGGTGTCACTAGGGGGTGTGGACCGCACCAGGTGACACCCTAAGGTGGGTGACACCACTTCTTCTCAAACACCTTTTTGGCAGAAATGGGCTGTAGCATTCATCTGCTTCCCTTTAAAATGCTTTAAAAGATGGTGGGAGGGGGGTGAAGCTCAGTGGGAGGAGAAAGGAGAGGTCCCAGAATTTTTTAAAATTCAAATTTCAAAACATTTATTTTTTTAAAAAAAATATTTTTTGAATTTTTGATTTTTTTAAATCTTTTAAAATTTTCTTTAAAATCATCACATTTTAACCAAATCTGAACTATGCATTTGTAAATACATTTAAGTTTGCATATGATATTGTAATTTGATGGTATAATTTTAATTTTGCTAGTTGTTTATCTCACAACTATTAATTAGCATTACACTCAGTGCTATATGGGAATTATGATTTATGAGTAACTTTAGTGCAAAAAAAGCATTGCTAAGGACTCTGTATGGTGTGAAACAGGAGGAGGTCAATGGGAGATGGTGACACCATGAGTTACTGCACCGGGTGACACCAACCCTAGGGATGCCACTGATCTTTCCCACTGCCTCCTGAGGTGCACAAACCACATTGGGAGGCTCATGGGTGCAGTTCCACCCCCTGAGTTGCTAACTAGCTGTGTCTGAGTCTGGATGCCCTTGCGTACATGGACAGGAAGGATTCTGCTTCCACCATAAGACTGCTCCTCCTTCCCCTGGGTATGTGAGGGCAGCCTTAATGTGTCTGGCTGGCATGTAGTTGATAGGATGGAGATGTTCTCCACTTGAGTGGAGGGCATTTCACAGTGAGGAATACATGATAGCTTGTTGTTGTTCTCATGTGCCTCTAAGTCATTTTTGACTTAGGGCGACCCTAAGGGGAACCTGTCATGGGGTTTCCTTGGCAAATTTCTTCAGAGGGGGTTTGCCATTGAGGCTAAGAGACTGTGACTTGCCCAAGGTCACTCAGTAGGTTTTTATATCTCCTTCCACAATGTAAAACAAAAACACTACTCATGCATTTGTCACTAATAAAATTCTAGCCTGTGTGTATTATTTCAGGATTACAGTGGGCTCTTTTTATCCTCTGGGATTTGGTTTTATCACCATCTTCCATAGATACCAAAATTCATGGATGCTCAAGTGCCATTATATACAGCGAGGTAGTAAATGATGTAAAATGGCAAAATCAAGGTTTGCTTTTAGGAATTTTTTGAGGAATATTTTCAAGTTATGGATGGTTGAATCAGTGGATGCAGAATCTGTGGATATGGAATGATTTTATTTATTAAATATGATTTTATTTATTAAACTTATGGTATATTCTACTGTTTTGGCAAAAAATGGCACTCGTAACAGCTTACAACAACATTCTAACAAGCAATTCAAACAAAAAGTGTTAAAAACAAAATTAAAAATCCACCCATTAAAAGGGATTCTGCTCGATTGCTCCTCTTACGAGGAAGGCTTGGGTTATTTCCTCATGAGAGGAACAAGCAAGTGGAATTAACTCCAGGCTCTGCCTTCACTTACTGGTGCTTTCATATTATTTAGATATTGAGTTACTTATATGTATTTTTGTTATTTTATCATTGTGTTACTAAAGCAATAGTCTTGCTTATGAGACTATTTCTCCTGTTAAATGATTAGGAGAACTTTATATATTACAGAAATGAAAGTTTGCTCTCAGAACTGGTTGCTGTAAATATTCTTTATGCTTTGAAGAAGACCTTATTGGTCAAAATTGATATTATCCAATGATCTGTTGTATTGTATCTGTGTTTTGATTATATTATTCGATATGCATTTCATGTTTTGCATATTATAGTGTTTTATATGTTATATATGCTTTGAATATTTTAATCTATTCATACAGTCCCATTTGTTTTGGGTTTTGGAACCTCTAGTGTTTTCTCTATTGTATAAAAATAATTAAAAACAAACCATAACTCCTATTTAAAAATATCCCTAAAACCACAAACAAATAAAGCAACAGTCAAAAGCAGCCCAAAACAGAGTAGCCACATCTAATTTTAAGAATCAAAAGTCAAATGAAAGAGCATAGTTTTCACTGACAGAAACTCAGAAGGGATGGAGATAGCCTGGTCTCCCTTGAGAGAGAGTGCCACAGTCTGGATGCTGCTACAGAAAAAGATCTGGCATCTGTACCCAGCAGCCTATTATGGAGTGGTGGAAAATGCAGCAATGACTCCAACTGGGGAACTAAGATTTCAGTCAGGCACATATAGGAGGAGGCAGTCTTTTAAATATCCTGGCCTTGAACTTTTTTAAGGACATTATTATTCAAGACATATAAGCTGTTGTTGTTGTGTGCCTTCAAGTTGTTTCCAACTTATGGTAACCCTAATGTGAACCTACCAAGGAGGTTTGTTGGCAGGATTTATTCAGAGAAGGTCTGCCTGAGGCTGAGAGACTGTGACATGTCTAAGGTCACCTGATGAGTTTCCATGGCTGAGCGAGGATTTGAACCCTGGTCTCCAGAGTCAGTCTAATGCTCAAACCACTACACCATGCTGGCTCTATAAGCTGTTACATTCCCTCAAACTGGTCCTGGCCAATTATCTGGCTACAAAATTCTGAACCCATTGAATTTTCCAAAAATGTTGAACGTTACTTTGTTATTTAGTCATAGTTGTGACTATTAAGATTGCAGCTCCAGAATCTGCCCTGCCAATCGGACTTTATTGGGACAAAGGAAATAAGGGGTGATGACAATAATGATGATGATTCCCATTATTTGTGTCCCACCTTTCCTCCAGAACTGAGGCTTAAGGTGACTCAGAGACATGACTAGAGATGAGTTCATAACAAAGAAAAGAAAGAACAGAACAGAAAAGAAAATGATCTATCCATTCCCACACTTTCATGCCTTTAAATAATAGATAATTCAAGTCCACAAGCTTTTGAAAGCCAGGTGATTCTCTTTCAGAATGAGTTAGTCCTACTGCACCTGCCCTCAAGAGTAAATGTACCTAGTTATACCATACAGTAGAGTGTTAACATTGACATTGTAGGCACATTCCAGGGTAGTAATTTAGCAGCCTACACAGACATTCCCTCTAATTTGAGTTGTTGGACAGGAAGCAAGGAGGGAGAACAAAGCAAAATGTATTCAGAAAAGTCAAGAAGTGATGTACTTTTTTGCTGTTATATGTATTGGGAAAGAAAAAAGAAAAAGAAGAAAAAAAAGACTAGAGGAGAAAACAAAAGAAAGGAGTAAGGCATGAAAGAAAGCAGAGAAGAAAAATGATTATGCCAATTTGTCAAAATAAATGAGTGTTATTTTTAAAAGTTGTGTCTGAAGGGTTTTTGATTTATGAAGCGGTAAACACGATAACTTCTATGACTGCCTTTTAATTTTTTTTAAAAAAACTTTATTTTCATATTACACTTTCTCTTTCATTAAGAAACTCGCTTCCAAGACTGGAACTCTCTTATTAGCTGATTTTGGCCAAATCAGAATAGCCAATATCCATCTACACTGTATGCTCCTTATCTGTATTGCATATACATTAGTCCAGCAGAATATTATAATGTGGCCTCAAAGGCCCATAAGCAATTTCAACTAGATAATGTTATTAGAGTTTAAATCACCCTGCTTTTGAATCTATCTACAGGAATTTTCATTCTGACAAAATTACATGTACCATATATACTCAACTATAAGTCGATCTCATGTATAAGTCGAGAATAGGTTTTGGGGCCAAAATTATGGATTTTGATATTACCCATGGATAAGTTGAGGGTAAGACTTTGGAGCATGTGACAAAGGATTTAAAGGATGCAGCAAAGGAAAATGATGGCAAGGAACTTAAAAAAATTGCAGGAAGCATAACTGTTTGTTTTCACACTGAAAGCTAGCTAGACAAAAGAGTGTGTGGGGGGGAGTCAGTGCTTCCAGGACAGATTACACTCTTGCGTTTCACCAAGGGATGGCTCCTTTTTTGTGAGAGTGAAAGTACAATACCGACATTGATCCATGAATAAGTTGACTCAGAGTTTTTGGGTCAATTTTTTGACTAAAATTTCTAGACTTATACATTATATACAGTATTCCAAAGTGGAATATAGCTTTTAAAGAAATCTATTTACCACAAGGAGTCAGTGTGGTGTAACGGTTTGAGTGCTGGACTATGACTCTGGATCAGGGGTAGGCAACCTTTCCCCTTTAAGGGCCGAAGGACTTCAGCTACCAGAAGCCTCAGCCATGTTGGCCAATAATTCCATGTTGGCCAATAGCTCCTGGGATTCTGGGAGCTGAAGTCCTTCGGCCCTTAAAGGGGAAAGGTTGCCTACCCCTGCTCTGGATACTAGAGTTCAAATCCCCACTGGATGACCTTGGGCAACTCACTCTCTCTAACTTAAAGGAAAACAAAGGCAAACTCCCCTTTGAACAAGAAAACCCCATGATAGGTTCACCTTAGGATCACCATAACTTGGAAGCAACTTGAAAGTACACAACCATGACAATCTACAACAGAGCATCTAAATAATGCAATGCAAAGGAAGCTGCTGAAGTTAGATTATGTTATCCTGGACATTGCTACAGGAATGAGGAAATCCTAATGCAGGGTAGGCAACCTTTCCCCTTTAAGGGCCAAGGGACTTCAGCTCCCAGAAGCCTCAGCCAGGTTGGCCAATAGTCCCTTGTTGGCCAATAGCTCCTGGGATTCTGGGAGCTGAAGTCCCTCGGCCCTTAAAGGGGAAAGGTTGCCTATCCCTGTCCTAATGGTTCAAGGCTTGGCAAGACTACAAGGACGGCCAGCAGTGAAAATAATATGGGCAAGAAACTATAAGAAAAAATGAGTTCAAACTGGATTATGTAAAGAAATAATAAGTGTTAAAATGATCAGGAGTATGAGAAGGGGTGAAAATGATGGCAATAATATAGAAATGGATGGACTGTAATAGTTATAACTCAGGGGTAGGCAACCTTTCCCCTTTAAGGGCCGAGGAACTTCAGCTCCCAGAATCCCAGGAGCTATTGGCCAACATGAGACTATTGGCCAACATGGCTGAGGCTTCTGGGAGCTGAAGGCCCTTAAAGGGGAAAGGTTGCCTACCCCTGGTTATAACTCTTTCCAAGCTGATGATATGTTGCTGTAATTAGCCTGTACACCACTGTGTATGTTTGTGTACATGCAAGTATCTTCAAGTTACCTGCCAACTTATGGTGATCCCATGAATTTTTTTTAGTAGAGCATATTCAGAGGTGGTTTGCCATTGCCTTCCTCTAAAATTTAGCCTACAGCACCTGTTATTCCCCAGTGGTCCAAGCAAAAAGGTGTTGTCCTAAACCAAAAAAACAACAGAAGAGAGAATACCTGTATTCTATTTGTTGCCGAAAATCCCTAAGAATAAAATCCCAGTTCCCAGCAGACCAATTATATCTGGATGTGGTTCCATATTAGAACCCCTTTCTGAATTTGTGGATTTCTATTTGAAGCCCTTTGTCCAACATACATTAAAGATATGGGACAATTTTTACGAATTCTGGAATAGATAAAACTACCCAATAATGAATGTATCTTAGTGACTCTGGATGTGGCATCTCTTTATACTAATATAGTCCATGATGAGGTAATGGAAGTTATAGAGTCTATGCTTGATAAGAGAAAGAACTATCTATATCCACCAACACATTTTTGTGTGTGCATTAGCTGAAATTGCTTTGAAACAGAATTATTTTTCATTTCAGGACCATTACTATTGGCAGACCTCTGGGACTGCAATGGGGTACTAATTTGCACCAGAACTAGCAAACCTATATATGGACAGCTTTGAACACCAATATATATTGAACCAAGATAATATTTTCAAAGCCAACATATTAGAATACAAAAGGTATCTGGATGATATCTTCATTATATGGAATGGTATGGAGAATGACTTATTTGAGTTGCTTATATATCTTAACAATGTACACAACACTATACAATTTGAACTAAAGTTTGATTATTCAAGGATTAATTTTTTGGACTTATTGATAGTGAAAAGAGGAACCTCATTGGAAACATACTTTTATAGAAAGGACACTGATTCAAACTCCTTTTTGAGATATGACAGCTTCTACCCCTCACACATTAGGAAAAACTTACCTTATTCTCAATTTATAAAATTGAGAAGAAATTGCTGAGGTTTAATTGAATTTGATAGACAAGCCAAAACCTTAATAGAGCATTTTGTAATAAGAGGATACCCCAAAAAGAGATTGAAACAAGCCTACTTTAGAGTAAGAAAAATGGACAGAAAAAGCCTGATCCAAAATAAAGAGAAGAAATAAGAACAATATAGAATGCTAATACCTGTAACATACAATAGACACACAAGACTCATTCAGACAGCTATAATTAAATATTGGGACTTACTTCAGGACATTCCTGGTTGTTCAGAAAAAAAAATCTTTATTTGTATACAAGTGCTCCAAAAATTAAGGATATCCTGGTACATAGTAAGTGGATTGTGCAGAAAGCTCAGTCAAGTATTATGTTAGGAAAAACTAAAGGGAATTATCCATGCTATAATTGTAGCATTTGTAGAAACTGTGTTAAAATCAAGAAATTTATCAATCCTGTTAATAATAAAACCTATTTTTGAATGGTATGTATACTTGTAATACAAAGGGTGTTATATATGTAATCCAATGTCCCTGTAAACTCCTATATATTGGAATGACTACTAGGAAAATAAAATGAGGATCTGTGAACACAAGAGCTGTATAAGAAATCAAAGAACCACTGCACCAATGGTCCAGCATTTCTTACAACATAAATATACAGAAAAGGATATCAAGTTTTGGACAATTGAGAAAGTGACTGGTACTGGGGAGAACCTGGAGAGAAAATTGAAAAGAAGAGAGCTTTTTTGGATCTTCAGTTTACAGACCCAGAAATCTATTGGACGAAATGAAAGTTGTAACTGGGCAGAGTTGTTATAA
>CM034703.1:212703088-212722898 GCA_020142125.1 Phrynosoma platyrhinos
CTCATGGCAACCCTGTGGATGAGACATCTCCAAGCCTCCCTCTCCCCTACTGCTCTGCTTAGATTCAGGCCCATGACCTCCCTGATTGAGTGTATCCATCTGGCTTGGGATCTTCATCTCTTTCTACCATATCCTACCTTTCCCAGCATTACTGTCTTTTCTAGTGGGTAATGGCTTCTCATGATGCGGCCAACATACAGCCAATGGACATTGACTGAAGTTGCTTTGCTGAGGAATCCTGGGGAGGGGCAACAAAACCACATCCACACCATGCCCACTGTGCATCACTTGACTTCCTAAAATTGCAATGAAGTCGAAGGAGACATTCATGCTAAAACTATGCCTAAACAACAGCAATATAGGAGGCCATTAAAGAATTATTTCAAGTGGGAAAATATTTGATTTCCCAACAATCTAAATGCAAGCCAGCACCAGGAGAACCTCAATATAGTGCAATAAAGACTGGTCAAAGATGGGGCCAATGCAGTGCAACTGTAGTATAACAGCATTGTGTGAAAAGATGCAGTGAAGCACATTCAGCAACTGAATTTTTCTAAAGAGTGATGTTACTTGTCAAAGAATAATTGAAGACTGAAGCAAAAGATGTATGGCTCAATCAACTTGGAAGTAGCTAGCAGCAAATGTTGTCTTGTTTTGGTACCCCCTTGATTTTGTATCTAATGAAGTGGAAATACAGCCCAAAATAAATGTGTTAGAAGTTAAGGTGCTGCCACGAGATTCTTTTGCTGTAACCATCACCCCAATTCAAACATTTGAACTGATACACCATGGAAGCAGCTGATAGAATTTACAAGAGTTGTGAGTACTTTGGCAACAGTATCCTTAAAAGTACCCCTAATGTTGGCTTCCTTTGAGAAGAGATGTTCCCTCTGAAGAGCAGATGGTCCTTTTGAATTTGTGTGGCATGTCTGTATGTATGATGAACTGGGAGAAAGATCCAGGCATAGAAATATCTATAGCTGCACTGAACATTCATTACCAAATATTTTTTGCCCTTAAAGAGGGGTTTCATGGGGCTTGAGGTAGTCTCCAAAAAGCCACATGCCCCAACATTTTTAAAATCAGTTCAGCGTGCCTTTGCTATGGCATTATTGTTTATAAAAGTTCAGTTTTGCTCTCCCGCAGGAACAAGGGGTTCTTCCCTAGTCAAGTGAGATGTACGAAGCTACGTCAAGAGTGGAGGTGATGCATTTTGGGTATTTGCCCTCAGTAACATAATATGGACAGGAAAAGCCTAAAATCCTCCCCGAAAACCCAACACATTGTTGTAGTAGCAACCAGTTGGAACTACAATGAAACTTACCTCTAAAGCACCAACACTACAGCATCTGATGTGTCTTTTACAGAACAGCCAGAGCATTTTGATCCCACTTTAATTGCAATGACTGCACCCTATGGAATTCTGTAATTTGTAATGGCAGAGAATTCTAAATACCCCATAAAACTAAAAATCCCAGGATTCTATAGAATGGAAGCAGAGCAATTAAAGTGGCATCAAAGTGCTATAAATGTATAGTGTGAAAGAAAAATCAACTGTGCAAGGGAAGGGGAGGGCTTTGTTTTATTTTTGCAGCCAACAAACAGCACTCTGCAGTTAGGGGCCATTTTTAACTAAGAATAACTAGAATAAAATAGCCACATGTTTGCACAGGGACATGGCAGGATCAAAGATGTCATGGCTTCTAGAATCTCAGCATATGTTCTATCATTCTAAAGTCACCTCTGCATGTTTGCGTTTGCTATAGTAAGCATTTTTGTGTTTGTAAACCACTGAGCTTCAAAAATTGCTGCAGGGATGCTACAGGGTATTTTTTGTTTCAGTGCCTTAACATAATTAACACAACAGAAGAGGGCACATTGACCTCAAATAAACATAGCAAACCATTCTTAAAAAGTGTTTTAAAAACAGAGAAATTGCCCTTCATACAACCTCCTCCTTTCCTATAGCCTTTTTGACTAAAAATCAGGGTAGAAATAGTCTCAGTCAATCAAGCAACCAATCAATAATCAATGAGATTTAAATGCATTCCAAACCATTTGTTTGGTTACAGATATTTAGAGTTAAACATTGAGTAACCACCATTCAATTAATCTTATTTAAATACACTTGCTGTCCATTTTCCTGCTATATAATCTCTTTTGATACACTTTTTGATCCATATGTATTTCTATCTACAAACCTTTCTTGAAGCACAGTAGAGGTATGGATTGTTCTGGCTTGAAGTGGGAGTGATTTCCCCAGTTTAAACTTATCTTCTTTCCAGAACATACAGAGTATTCCTATTGATGTTAACTCAGTACTTAGAAGCATATTGCATTCATTTCAAAACCGGCTTACCTGATCCAGATTAAATTTTAAAACGGGCAGCATCCTGATATTATCAGAAGGATTTAGCTGCCGAAATCACTGCCTGGGTCCATCCCTGCTCCCAGGGGTGCATAGCGCACCTCTTTTCAAAGCCGGGAGTTTTCTGGTTTAAGAAAATGGCTGCTGGAGTGGTCCTGGGAGCAGGGATGGACCCGGGCGGTGATTTCGGTGGCTAAATCCTTCTGATAATATCAGGATGCTGCCTGCTTTAAAATTTAATATGGATCAGGTAAGCTGGTTTTAAAATAAATGTGATAAGCTCCTTAGTCACATGTAACTCCCCTTGTGTCAAAAGGAACTTATTCTTAGGGAAATGTGCACAGGATTGCTCTGCGGGTAGAACATGTACCTTTCCCCCAAGTACTGTTTTCTCCTACACCAACCTTTCTTCCTCAGTGTCCACTTCTCTGAGTATCCCTGACTTCTGAAGTGAAGTGATTGTGAGACAAAGATATGTTTCATTTGTGGTGTCTTCGGGTATACCCACATTGCAGAAATAAAGCAGTTTGACGCCATTTTAAATGCCATGATTCTGTCCTACAGAATACTGGAATTTGTAGTTTGGGCTACATCTGCACTGTATTAATAATGCATTTTGACAATGCTTTAACTACCGTGGCTCCATGCTATGGAATTTTGGGATTTGTAGCTTGGTGCGGCACCATAGCTTTCTGGCAGAGAAGGCGAAATATTTCACAAAACTACAGATCCTAGAATTCCACATGATGGAACCATGGCAGTTAAAGTGGTGTCAAACTGATTTATTTTTGCAGAGCATCAGGTCTCTTAGGTGAATTTTTTCCCCCAGGAAGGTTTGCCTGGTGCCTCCACTGATGTTCCTTAGAAAATAGGACAAATCCTATTTTCCCAGACTACGAATTGTAGAACCATAGCTTGCCTTGATTGTTTTCTGCACCATCCCTCTGTTCTTGTGTTTACTGTGCTTTTATAGTTACTAACTATTGTTGAACCAGCTAAATAGCTCAGTGCATATTATGCACCTGAGTTTTCTGCTCAGCCTAAACAGAAAGAAGAGACATTACAGGTACTGCCAGTTGGGGTAACTGCTCATCATGAGCAGTGTACAAGAATCAACCATGGGAAGAAGGAAATAGGGCACAACAGAAGTAAGATGACTGTTTTCAGTGGCCCACAAATGTAGTGTATCTCAAAATACCTCAACGCAATTCTACAAGAAGTGGTGAAGAGGCCTCTAAATTAGATTTTTTAACAATTCTTTTTCATTCCTGTGACTTGGGCTGCTGCCACACTGCAGAATTAATGCAGCTTGACACCATTTTAACTGTCATTAATTCATCCTATGGAATCCTGGGATTTGTAGTTCATTGTGGCACCAGAGCTTTCTGAAAGAGCAGGCTAAATATCTCACTAAACTACCAATCCCAGAATTCCATAGCATTGAGCTATGGTAGTTAAAGCAGTGTCAAATTGCATTCATTTTGCAGTGTAGATGCAGCCTCATGTTTCCGCTGGGAACATGTCCTGCAGGGCGAGAAGCAGATCCATGGTAGGCCTGCCAAATCAGAAGTGGAGGAATCATAGCTGAAGCACAAATCTAGGGGCTGGACTGAAGAAAATATTGAACTAGTAATACAATTGTCCTGATTTGGCAGGGGCAGTCTTGATTTAATTTACTTTTCCAGCTAGTTTTAAAATGTCCCGGTTTGTCTCTCTTCTTCACACCTTCCCCCTTCATCCTAAGCTTATTTCAATTACTGCAAAGCGAGTTCAATGTGCAAAAGTAGATTGTACCGAATGAATTCAGCGTGGAGAGAGGAGAGGTGGAACTGATTCTTGTAGTTCCCAGTAGCCATTACTAATAGGCAGTTTCCAATAGACTCAAACTGCTCAGCCTTTCCTCACTTGTGTGTTCTTCTGCATTAGTAAGGACTTTTACCATCTTGACCATTAATAATAATTTTTGCCATAGTCAGATATTGCATGGCCACATGTTGCTTGGCCACATGTATCCTAGTTTTCACATGTGAAACATTGAAGAGTATGAACATCTGGGAAGCACAATGAGAAGTTTTATGCCTACTCTCACCTTCTTTGAACATCAGATGTTTCAGTTTGGATTCATGATCTCTGACTGCAGAATTCAGAAGGCTAGATATGGGATACCTGGTGAGTCAGGATACCCATAGATCTGATTCTAAAGATTCTAAAGGAGCCCTGGTGGTGCAGTGGTTAAATGCCTGTACTGCATCCACTCACTCACAAACCATAAGGTTGTGAGTTCAATACCAGTCAGGGGCTCAGGCTTGACTCAGCCTGGCATCCTTCCAAGGATGCTAAAATGAGTACCCAGCTTGTTGGGCTATTAGCTTGCAGTTGTAAACTGCTTAGGGCAGGGGTAGGCAACCTTTCCCCTTTAAGGGTCGAGGGACTTCAGCTCCCAGAAGCCTCAGCCATGTTGGCCAATAGTCCCATGTTGGCCAATAGCTCCTGGGATTCTGGGAGCTGAAGTCCCTCGGCCCTTAAAGGGGAAAGGTTGCCTACCCCTGGCTTAGGGAGTGCTTAAGTGCACTGATAAGTGGTATAGAAATGTACTTGCTATTGCTATAAAGACTTCCCAGATTTCAGGTTCTTCCAGAGTGACAGCATCAGGGTGATCATCAGGATACACTGATCCCACTTCTGCCAGGAACAGGAGGTGAAATTCTCTTCCTCCTCATCTTTCACCCAAGATGTCATTGGGATTTGCCATAGCTTTGATTTATTCAGCAATTGATTCAATAAGTCAATCCTGTTTGGGGCCAGCAATTGGATGTAGGCCTTAATCCTTGATTCTGGGTTATCAAAATTGATAGACGTATATTTCTAAATAAAAGCCAGATACGGTATCCATGCCTTCTTGTTTGCTGCTGTCAAATGTGAGATCTTCCTTAGCATATCAAATTCCTTTCTAATAACTATGCCAGGAGGTTCACCTTCCAGCATTCCCCCACGTGGGCACATTTTTCAGTAAGATGACTCCAAGAGATGCTTATGCAGCTGCAAGGGCTCCAGTAGGCAGGCAGACAGACAAGTTTCCTCTTCTCATTTGTCATCAGTGTCCATATCAGTGTTTTTGGCTGCTAGACAGGCATTGGCTTCCAGATATATGGCAAAAGATGAACATTTGTGCCAGCTGACATTTTTCAACTGGAGATGAATCTGTACCCTTTCACACATGATATCATTAAAACCTCCTGCTGACCAGTTTTCCTGCTGCTGCCCTATACTCTACACTTTTAAAAAAGGCAAAATAGCTGCAGATGGTTCTCTTGGTCAAACCTCTTTTAATATTTACTGTATATTTATCCAAAAAGCCTATTTGGATCTTCATAATGTCTACAGATTCCCCATACTATTGAATACGCAGGGATCATGAATGTGAATTATGAATACACAACTCTGGTTTAGTATGCAAAGAGATCTTGTAGCACCTTTGAGACACACTTTGAGAAAGAAGAAATCTGAGCTTTCACAGATTTGGTCTACTTCTTCAGATGCATGAAGTGAACTGACACCCATGGATATAGTCCAATTATCCAAGTCCTTCCTAGGCATCAGTTCACTCCATGCAGCTGAGGAAGTAGACCAAGGACCTTATCGCTCAGGCAAATACGCCGACATCAGCCCAACAGCTGGGACATGTGTTGCAGGCAGGAATGCTGGCATTGTAATTTGCCGCTAATTCCACAGAGTGCCAGCATCCCAGGCCCCAGCTGTGCTGAGCCAGCTGGTTTTTGAAAATGAAGGCTCCCCGAGTTTTAAAACTGGCCAGCTGAGCACAGCTGGGACCAGGAATGCTGTTGCCCGGACAATTGGCTGCGACTTACAATGCGATAATTTCCACCTGCATCCTGTGTCCTGGCTGCATCCCATTGGGCTGATGTCAGGTTATTTGCCTGAGCGATAAGGTTTCGAGTCTACAAAAGCTTATGCTACAGCTTCTTTCAGGCAGTCTCAAAAATTCTACAAGATCCCTTTGCATACTGCTATTCCAGACAAACACAGCTATAATTCAGGGTTATGCATTCATAACTGTGATTGTGAATTCCAGTCAATATTATCTAGCACCTATTTTAGCTTATGGTCATGTGTGCATTTGCTTTCAAAGTTGCCTATCAACTTATAGTGACCCCATGCATTTTTCACAAGGGTTTCTTAGGTAAGAAATACTCAGAGGTAGTTTTGCCAGTTCTTTCCTCTCAAATACAGGCTTCAGCAATGGGTATTCTTTAGTCATCTCCCCTCCAAGTACTATTCAGGGCCAACTCTGCTTAGCTTCCCAGATCAGACAGGATCTGGTGCCTCTAGGATATATTAGGCAGGATGGTACTGGTCATACCCAATACCAATAAAGCTCTGGTATATCAGACTCTTTAACAATAAGTTAGTGAGAACTTGGAATGAAAAGTGAGGGGCATTTTCCAGCTTGGCCCTAGCTTTGGGCAAAATCAGATAATAGACTCATGATAACAGCAGATGAGAGAGGAGACCAGTGGCAACTCCTTAACCTATTTCTCTTGACCCATGGGCTAGTCTCTCCTCATAACCAGCCTCATGGTCTTAGATGCAGTAAGTGACTGTACATGCAAATGCAAGTAATAAATAAGTACCACTTCAGTGGGAAGGTAACAGCGTTCAGTGCAGTCATGCTGGCCACACGATCACAGAGTAGTCTCTGACAATGCTGGCTCTTCGGCTTAGTAATGGAGATGAACACCCCCCCCACACATACAGTCGGTTATGACTAGACTCATTTCAAGGGACTACCTTTACCTTTTTTTTTTAATTGAAGTGTCACTAAAGAACATGGAGACAGCCAGGCTTCCTGGATATCTGATATGCTGTGGGACTGACATGCTGACAGATAGATTGGTCTGGCATAGAAAAAGAGGAAGGGAAGGAGAAACTGTGGTTGCAATAGATAAGCAAGGACAAAGCTAAGAGGGAAATCTAGAAAGGGGAGGAGGAAAGATTTAGAATGGAACATGCTGTCTTCTTCTCAGCCTATTCCAGCTAGGTCTGAGGAAGTGGTTGAGAAGAGGCTAACATATGTATGATACTTAATGTGATTGATCTTTAGGTCTGTCCCTAATTTCCACTCCACCACAAGCATCTGAAGAAGTAGACTGAAGTCTACGAAAGCTCATGTTGACAATTTCTTAATTTTTTTCCAGTTAGTCTTAAAGGTGCTGCAGAATCTATCTACAATTAATACTGGCTATAAGACTAATATGGCTATATATTTGAATTCTGATAATTAATGCCTAACACTAATGAAATCACTGGGGGCTGTGTCAGGTTTTAGCCCAGAGACCTCAGGGCCTTGAACAAGCTTGAACAAGCTTGAACCTAGTGTAAAGAGTAAAGGAAATGCTTGAAGTAGGAGAGAAGGAGAAATGCATTCTCTCTCTTCAATTGATTACAGAGATTTGGAATGCCTGAAGAAGACTCTAGGCTTGTCACTTAATGTCCCGAGTTACAGCAATTGTAATTGTATTACAGATATAAGATGGAAGGTGGGCTTTAATTGGGAAAAAACCTCAAACTATATACAGCCTCATGGCTAATAACTAGAACTCTAGTCTCATGAAAATTTCATCCCCCAGTATATAGTACGTAAACAAGAATGTAAGAAAATATTTGACCAAAAGAGGGCAGTGATGCATTGTGCAGTATGAAAGAGATGCAGAAAAGAGGCAGCTAATCTGCCTCGTTTACTTCAAATTTTATTGCACCACCTGGAGCAGATTTCTTTCTCCCCTTCTTTTTCTTTTGCACCAGCAAATATGTCACAAAGGTTGGTCCACTGGGTTTCCTCAGTCATTATGGTCTATAGTGAATTACTGCAGGCATCATAGGGGGGTTGCAGACTGTCAGAAATAGTGCAAATTGAGTCCACTTTTAGGGTTAGGATTAGTGCTAGGGAATCATGGGAATTGTTTTTTTTTCCTGAGACATTGAGCCTTCTCCGTCAGAGAACTCTGGTGCCACAATAAAATACAGTTCCTATGGTTCCCTAACCCCAACCCTAACCCTAACCCTAACCCTAAAAGTGGATTCAATTTGC
Source organism: Phrynosoma platyrhinos (assembly GCA_020142125.1). Taxonomy (NCBI): domain Eukaryota; kingdom Metazoa; phylum Chordata; class Lepidosauria; order Squamata; family Phrynosomatidae; genus Phrynosoma; species Phrynosoma platyrhinos. The sequence goes on from CM034703.1 coordinate 212,711,566, forward strand.
ACTATTTCTGGCAGTCTGCAACCCCCCCATAGTAAGGAAAAACAACCACCACAAATTTCTTCTGGCACTTGACTAATAGTGCAATCCTACAGATGTCTAGTCAGAAGAAAGTACTGAGTTCAGGGATAATTTTCCCAGATAAGTTCATATGGAGATGCAGCCTCCAGGGAAAGCATTAGAAAATAATGTGTAAAGGTGAAGAAAAATCTGTTATATTAGGTAACAGAATCGGTTCCTCATCTGTGACATGGTCATAATGAGTCTTTATCCAGGGATGCCAGTACTGCTGGCTTGATAGAGTATTGTAGTAAGATGGCTGTAGCTTTCATCTCAGAAAAGGCTGTCTTCTTTTATCAAGGACATGCACATTTTATACTTTGTCAGCTCTGACAACATTTTTCTAATTATATGCTTATGTAGGAAGGGGAACTCCTTTCATTCATGGGGTCATTTAAATGATAATGAGAAAATATATTTTCTATGTTTTGTTAGCTTCCAAGGAACACATTTGCATCACTCCAACAATCCAGCAATTATGTGTGAAAATATGTTACTAGGTGGGGCATTCTTCTGGAACTGGATCTGTATGCTTAGACATTTGAGTACTTATGTTGCATTCTATGTACATTGATGTATTCTGAATAAGCTGCAAATGATGGAGAAACATGTTTGAATGTTCACAGTAGAGAGTGTAACAGATCAAGTGTCATGGTCCTACCCAAATAGCACAGATCATGACCAAGTACTAGAAGGAATGACTATGACACCAAATGGGGATGGGCTGAGAAGAAAGGAAAAGGAAACCCACCCCTGCCATTTAGTTACATCTTCATTCTACATGAGGCTGGTAGGTTATGGTGAGTACTTTATTCTCAGTGTTTTTTTTCAACTGGATTGAACAACTGTTTGATGACTGTATTTAATGCACATGAACAATTATTCAGAACTGCACAATCCCACTTGACCATCAGATGTGTTTCTAATGAGCTTCACAGCTATATGGCAGATGCATCTAAAACAGAAAGCCCTCCCCAGCATAGATTCTCTTCTTACTTACTGACTTTAATTCTACTGGTAGCTCAACCACATGCTCGAAATACTCTGTATCCAAATATACCCCTCCTCCATGTTTGTTGGTTATTTCTCATTCACACTGAAACAAAACCCCAAATCTGTAAGCTGTAGAGACTGACCTGGGTTGAAGGCTCTTCATTGCCAATGAAGTGCCTCTTTAACATTTACAAAACAAGAGAGTTTGCATTACTCTTTTGTTACAGCATAAAAATGAATTCAAAAAATGAATATTCACCCCCAGAGATTAACATCTGCTAGGGATAAACAGAAAAGGTAAGCTAGATTTGCTTCTGGTCACTAACAATGACCACCATGAACAGCAGGACCTATTTTCTAAAAATATTTTTAAATATATTTCATGGGCTTGAACCAACAAAAGCTTAGTATCCTTTAGGTTTATTGTATACCATGAGGTGAACATCATGATGGCTAAGGTGGAGATTCATGCCTCTATTTTCAGAGGGACATGTATGCATTCACAGCATTCTCCCATATGTTCATATTTTGCAGGCATGGATCTCCTCTTTAAGTGTTCCTCTCATGGAAAACACATTGTTAATACAGAGAAATTATACCAGCCGCACCAAGTGTAGTTTGGTGGAATACTGTGTCCAGTTCTGGGCACCACACTTCAAAAAGGATGTTGACAAACTGAAGTGTGTCCAGAGGAGTGCAACCAAAATGGTGAAGGTCTGGAAACCTTGCCCTATGCGGAGCAACTTAGGGAGCTGGGTAAGAGAAGGTTAAGCTGGGAGCTGGAAAAGAGAAAGTTAAGAAGTGATATGATAGCCCTATTTAAATGTTTGACAGTTTGTTTTCTGCAGCACCAGAGAATAGGACCCAGAGCAATGGATACAAACTACAGGAAAAGAGATTACACCTCAACATTAGGAAGAACCTCCTGACAGTAAGAGCTGTTTGACAGTGGAACATGCTGACTTGGAGTATAGTGGAGTTTCCTTCTTTGGAGGATTTTAAACAGAGACTGGATGAGCATCTGTTGAGGATGCTTTGATTGTGTCTTCCTGCTTGGCAGGTAGTTGGACTTGATGGTCTTTGAGGTCTAAGTGAGAAGAAATCAATGTGCATGTAGGAGCCCTCATGCAGTCCCACTATGCTCTTTCAGAAAAAACAAACAAACACTAAGGCACATTTTACCTGATGAAAATGAGATGAAACTAAAGAGAGACAAATCCGTCATCTCTGAAGAATTAACCCACTTCCTACTTTGTATTCCCTTAACCTATGATATTCTTGATGATATCTTTTTCTCTCTTGCTGTCCACAGCCAACAGTGTACTGGCTTTGGGCCTTTTTTTTTCTTTTTAAAACCAAGATGGGCTTGTGCCCTTACTGTTAGAACAAAAGCTGATTTAATTTTCAACAGTAGATTTGTTGAAAAAGGTTCAAAGAGGATGAGTTGATTGAATCTGGCCTCACTTTTCATAGAATGGCTTCTGTTTAATTATAAGTGGGCTGTACCAGCACCCTGTGCTTAGTTGGTGTTGAAACCCTCTTTCATCAATTGCTATCATGTCATGCTTCTCCTATGGATAAGGTGACACTTCCAAAGTTTGTTGCCTTAGGTGTTGGCACAGAATCCTGTAATCTGGCATCCATCTCGAAAAAGCCACATCAATGCTATCCTCCTTCTAGTTTTAGCTTGTCTGCTTCAGTTGCTTATTGCTCATCTGATGGCACAGGAAACAGGAGCCAGAAGAGAAGCAGAGGCTAAGAGTTGGTGGTGGAACTGCAGTTGTGAAAATGCACAAGCACTGGTCAGGTATTGTCAAAGAGGAGAGCCTCCTGGCTTGTCTGACCCTGACTGTCAACAAAAGAGCCTCTGCAATAACAGATGTCAGGGAAGTTTGACCATATGTTGTTACACAGTTGCAATGGAAGCTGACACAGTTCCAATTACAATATATCCCTATGGAGAACAGTTCTGCTAATGATTAATGACTCTTGATCTCTTGAGCAGATTCTACAAGAGTACTAATATTTGACAAAGAAAACAGAACTCAATTTTCAGAGGTGCTATGTGTGTGTGTGTGTGTGTGTGGTGACCTCTATGGCTGTGTATATGAAGATGAGATACCTCTTCAGTAAATAAAAGAAAGGATGAAAGAAGTGAGGAGAAAATGTGTATGAAATTAGAAATTTGGGAGAAAAATGTTACAGCAACAGCAGTTCTGGACAGCCGTTGTTAGACTCTGCAGGGGAGCAAGGGGACTAGCACGGTTCTGCAGAATTGTCTGAATGAATTATTCAAGTCACACTATTTGTCATTTTCCTGGCAGAGAGTTTTTCCCTCTGGTCCTTGGTAAATCCCATCTAGCATACTACCTGCCAGAGAACACCATTTTCAAATCTTCAACACTCCACTTGCTAATTTCCAGGGCATCTCTGCTTGAAATACATTATTTACAAGCGAGTTTTGTATGGAAAGTTATTAAGGAAAATTTCATAAGCCTTGCAAACCTGGCTTAAATTAGAATCAGAGAACAAGACTCTGTAACATATTTTTTGTACCTTGGCTAGTTCTTGCTGCTCTGGATGAGCTTGTAAGCATCAACCAATCATTTTTCTTCTTTCTCTCTCAGCTCCTGTTTTATGGTCATGTTTCACCATGGAAATAGAACAGGAGCTCATTTGTATGAATGTGCCCCACGCAGCACTTCCTGGCCTGCCAAGGATGTCAAAACAAATAAGATATGACAATCTTTTTCAATGCTTCATGGACTTTCAAAGTTAAAAGAACGTCAGCCAGCAAGTGATGAATTTCATACAAGCAGAAGTTAATTGGAAAACTGAGAACCATGAGCTTGGGAACAGGCAAACTTTTCAAATGATTTTGTTTTAAAATGTTCAAAAGGGAAACAAAGGGCGGGGTGAGGTGGGGTGGGGTGGGAAGAGAAGCTCTGGCAACTTTAAATATCTGATACCAAGAATTGTACGTGTGGTAGTATAGTAGAAATAAATGGGTAGACCAGGGAGAGTCACCCCTTCCTGTACTGATAGGTATATTGCATGGGTACATATGAACGATGAAATTGGCATGGAAAAAAGTGTACAATTGCTGATTGGTCAGCAGTAGGCCAATAATTTCAAAAGCCTAGGATTCCTTGCCTAAGAAAACCCTATGAAATTCATGGGGTCACCATAAGTCAACAGGTGACTTGAAGGTGCGTACATACACATATATAGGCATCAGCCAGGCAGCCAGCCAGCCACTATGTGCTATCTTCTTGCATAGTATTGATTTCACTAGGCGCTGTCACTAAACCAAGGTTGAAGAACGAATGGTCCTCTTGATGTACTCCACCAGACCTAGCCAGCATAGCCAAATGGTGATGCAGTTGCAATAAAACAGAAACAGAAATATGAATGTTTCTCCATTCCAGCAATAAAACCACTGTATGACTTTCATCCACAAGGTTTTACCCCTTTCACTCTTTGTACAGCAACAGCTCTTCCTACTACTGGTCCACCTGTCCCTGTGAGCCAACCTAGGGGACAACTGATGATTAGATCTGGTAATTAATTCCTAAGCAAAGAGAGGTGCTACAGCTTAAGCCTGGCCTAAACCCATTTTGATCTTGCAGAACTGCCATCAAATTCCAGGAAGAGTGCTGTAAAAACTACAGTTTCCCAACAATGATGGGACAGTATTTTACAATATTTATTCCCTTCTGACATATTCCAGGCTGCTGCTGCTGCTGCTGCTGCTGCTGCTAACTGCAATAGACTCATGGCGACTGATTGAATCTATCCATCTGGCATGTGGTCTCCATTCCTTCTACTGTCCTCCTCTATTTCTAGCCTCATTGCCTTTTATAATGAGTTGTGCCTTCTCATGATGTGGCTAAAACACGACAGCTTCAATTTAGTTATCCTGGCTTTGAGGGAACGTTCAGGCTTAATTTGTTCTAGGACCCATTTGTTTATCCTTGTATTAAAATCAGGTTAAAAGTTTGAAATGTAGAGAGTCTTGGCTGAATTAAGACCCCTGCTAGATCCACCAAGAAAATGAAGACAGTGCAAAGAAAAGAAGGAACCTTAGAAACCATTATTTATTTTTAAGGCATAAGCTTTCATAGGTTGTAGACTAATGATGCATGAAATGCACTGTTAAGAAGTGACACATTAAGGGCGCTTATCAAAATGTCAGAAATGCAATAGCTTTGGTACAACTTTTAAAAATAAATGTTTTGCAATGTTAAGATGCATGCTCTCTTGATCCTTTGTCAACTAGGACACCATGTTTGCATACCTGGCAATCAGGGCTGAAACCTACTATTAGAGCGAAATGGCAACCTTCAACAGGTACAGATTGAGAGTGGTGAGGAGTGGCTGCAGACAGAGCAATGCATATCAAATGGTCACTTCTGTGCCCCTCTTCACTAGTTAGCTGTTCTAAGATGAAGATGTCCTCACTGGCCCCTTGCTAGCATGGAAGTAAAACTCAACCTTTATGCTGGTTGGCCTCTGCACATGTAGCAGGAAGGGGCACAGTCTTGTCTTTTCCTCAGGTAGCAAAATGTCTTGCACCAGCATTGCTGGGGAGATGTGAAAAAAGTGGGACAATTTGGGTGGGAAGGTTAAGAACTCTTGTCTTTTGAGTTCAGTTTGAGATTTCAGTGGGACAGTCACTTAGATCTAAATCTGGACTCCATTTTGGATTATCCTAATAGTTCTAAAGGAGCAAACACTTGATTTTGTTTCTAGTGAGAGAAGCAGTTTGGGAATGATAGGATCTTCACTTGAACAGCAAACAGGGTTCTAGCACTTTGAAATCCACCTGTTTTATGACTCTGGGTGAACTGATGAATTTTTTGTTTAAGCTTTTACTTTGCTGAGTCCTCAGTCACAGAACAAAAGATCCTGCTCTATCCAGCTTTTGGCTTTTTTTTCAGCATGGCAAAAAAGCATTAATGTTGGACCCCACGATAGAAATAATTTGTGCTTTGCAGATGGTTACTGAATGAAACAGGTAAGGCTATGATTCCTGTTGCTATGACAACAGCAAATGAGATAGCTTGTGCACCCAGTGTGCGTATATATACACAAGTAATTGTGCTTCACTCATTTTCCTTATTTTTCCTATGTTTAGATTTAAAAAAAAGAAAATATTCTTATATAAAAACAAACTGAAAATTGCAAGTAAGCTGCAATGCAAGAATTGTTCTAATAGATAAAACCAGTTCTGCAATTAGCTGGCTGGAAGCCTCCTGTTTGATCACAAAAACCTCTTCATAGAGCCAAAGGCTTAGCAATTTGTAGCTCTCCAACTCCCATAAATCCCGGCTAGCATGAGGGATGATGGGAGCTGTAGTCCAACAGCAAGTTTTAAGACTATGGAGCTTATCGCTCAGGCAAATAACCCAGCATCAGCCCTATGGGATGCAGCCAGGACACGTGATGCAGGCAGGAATTATCACATTGTAATTTGCCACTGATTCTGCCGGGCAATAGCATCCCAGCTCCCAGCCGTGCTGAGCCCACTGGTTTTTGAAAATGAAAGCTTCCTGAGTTTTAAAACTGGCTGGTTCAGCACAACTGGGACGTGGGATGCTGTCGCCCGGTGGAATCGGTTGCAAATTACAATGTGATAATTCCCACCTGCATCACGTGTCCTGTCTGTATCCCGTTGGACTGATGCCAGGTGATTTGCCTTAGCGATAAGCTCCAAGGACTTATAAAGTGATATGTATAGTCACACCTCTGTTTTTGCAGACTTAAAGTCTGCGTCACTCACCTGTTCGTGGGTGGTGAACAAAGGGGGGGCACGTGCCTCTATTCAAGCCAATGGGGCTTGGATATCTATGATTTTCTGGTTTTGTGGGGGTTTCTGTTCCGGAATGGATCCCGTGAGAATTTAGGGATGACTGTATATCCCTTTCTATTCCATTGCTGTAGCAACACTGAAAAATAGTAAAAACAAGAAAACGGTATTGTGTTCTATTAAAATAATGATGAAAGTTCAACAACATCCAGAAGGCTTTTAAAATGCTTTTGAATGAGTTTCATAGTGTTCTAATGTAGTGTTTTTAAGTTTGTCTTGAACTTTTTGTAAACATTTTAATGTGTTATGGAAGCTGCCTTATGTCCCGGCCTGGTGGAAAGGCGGTATATAAATAAAGCAAATAAATAAATAAGGCCACAAGTTCCCTACTTTTACTTTTGAGCATTTGTATCCCATATGCAAACAAGGCAGGCCTAGATTTGCTATGTTAGAGACAGAAAAGGGCACCTATAACTTTAATCCCCAACACATCTTGGAACAGGATGAAGTACTATAAAGCTTTGTGAAATAAGATGAAGCTACCTGTCGTTTCTCACCTTTCAAACCTCAAATTTAACTGATAACCATTCCATCCCAACATAGTTATCACCTTGCTAGTGGAACATCTGGTGACAAGAATACAGCTAGGCCTTCCTCTGCATCTTCTTCCCCAATTTCTACTGGAGAAGCAATAACTGTGTTGGGAGGGAATGGTTTCAGCTGAACGTTTGGGTTTGGAAGGTGTGGGAAGCCAGGTATCGTCTTGCTTGATGGCATCAGCATTCTCAGTGCTACCTAGTGATATCAGTGAGACATAAATACATTAAGAAAAAAACCTTATTGGCCACTAATTCCATTTGTCTGGGAGAAAGAGATGGCAAAAGCTATTAATGAGAAAGAAGACACAAGCTAAGAGAGCCTGTTGAAGTTTGCTTTTGTCTGAGCCTACTGGGAAGAGCAAGATTCCTCCCTTTCCATTCCTCCCATTCCTGCTGAGTTAACTGAGTGCAAACTACTTTTCCATTTTGGATTCACTTTGCAGTAAGTGAAATAAACTGAGGACAAAGCAGGAAGACGAGAGAGAAACTGGGACACTTTAAAAGCAGCTGAAAGGTGGGATACAGAAGATTAATCAGGCCCTTTCCTGACAAATCAGGATAGTTTGAGGGTATAAGTTTGGCCATCAGGGCCAGTCTATTGTTGGGTACAGGTTGGATACAGGACAGTGTAGTTTGGTCCTTGTGGAGTGACTCAGGCAACAGTTTATCAAAACTCTACTTTGCGGGAGATTATTTTAGGATGGAACACATCAATGTGCGTGGATGAATGGTGCATGTAGCTAGCAGGTAAGGAAGACTAATGTGTATACATGCTGCCATTTGTTCAGTTACTGCTTAGTTCATCTTTTGTAGAGATAAACCCTTTGTCTCTTTCCTCCAAACAAATGGAATTATTGCCCAATAAGGTTTCTTTCTTATTTTATTTATGTCTCGCTGATACTACTAGGTAGCACTGAGAATGCTGATGCCAAGGGAAAGAGACTTCAGTAAGTAATTAGTATGAATGATGTGCATCTGTTTCATGCCGACTCACCTGGTTAATTTTGAGAAAACCATTCATCTATATTAGGCATTTACCTGAATTGTTCTCTACTGATACTCCACCACTGGAAGAAATATTTATAGACTATTTTTTTCCAAAATGAAATAATGTAATCCCTTTACAATTGAAGAGAAAATGGAATAGTGCAATATATCAAGATGCTCATATTATTGCATCAACATCATACCATTTATCAACTGCTTATTTGCAGGGGAAATGACAGTCTAATCTCAACTGGTAATTAACAAACTTAATATCTTCTTTATGCTGACTGGAGCGTACAGCTTTTGCTTTATCTTCAATCTGACGCAGTTTGCAAGAACAATTATCTGATGTTTTATATTAAGAACTATAACAAACTGTCTCCATATTTATTCATGTTTAACAACATGAGCCATGACTGAAGTTTCTGGCCCGAATAAAAAGTTAGTGCCAACCAGACACCAGTTGAATAAATGGAACTGAAATAATTTTGACTTGCTAAGTTTTGATTGGTTTTTAACTACACCAAATGATTTTTATATCATCCTAAAAACAAACACTTAAACTCTCATTATTGTAGACATTTTAATAAAACATCTTTACAAATTTAGGGGCAGATTTACTGTTTTTCTCAAGTTTAAGACCATTTGATTAGGAGTTTTTCCAGCTGTGTCATTAAGGAATGGTAACACATAATCACAAAAGCTTTTAGGCTTTTCAAAGGTTCTGTTAAAGATTACACTGTACACTGCAACAATCTGAAGGAGACAGACACAAATTAAAATAAAAGAAATAATAAAACTAATATAAAAACTTTACATTTTATCAGGACAAAAATATATGCATTCTCTTTTTGTAGTTGATGTTTCTTTTCAATCAAGAAGTGAGAAGCTATAGTGTAATTTTCAGTGAAGTTGAAATCATATGCATATTTATTTAATTAGGACTATGTGATATTGAATTCACTTGGACTTACTACTGACTACATCTGCACAAAACTGAATATAAAACATCAGGGATGGTCCTTTCATTAGGTAGAGTGAAGGAACCCCATCAAGAGACAGATGTTGAGGGCAGCAGTAGACCCAACCCCCTAACCAGTAATTCATTATGTAATGTAATGTGTTGTGCAATGTACTTCTTTCTTTCAGAAGTGCTACAAGATCTCTCTATATAATCATTGTATAATGGTTTGTTTGTTATACTCGGATTCTAGGAAACAAAGGTTAAAATCTCACTGCTCAGCCATGAAAGTTTAAGTGACCTTGGGCAAATAACACTTTTTCAGCTTCAGAGGAAGGAAATGGCAAGCCCCCTCTAAATAAATCTTTCCAATAAAGTCCTATGGTAGGGCAAGTTGGAGTGAATTTGAAGGTTCACAACAACATCAAAAACAAGAGTGTTCTGCAGTCAAAGTGGAGCATGGCTTTATGGTGCAAAGCCAATAAGGCTGCTAGGATTGGACTAACCCAGCTTTGGGATTTTAGGACCAAAACAGGAAACCTAGGAAGTACCCTTTGTGATGTCAGAGGCAGCAGGCCCTGGTGATGTCATTAAGCAGAAAAAGTAAGCATCAATTACATAGTTGGCCCTCCATTTTCATGGGGGATCATTTCTGGACCCCTCTGGAGGAGACTTGCCAATATTCAAGCTTGTGAGGGAGCACCCCATTGATTTTAATGGAGGTCACCCCTCTGTGGATATACAAAACTGCTGACCTCAAGTCCACAAGAAGGGAGGGGTGACTGCAATTGCACAGAATGAGCCATTCAAATACAAAACACCAAGTCTAACAAATGAGAAATATATAAACATACAAGCACACTTTTCAAGGCAGTGCTCTTGCCCTGGTATTTTACAGTCCTATTGTATTTTACAGTCAACCCACCATATCCATGGATTCAACTATCCATGGCTTTAAATATTAAAAACTATATAAATTCAAAAAAGCAGACCTTGCTTTTGCCATTTTATATAAGGGACACCATTTTACTATGCCATTGTATTTAATGGAACTTGAGTATCCACAGATTTTGGTATCCACAGGGGGTCCTGGAAACCAAACGCAATGGATAGCAAGGGCCCACTTATGGTTTTTCCTCTCCTCTTTTTCTTTTCTCTTTCTCTTTTCTCTGCATTCTTATTCCTTCCTCCCCAAATGTATTCTTTGGATGTATATTATTTTGGGTTTGAGTGAAAATGTTAAATGAATGAATGAATGAATAAGGGGAAAAAAAGAACAGCATGGAAGTGAGATTCTATTGCCATTCTAGTTGGCTTCTGCATATAATAATTTTCTTCAGGGAGAAAAATGTCTGATCCTGTGTACTGGGTGTCAGGATTGTACCATTTCATAGAATCATAGAGTTGGAAGAGACCACAAGGGCCATACAGTCCAACTCCCTCAGTTTCAGATTGAAGTAAGGGGTATTTGTTCATGTCTTGAAATGTCCTATTCCAGTGGAGACAAGCATGTTCTGATTTTAAGCACTTGGAAATGTCAGTGTTTAAGCTCACATGTTAACATTAATTAAATATCAAGTTGTTAATGTTGACTTGGTTTAGCGAATGTTATAAACTTAATTCAGCATGTTAATTGTTAGTAGCACTTTCACAATACATTTGCTAAACATTTAAAAATTTTAAATGACCAAAAATACCCCCTATTACCTCCTCAAAGTAATGATCTGAAGTAACATGAACATTAATCATTATGTGGACCATTAACATTGCTAATGTTAAAGTGATCAAAATAATGACATTTTAAAGAGTTGTTAAATTTTTTTTTACCAATTAAGTCCAAGCTCCACTGACTTTTAAGAAAGAAACTACACCCACTCTCCTTCAATGATCCCCAACATCCCTTTGTGTTATACAAATATCCACATGC
>CM034703.1:212739202-212758209 GCA_020142125.1 Phrynosoma platyrhinos
CCCCCCGCTGCCTGATCATTCACGCCCATCTGTCTCCTCACCCACCCCCCATGTAAGCCCTAAGTAGGGAAATAATGAGGAGGAAGCGGAAATGGGGTTGTGTGGAAAGAATATTGTGGTACCATACCAGCAAAGGTGCAATAGGAATTGCTTTGATGCTGATATGTTTCTGTTTGCTTCAAAATCATGATTGCAGCACTTGAGACAGTGTGTAATAATCGCCATGGTCACTTCTAGTCCATTAAGTCCAAATTATCTATTAAAGTCAATGAGAGCTAGGAGCAACATTGTGTTAAAGATCTTTGTTTGCTTGGCAGCATACTTGCCCCTTAAATCCAACAGCACCTGGGTATAACCTTTGCAGCTTATGCTTTCAAATTTATTACCGTACTCTGTTGTACCTTTGCCTTATAAAACAGCTGCAAAACTTTATTAGACTTTTTCTTTTTCTGAAAGTGACTCTCTTTATGTTCTTTATGCCCACAGCAATATTTTCCTCTGTTTCACAGCAGAAACCCATACAATTCCTATGGGACACTCTCTGGTGAGTTATTTATTTGTGTCTAACAGTGAAAACAACTGTGCTGAAGCTGAATGAGTTGAATCCACTGGTGTGATAACAGTTCAGAGGGTTGTGGAAATGCTTTATAAGCTTGTACAGTTATCTACAAGTACCTTGCAGAAGGATCCTACAGTGGTATTAGGCTTTTCAGATCTCCCTGAGGCTTAGATGCTGAGAAGCTTGGAGAGGGCATTTAACATTCAATTTTCCACTGAGACAGTGAAGACACACTTTAGGGAAGTAGGAATTAGGGTGAGAGGTTACCATAAAGGAGATTTCTAAAGAGAAACATTAATAGATAGTGTCCCCTCTCCATTTATACTTTTAAATTAGGAACTTTAGTAATTTATTGAAAAAAGCAAACAGATTTTAAATACAGTTATTTTTCACATACACCATGATTCCATAAGCTCAATAACAGGATGTAATAGAAGTAAATATATAATGCGTAAGTTATCTTACTGGAAGAATCCATGTTGTTAAGTAAGGGTAATAAATTATGATTTCTTTGCAAAGTTGCAAACACACTCTTACTTTCAAAGCTAGCATTGCCAAGTCTGTGTTTGGAGAATAATTTTGTGTCTGTGTCTGAATAATTTTAACTCTTTATCTTAAAGACAGAAGAGAGATGAAAAGACAAAGAGAAGGGGGCACAGCTGAGGAGAAAACACCCCATCAGGTGATATAATTATAAATTTCAAAACTGACAATATTATTGTATAAGTATAGAATTACAATAATAACAAATGTTTTACCATTACATAATAAGAATATTAAGAATATAAGTTACTGGATGAGTATTAAAAAAACACCAATAACAATAACAATAACAAAAGGGGCCAAAAAGTAAAGAATTGTTAATAGATGCAAAGCTGGGAATATATAGAACAGATTTAAAAATAGAATTGCTAGAATAATAGACTTTGTTGATATTCTTATTGGGACATAATAGGGATATAAGTGAATATTATAGTAAAAATTGATATTTTTGAAATTGAAATTGTTATTATTGCTAATAACAGATAAGAACAGATAGGAATAATAACAGTAAGCAAATTAGGTCTGTGTCATTTGAACGCTCTGAATAATTTTATGTGGGGAACACATGTAACAAAATGAAGACTGGGTTTTTACACATGGCTGTAGATGCACCACACACACAGCAATCCACATCTGTGCACGGAAAGGATTTGCAGCAGTGACTTTTAACATCTCAATCCGCTCACAACTCTTTTCACCACACTACTGCTTCTCAGAACAAAAGTACTGACTATGTACTGCCATACCCTCCAACATTTCATAGAATCAAAATGGGTCACTTGTAGCCAAGCAACATAGGAATGTAATTAGGCAAAGGTTATTAAGAGGAATGGCACATATGCTAGGAAAGGGTACAGCAGTTTGCTTTTGCTTACTGGGAAAAGCAAGATTCCACCTTTCTCCTCCTCCTTGTGAGTTGAGTGCAAAATAATTCTGCACTTTAAATTCATTTTGCAGCAAGCTAAAGGGGAAAGTAGGAGAGAGAAACCTGAACATTTTAAAACTAACTGAAAAAGTAGGATGACAGAGAATTAATCTGGACTGCCCTGTCCAATTGGGACAGCTGGAGGATATGCACTGCTTTTTGCCATGCCAGAAAAGCACTGAAGAAGCTTCACTTTAAAATTAAGTTAAAACCTTTGAACATCATTTGACACACAAAATAAAACTAATATATAGTTTTACAGCTTCATGTCACAACAGGCACTATCCATATCTGAACTACGGTCCTAGAATGAACTGTACAAGTATAGTCAGCCCTCTGTATGCATGGATTCTTCACCAATGGATTCAACTATCCGCAGCTTGAAAATACCTCCCCCCATTAAATTCCAAAAAGCAAGCCTTGATTTTGCCATTTTAGATAAGGGACAACATTTTACTATTTTTGCTGACAGAGGGGCCTTGCACTTAATCCTAACCCTCCTACAGGTGGCACATCTTTGAATTAGCACTGCGTAGTAAGACTGGACCCACACTACACTCTCCAAAACTGTTTTGAAATGGACCCAATGTAGGAACTGTTGTTCTGTGAGGATGAGACAGGAATGTGCAGCATCAGCTCAGCAAGATCCCAGAAGTCTTTCAAACTGGTTCAACTTCAAAACTGTTTTGAAGAGTGTGGTGTGGTGCCTAGAGCCTTTCTGTCAGCAATAAGTGCTTACAAAGCATAGATCTGGAAAAAAAAAAAAGGGGGGGGGATCTAACAAGCATATAGGCTTAAATCCCATTGCTAGCCCCATCTAGAGCACACCCATTGAGTCCACTGATGAATGGCAAATCAGCACTTATATAAAGCCCACTGCTTCACTGGATTCTCTCTCGCTGAAACTAGCAATTGAATTCCTATTATGCGATTATATTCACACTGTTCGGTTTTAATAATACTACCACAGGTAATGCAGCAATGCATGAAGAAGCTACCAAGTCAATTTGGAAAGGAAGGAAGAGCAAGGAAAGCCTCACTTTGCATCCATGAACGCTCATGCTAAAACAGTGTGGGTTACAATGTTAGTTTCCAGGGTGTTAACCCTTTTAAAAGTAAACTAAAATATGCAGGTATGAAAGTTAAACATGTTAGAGTTCACTTTCATCAGCAGAGCAGCAAAAACGTGGGTCAGACTATTTATTCTAAACCTGCCTTCCTAAAAATAAAGACTAACTCAAAGAATGACAAACATGTCGTTTGTGGTTCAAAATAAACAAGAATAACTTTAATAAATATTTACACAACAAACTGAAACCTAACCTAACTGGAATTAATAAAGCAGGGAGAGAGGTTAACCTCCCTCAGAGAGGTGTTGTTACAGACAGCTGAATGCAATTACTGACTGAGACTGGCAGTTTAGAATGTTCAGAAAGTCAGTTAAACTGCCCCTTGTGATTGACAGTTCGAATGAGAGAGGGGGAGGGGTGAAGTCCTGCCTAACTAAAGAGGAACAGGAGATTTTTTTCCAACAAATAAAAACTAGTTATGTCTTGAAAGTGCTGCTACATCCCATTCCCCCCTGCCTCCTTTTTCGTAGAATTGTAGATTTGAAAAAGACATCCAATCCAATCCAATCCAATCCTTGAATTATTAAAGATAATTAAGTAGCTAATGGCTGTTGTTAGGGAAGAAATTACCTCCCACCCACAGTATTTCTCTCCCCTGCCTGAGCTGAGTAAGGGGTCCTTCAGACTTCCTGGGCCTTGGAGAGCATGTGCATTCACCTGTCTGCTTCTTAGGTCCTGACATGGCCCAGACCTTTTCTAGGCACCTGTACTGTGTACTCTTTTCTGGGACCTTGGAGGGCTGTCTTCGCAAGGCAGGTCACAATATAAAACAGTTACACACATCTGTACGTCGTCTTCAATGCTCTTCGAGCACAGGAACTGAGGAGGCTGCCTTGTACCATGTCAGAATTAGGAATGGAAATAAGATTTGTTACAGGTTGTGAAATAGTTTTCCCCCAACTGTTGAGAAGATCAACAGACCAGTGAGGGTTTTGCACAATTTTCTCTTGACATTTAAATGACCCAAAGTGTCATTTGAATTATTCTGTGGAGAACACATTTTTGTGAGAAAAACCCTGTTTCTCCACTGAAGATGGATGTCCTGTGCAAAAACACTGTACAACCCAGGGTGGGTGGGTGCATAATGATGTGTTTTTCTCTACAGAATAATTCCTGAGCAACACTTGAGAATTTCTGAACATAGAATACTGTGGAGGATCCCCCCCTCCTACAATGGGCAGAAAACTACCATAATTATTTTTCTTCATATACATGGATTATATAGTTAAGGTTTACATCCTTAGTCAGAATATTGGTGCATTCAGGAGAGGGAAGGAAATGCAGACAGTCTGAGGGCTGCCCTGCTCCATTTTCTATCTCTTCAAACCCTTATGGGTTACAGCCATGCACATTTCTGAATCCTGAAGTGACCAAAGAGTCTGCTTGGTTTTTTAAAAAAACTAATCTGGCTCCCCCACCAAAAGCATGTGTGCGTTAGGGGATGGAATAACCTTAGCATGCAGAATTATTCTTGGTGCAGGCGTCTAAGAATGGTACAATTCATTACTGGACAAAAAAAAAAAATATTTTTGGTGATTGGGCTTTCAGAAGGGCGGAGGACTTAGTAGTTCCTACCCACTACTCCACATTGACTGGCAGTGGCTCTCATGTCTTACCTGGAGATAAGTGGGATTGAACTGGGTGCCTTTAGCACTGAAGCATGTGGCCTGTTACTGAGCAATGATCCTTCCAAGTATTTTCAGTTCCCAGCTTTCTTGTCTATTCCCCAGTTTCTGACCTGCAACCCCAGTCCTGCCTAGATATTCTCCAAGATCTACCACACCAGTCCAGTTCTTCTAGATGTCCATTATACTTCACTCCTGGAGTCCATGGTCCAGCATCGACAATAAGAAACAAACGCTTGAGAACATGGGGACCAATGTTATCAGTGAATGTGATTCATGAATTAATGCTACAGTTCAGAATGTTATCAAATAAATTCTTCATTAACATTTTCTTAAGCACTGATTTTTTCTGACTCCACTTTACAACACATAATAAATATAATACTTGCACTATGACCATCTAAAAAAATGTAGCATGTCTGTTAGAAGGGTAGAAAATGTGTTATCAATTATCCATGGTGGCTGTAGAACTTATACACAAATATAGGGAAAAATGTAATATCTGGAAACTCGGGTTGATGATCTTTGACAAATATGTTTATGGTGAAATACCCAGGAATTTGTGTAATGCACAGACAATAATTATCTTTAAAAAAAAGGTGAGAGATGAACTTTAAATAGAAAAAGAAATGGTCATTTTCAAACATAGCTTGTAGTGTTTTCTTTCTGTCTCTGCAATATAGTTTTGAATTTAAGGGTGTCTGCAAAATGTCTCTCTCCAGTTTTCCATCCTACTGACAGAAGTCAAACTGAAGCAAGGCATTAGGGGGTGTGTGTGTGTGTATGTGACAGGAAATATCTCTTGTATTAATACAGGTCAGGTGTTTTCCTTCTGCCAGTGATTTTTAAAAATTGCCTTTAGCAGAATATTACAATGTGTGTCCCAGAGACAATATAGGCAGCTTCTTAATAGAAAGCTGACTGCATTAGTGCTGAAGATCAAACCGGAGATGACAGTAGAATTTTCTGCATGTTTAATAATGGAACATGGAAGAAGGAACTGAAGGGCTGATTTGAACAGGAAAAAGGACACATGGCCAGTATAGGCAGAACTCTCTTAGCAAAAGGATGATGACAATCACAATACTTACTATATATACTTGTGTAGAAGTCGACCTCATCTCGAAGAAAGGTTTTGGGGCCCGGATTTTGGATTTTGATATGACCCATGGATAAGTCAAGGGTATAATTTAGGAACATGTAATAAAGGATGTAAATGACAAAGACCCCTCCCCCCCCACGCACCCCTTGCAAAACGAACCAGCTCTTTGCTTCCTGGGAAGGCAGAAGCAGCCCCTTGCAAACCTAGCCAACTTTTTCCCGTCTCCCTGGGAAGGAAGGAACAGCCTCTTGCAAAACCAGCTGGCTTTTTCTCCAGTCCCTTGCAAAAGCAGCTGGCTTTTTCTCTGCTCCCTGGGAAGGCATGAATGAGCCTCTTGCAAAACCAGCTGGCTTTTCCTCCAGCCCCTTGCAAAAGCAGCCAGCTTTTTCTCTGTTCCATGGGAAGGCAGGAACACATACTCACACTTCTTGGCTGAGCAGCAGCTGCCATAGTAAGGAGAATGGGTTGGTGGGTGGCACATCTTACTGAGCAGTATAACCACATTGATCCATATATAAGTCAACCCAGGATTCTGGGGTCAGTTTTTTGACACAATTTTTTTGAATTATAGATGAGTATATACTATATATTTATTATTCACCTTTTCCCCAGTTTGGAACTCAAGGCAGCTTACAACAAACATGGTTAAACATTAACAGTGCACAAAAATTAAAAACCAATTAAACTATAGGTTGGGTCTCCCTTATCCAGAATTCTGAAATCCAAAATATTCCAAAAAATTCAAAAATTCTCTACACGGGTGGCTGAGAAATTGAAAACAGTGCTTTCCAATTGTTCAATGTACAAAACTATTTCATGCGCAAAATTATTTAAAATATTGTGTATAAAATTGCCTTCAGGCTATATGTATAAGATGTACATGAAACATAAATGAAATTAATATTTAGACTTGGGGCCAATCTCTAAGATATCTCATTGTGTATATATTAAGCTGCCCCACTGTTGAGAGATGGGGCATGAACAGTATTTGGGTCTCTGCACTTTCTTATCTCAATTACGTCTGTTTGCGCCTGGCATTTCCCAAGAGAGGATTTAATTTTCCAACCAAGGCTTTCTAAGTTGTTAGGATGATGTCCTATCAAGGGGAACATAGAACACTGTTTGAAATATCTAGAGATCCATATTCCCTCTCTCTTTAGCACTGATTCAGAAAGGTGACAGAAGATATATCTACAAATTGGATTATTACCCTTGTACATACATTTGTAGAAGGAAGAAACTTGATTCCTACTACATTAAGGTAGTTAATGTGGGTGAAACCAATCTGCTCCAAAAATATTTTAAAAATGACTGATTTTATTTACTTTTGGGAAATTTGCCCAAATCTTGGGGAAAATGGAAAGGACTAGACATTTATTCATTAGAATTAAAGGGGACTGATTACTTACTTTGGATGGGGATCTCTGGCAGCCAAATGTGTGCTTACCAGCTGAAACTTGATCTATCAGAACTGTCTGGGAATTATTGTCCTGAGTGAATTTGGTATGTGCACTAGGAACATGAGTGAGTTTTCTAACATTTTTATGGTCCTTAGCCTGATTGTCCCCTTTCCTCCTACTCTTAGGCTTCTGTTCTTTATTTAATAAAATAAAACGGGGTTTGAAAGTCAATCTTTTGACCTTCTTTCTTGTGCTTACATATTTCCCAGGCAATTTCTCAGCTTTTGCAAGAGGTGTTACACTAGATTTATTACTTTTTCTATTTTTTCCCCCTTTCCCTTTATGTATTCCTTTCTGGTCCTGATCTCTTCTTTTGAGGCTTCTTACAATTACAGATTGGCATAGGAGCATCGTTCATAGGTTCCTTAGTATCTAACAAACCAGCATCCCCAACCCAAGGCCTCAGGTAAGGTAACAGCATCTCTTTCAAACAAGTAGGTGGTTCATCTGTTTTGAACTGGGAAGAAGTGGTATTATCTGCTGCTTCTGTGGCTGCCAAATCTTTATTTACCGGTAACATTCCTTGATTAATTAGTTCAGCCACCAACCCAAGTTCTGCTTTGAGGTTTATAACAGTTTATTTTAACCCATGGATCTCTTGGAGAATTTTAGAATGACTTAAAAGTCAGAAAACAGTGTTTGGCAAGTATATCCAGGGAATCATTACTGAGGGAACCATCCAAGATAGGGGCAGGAGTGTTCTCTATCAACTTCTCCTGTGGGTTTAAGACCCCTTCTGAGCTATATGAATCAGCTCTGCCATTCAAACTTGGGCTTCTCTTATCTGCATTAGACAGATCATAAGATACTTTTAAGTTGGCGGTGACAATTCCTCTGTCAGAGATGTATTCTGAACTGCTCCATTAGTAGCTGTTGTGGCACAATAATTTAAAAAAAATCATCTATATGGAGCTGCCTATATCTTGGGGGTGAACTCTACCCTAGGTCGACTCCCTTTAATCTACACTGGGCCTGTGTCATAACCATCCCTCAACTGGTAATTATGCCAAAAATATATTGAAATCTAGAGGACAGCTACTCTTAATCAGAGACAGAACTTAGGAAGCAAGGGATATATTCTGGCTTCTGACACTAAGAGATTGTTTACCAGATTTCTTCTTAAAACTTACTCTTAAGTTGGTAAAGTTGGTGAATTACTTTTTACAGAATTTTGACCCAAGTATAAACAAGTGAGGGAATGAACTAACTAAATATTTTTTTAAAAATTAAGAAAAAACACTCAGTAGAAGGGTAATCTCATAATTAAAACAAACTAAATGTTTGAAGGTTAAAACTAAATATGTAAACTACCAGCCTACAGTGTCATCTTACAAGAGATCCTTCCCAGCAGAGTAACTTGCCTTCACTCCATTACACTATAGCCAAAAAAGGAACAAATTGGTTGCAAGGAAAATGATTGAACACTGACTTCACTAAAAATAAGACCCAGGTTCTCAGTTGTCTGTCAGGTGACAATTCTTGATTTTTCCTTACTGGAAGTCTGGGCCTGGGTCTGCTAAAAAGCAGTTAGAGGCCAAGCAAAGGTCCCAGGAGAGAATAGTCACTGGAGTGGCTGCAGCTTGAGAAACTGGGGCTAAATTTGCCTCTGCAGACTGGATGGTTTCTTCTACCCTGGGAAGAAATAACCTTTCCAGTCTCTGCATGGTGTGAGCCAGGTTTAGTACTGCAAGGTCTTTTACCTTTTAATATTGAACAACTCACTTGTTCTTTTGCATTTACTTTGGCCCTGAGAATGAGGGGTGCATCCTGAAGATACAGGTGTGAGGTAGTGAAGCATGAGAAATGAAAACTGAATGCCTAAAATTGCATGCAGCATTAAGAAAAAACATCTCCTCCTCTAGCCAGTGAACCTGAACATAATGTATATTATGCAGGCTGCTTGACAATTTGCATAATTATACACTCCCCTTGAAACAATAAACATTGCTTTAGACTTTGCTAATGCAAAAAGCAACATTAATATGCACTGCTGATCTGACTTTCTAATTTTCCCAGGACTTGTGTATAAACCCACACAGGTCATGCAACAGCAAACATTAAAGGCATAATATCATCAAAAACGTAAGTATTTATCATCCTACCTGGAAACAGCAACTGCAGACTACCCAAGCTAAATCTGTTGGCTTTGAACTTTAAAGCTTAAAGGGTCAAAAGATGTAGTCAGGACAGTGGCATGACAATGGGGAAACTGGTTTTGCTGCACACTTGCACATCTCGGTACAGTTGCTATTTGTTCAAGAAAGGGAGCAGATAGACAGATTACAACTCTCCCAGTGCCATGAGTTATGTGCCTTCCAGTTACTCTGATTAATGATGACCCTATTCTAGAGTTTTCTTGACAAGATTTATTGAGAGTAGGTTTGTCATTGCCTTTCTCTGCAGCGGAGATATGGCCAGTGCTATAGTGTTAGATTAGGGGTGGATTCCCAGAATGTTAGTTCCTATTCTGGGAAGGATGAAGACAGATTCAATTTAGACTCAAGACTTATTCACACCAGGCTGCTAAGACACCATGTTCACATTAGTGTCAGAAATGCAAACATATTGGTTTGAGGACAGTCATTTCCACACAGCTCTCCAAAAGTGCCTGGTGCTGCTATAATCCTGGGTTCTGTCTTCTGCATGCTGGCCTTCCTAATCCCACCATCCTGCCCTATGCCCTTCGCAGAATACCTTTCAGTGTGTGTGTGTGTGTGTGATTTTTTAAAAAAATTAATTGCACATTCACAGGAATTTAAGTTTAAGACAAGAAATTAAAAAAAAGAAGAAAAGAAAAGAAAAACAGGCAGTTTGGGAATAGTGAGGTGGAGGAGGAAAGGAGCATAATCATGCCCATGTGACTGCCTGCATTTTGGAACTGCATCAGGAGGAACTTATCAGTAGTGGAAATGCAACATGATTGGGAGGCATTGATGGGATTTGCCTACCAATGAAAAGGAGCACTCCAAGCACGAATGAAAGATGCAGATACAGGAAAGACATGGCATTATTTGATAAGTTACAGCCACAGACACTACTATCCTGCTGTAATTCCATTTTGGGAGCCTCATATGATCAATCCCTGTCTCCTTTAGCAGAATTTGCAAGTGAAAGTGTGGAGTCTCTTGGTCTCTCTGGAACTAGGCAAAAGAAAGTAAATAGGCAGTATGCAAGTTACTTAACTAAAACACTTAAAATTACATCAACATATATATGCAAAACATACATTGCCTAGGCCCTGTCTACTTAAAGGAGAGGCGGCAGCTCAGTAGAGCTGGCACTCACCATCCTGAGCTCATTCCCACTATGATTTACATCAATTTGCTGATCGCTTTAAATGTGTCTCATCCCCATTTGAAATGGTTTCAGATGTGACTGCAATCATTTGGACTGACTTTGAAGCAAGACAAATGCAAAAAAGACCCTGTTCTTTTCAGACACTTTTTTTTTGCCACTCCTTTTGAAAAGAAGCAATTAGCAAGTGTCCTTAGCAAGTGGGAACGAAGGACCTGAGTCATATTAAACTGAAGGGGAGGGATTACTGTGGCAGAGGGTTGGCACATCCCTCAGTAGTTTTTGGGGAAATCCACCATTTCCCCCCCTCTCAGTGCTGCCTTTGTGCTTTGTGGTGTGACCTATGGGCGCACTATATGTATATATATATATATATATATATAGAGAGAGAGAGAGAGAGAGAGAGAGAGTGCTCCATTGCATTACTTGCAGGTGGCGAGCCGGGTGAGCAGATCGACTGGCTCAGTGAGACAAGTAATTACAAAAACTATGGAGCACATATACTCTCAGTTTTTTTAAAATTGCATGCATCCCAGGGGAGAATTCTCTCTCAGAAGAGAGTCCTGCATCCCAGGGGAGAATTCTGGCCACGGCACCCATGACTCCCTCCCGTGTTTTCTTGAATGGGTTGCTGGTTGCATCACTGGGGGAGGAGTCTTTTTATGTGGTTGCAGAAACCTAGAGGGTTCTCTGGTTACATGGTGTGTTTACTTGGATACGTTGATGCATTGTAACTGGGTGATTGAGCAAATGAGTAAAGTTCTAGAGACAGTATGTTGAGGGTAAAGGCATGCTGGGAACCCTAACTATCTAATGCTCCATTGCTCTAATAGCAAATGGGAAAAGGGGATGTAGAGAATGCTTCACTGAACAGGATTTTCCAACACATAGCATGCCCGAAAGTCAAAGCTTTGTTTTGCATACCTACAAATATCAATTTCAGATTCTCAGAGTTTCCCCTAATCATGGAAGATAGGAGGTGCAAGAAACAGAGGACAGGAAGTATGGGAGAAATATTTGGATGAGCCATTCTGCAACACTGTGTTAAAGTACTATATATATACAATGCCTTGCGGGGGATAAATATACAAGTTATAATATAGCATATAGCAACTATATGAAAGCAAAATCAATTCAGTGTTCCATTTAAAATGAATTAGAATGGTAAGCTCTTTCTATTGCAACCTTTTGACATGGTTTTCCCTCTGCTATATGCCTTTTGAGAGTTCCTATACCATTTTCTCAGTATTTGATGCAGGATAAAAGGAACAGACAGGCCTGTAATCTGTATGCTTATGGTAGTACTTCTGCACTTGAAAATTCCTAGCTACTCAGAATTATATTTCAGTGTTCCTGGATACCTGGATGGAATACTGATTATGAAATGTTATACAACATTTCTTCAGTCCTCAACAGATGACTATAGAACTTTAAGTAAAAAACAACATAGGATCTGAAACAGAAAGGAAGCAGACACATAGCAAGTAGTTGGATCTGTTTTGGAAGGTATGAGATCTAGGATAATTTGCATTACCCTGTTCCCCCACACCACCATTCAAAATTTTTTTGGATACAATATTCAGGACATCTGTTTTAGCTCTAAGGGTGAGAACCACCCCAATTAATAAGGACATTATCACATGAGCCCAATTCTCACCACAATCATGTTAGTTAAAGAAAATGGAAACATAGCGGGTTGGGAGCATTATGTCTGCAATAGTGTGACTGGGGCTATTTCTGCCATGAGTGGTCCCTTGCGTTCTCTTCCACACTCTCTCTTAACCCCACTTCCCTGTCCTATGCCCTATCCAGGGTGCTTTTTAGGTTTTTTATTTTAATTTTAACCACAATTCCAGAGTTTTGCTGATGTAAGTTAAGTAAAAAAATAAAATAAATAGAAAACATGAATAAATGAAATCAGCTTGCTTGCGAACAGTGAAGGGGACAAGGGGAGAGAAGGAGACACAGACATTATGTGACTACCTATATTGGACTGCAGTGTGATTGGGAGCTTATTGATGGGTTTTCCCCATCAAGGAAAGGTAAAGGTAAAAGTAAAGGTATTCCCCTTTGACAATGTTGTCAAGTTGTATCTAACCGTAGGGGGTGGTGTTCATCTCTGTTACTAAGCCAAAGGGCCAGCTTTTTCAGAGACTACTCTGTGATCACGTGGCCAGCGTGATTGCACAGAATGCTGTTTACCTTCCCATTGAGAAGTGGTACCTATTTATCTACTTGCATTTGCATGCTTTCTAATTGCTAGGTTGGCAGAAGCTGGGACTAGTGACAGGAGCTCACTCCATCATGCAGCACCTGGGCCTTGAACTGCCAACCTGTTGATCTTGCAATCAACAGAGTCAGCGTCTTAACCACTTGAGCTACCACATCAAAGGGATGCTCTAACAATGCCTGATAGCAAAGTAGCGACAAAATGGAGACAACGTTGTACAATAAACATTGCCAAAGGGGCTATTCTGTAGCTTTAATAGCAATTCTAAAGATTTGTGTGATTATCTCTCCAGTCCCTACAAAAATTTTATTCTAGAGATACTACCTAATAATGGGTACCCACAAATCTTAGTAGCCCAGCAAAGACTCTTTCAGCAGTTGAGAAACCTTTTGCTCTTCGTCAACAATACTTTATGATAAACTGTTGCACTTCAACCTTGATCAGCCTGGTGAGGGCTGATGGTAATTGAAGTTCAACTACACTTGGAAGGCCACAGGCACATCAGCCCTGCACCGTTTCTTATTTTATAGAATACTCTAGGATTGAAGAAGAGTTCCAGGTGTTTTCCCTGTTGTTAGTCTAGAAAGATAAGGACAAATTATTGACTGTACACAAACATTCCCTAAAAATTGAGCTGTAGTATATTTTTCTGCTGCAAATCAGCCTCGTTTCCTCCTGCAAGTATAATGCAAATGTCAGATATTTGAATGCTAATTCAGCTGTTTTGCTTCTTTAACCTCTAATTCACTAGGTGCTACATATAGATTTATATAATGAAACTTACATTCTTCTCTGTCTAAAGCACAACACATTTTAAAATAGCTGAAAAACTGTTCCTGAGTGTGGAGTAGAGCTGATAATGTACAGGTTCAAGTGAATCAGAACTGTGCATAGCTAGCATTGCTACAGCCAGAGAGAACCAGTTTTCCTTGAATTAGATCTTTAAAAAAACACATATAGTTTGAACAAAATATGAGTATGCTTTGACATGAGCACGTCCAGAGGAGGGCAACTGGAGCGGGCCCAGAAGAGGGTGACTAAAATGGTGAAGGGTCTGGAAACCATGCCCTATGAGGAATGATTTAGGGAACTGGGTATGTTTAGCCTAGAGAAGAGACGGGTAAGAGGTGATATGATAGCCCTGTTTAAATATTTGAAGGGATGTCATATTACACTTGATCTTAGCCAAAAGGCTGAGAAGCGATGAAGGGATGTCATATTGAGGAGGGAGCTAACTTGTTTTCTGCTGTTCCAGAGAACAGGACGTGGAACAATGGATGCAAGCTACAGGAAAAGAGATTCCACCTCAACATTAGGAGGCACTTTCTGACAGTGAGAGCTGTTCGACAGTGGAACACACTCCCTCGGAGGTTGGGGGAGCCTCTTCTTTGGAGGTCTTTAAACAGAGGCTGGATGGCTGTCTGTCGGGGATGCTTTGATTTTGAGTTCCTGCATAGCAGGGGGTTGGACTGGATGGCCCTTGTGGTCTCTTTCAACTCTATGATTCTGTGACAGTGGTTCTGTTACTCAGTTCTGTAGTATGCATGCATTTTTGTCTAGCAGTATTATGTATTTCCCCCTTCAAATTCATAGCCAGTTGTCTCATTATTGACTCACTCACAGCTGTTTGGTTAATGGGAGCACAGAGGAGGAAATAAGAAGGGCACTTAATGTACGCTTCTGTTTTCCATACTTTCTCCTCTGTTATATTAGAAGGGGAATATTGCATTGGAAAGAGAAATAGTCAACTAATTTATGATCTGCTTAAAATTGTCTGCAAATGGGTGAAGATGTGAAACTTCCCATTAAGATATGGTCTAAGACTTCAAGTTTTCACACACCCTCATAACAACAACAATAATCATGGACAAAATCCTCTCTCACTGTACATTATATAATTTAATGTATACTTAGTTACGTAGCAGAGGTGCTAAGAAACCCTGTTAGTGAATTGCAAAGATAAGTAATGGAATACCAGCAAGTGTGTCCTAATGCATGTCGGCAATCCCTAGTTGGTGTTCTGATCACAACAGGTCCAATGTACCTTGGTTCTAATGTGCACTGGTCACACTGTGTATCACTCCCATTATGCATTGGCCACTTTGCTGGCTCCCCTGCATAATAATGTAACAGCAGCCCTTTACTGGATGCAGATGTTATGGAGCTGCTCAATTCCAATTCATAAGTGCAGTTATGAAATGTAAATCCTCAACAGGATTCTCTTCTATAATAATAGTATGTCTTACTCACCTACAGGGAACAACACAGTTAAAAGAGCAAACAAAACCAATACATGTTAAAAAGACTAAATGCAAACTTTAAAATTCATATTTTAAAAATTCACCTGGATAGGCCTGTCAGAAGAGACATATCTTTTACACAAGTCCATGAACTACAAGAGGAGACTAGAGGACCATGCTAGTTGGAGCAACCTTTTCTGTCACTTTCCTATAGCCCTGTTTTTTTTCTTATACAAATAACAACTGCAAGGCCCTTGATTCTGAACTGCAGAGCAAGCAGAGTTAAAGGTTTCCTATCCCTCTGCCCAAAGTTCTGATCTGGAGACAAAAATGTGGGTAAGCCCATACCTTCTTCCCTCTTGCCCTCATTCTCCCTTTTTGAGATCCCTTTCTCTTCCCATCTAGAGGTCTGCTAATGGAGGGACAGATTGTTGCTGCAGTGGCTTGAGCTGATTCTTTGCAGGGGGATTTTATGCAGGCAAACAGTTGGAAGTTTCTCACCCTGATATATTACTTCCACAGTATTCTAGGAAGAATTGTCTTATGCCTGCAGCAAAAATGGCTTCATTTAGATTTGCACAATTGAGCAGAGATTTGGCATACCAACTTACTCATCAGTCAGGATCATCTTTCATCTTATAGTTTTTTAAATATATATATAATTATACACCCACCATTATGTCACATCCTTGCAGGAAGGACCCTGAACATAATGCTTTGGGCCAGCCTCATTACTGCCAAACCCTAACATTACTGAAGCCCATTACCCTTCTAGACTGTCATCACATAAAGCTTTTAATTTAAAGCCCTTCTCTTTTAGTGGTTCCAGAAGAAAGATGCTGCATGAACAGAAATGTCTTGATCTTGTGTAAAGATGGCATAATGATAATTCTGGTAGATTAAGAAACACTAAAGCTTCTTATTATTTTATCATTCTATGTAATATTGAGACCCAATTCAAGGTTACATCAGCTCTGGAAGTAGGACAATAGTATTAAGGAAAATCCTATAACAAACTTCCTCTCCTTCTGATTAAAGGTCTAGTGCTCTCTAACCTAAATGTACTAACCAAATCCTGCCTTATGGGAAACTGTGCCGCTGCCTTTTCAAAGCCACAGGGATACAAACTTCAGCCTGTTAATCTAATTATCTTGCAGAACCACTTTAGGCAGTATGGTTAAAAAGAGCAAAAACAGCAGGAGAGGCAATATGACTGCATTATTAAAACCAAATTCAGAAGAGCTTAAAAAAAACACAAAACACAACCCTGCCTCTGCTAGATTCATCAGCAACCTCTTTTTCCAACAGCTCAATTATGAGTCAAATTTAGTGTCATTTCCCTAACTGCAGTATCAAAAGAAAGAGGATTCTGAAAGTACAAACCATTTTCAGCTTTATTACGAAATGAGCTTTCCCCATTCCCAACAGGTGGATAACTGAATGACCTCAATGCAATGCAAACATTATGCGATTATTGGATGGGTCTATCACTGCTACCTCTAACCAATCAAAGTGGTGTGTCTCTTTACACATACACACACACATTACATACACCAAGAAAAAGGAATGTTTGGACCCTCCAAAAGCTTCTGGTCTGCAAATCCCATCAGCTCTAATCCACAGAACAGAAAACAGGTGAGTGTTTCCATCCAACAACACCTGGCAGCCCACTCATTGTCCTAGCTACATCTCTTTGCTTAGCTCTCCTCTTTGTTCCCAAAGGTTGGCCTGTTTGGGATCTCATGACAAACCAAGGGTACAAACCTGTTTGCTATGCATTTAAAAAACCAAAAACAAACTTGCACTCCCAATGTCTTTCTGCTTACACTGGGTGTGTAAAGTTGAATTGTGCTGTGGTGCAATGTTTTCTGGAGGGGAGCAAGAGGTAGTTGTGTCATCAGGACAGTTGCACAAGTGGAGCTCACAGTGGGGTGATTGTGCAGTGTGTCCTCCTGATGCACAATGCATCTTGATGAACAACATGTCCTATTGCACAATGGCAGCCCATGTTGTGCAGTGGGACATCTTGCATGGTGTCTGGTTGTGCATTGTTACAGTTGACTAGTATGCTGGCGTATGGTGTCAGCACTGTAGCTCTGTCATCACAGACTTGCACATTGTAGCTTCCGATGGCAGATCTTAGACAAAGATAGACTGACCATATGATGGAAGGTGATAGTGTTAACCCACCAGGAAATTAATTTCCACCATCATCTGTCTAAGGGAATCCCAATGTCATAAGTATGAGCAAAATCATCCTTCTATGTCTTTTCATCCTCAGCACAGACTAACCCCCAAACTACAGGTATATTGGTTCCAGTCTTCTTTGAATTAAAGGCATTTCTTATCAGGTGAGAGAGGGAAAGTTGAAAAGGTCTCCTGCCATCGTCTGTGATGTCATGGACCATCCCAGCTCCACTATTTTATTTAGAATCGGGGGCCTTTTCACAACACACAACTACAGCAATATGATTTAATAATAATAATAATAATTTTTATTTCTAACCTGCCCCTCTGTGAGGCAACCGGGGCGGTGTACAACAGATTAAAATAATGCAAGAGTAAAATACATTGCCCAATACTTCCCCTAATCCTACCACCCGTTAAAATTAGATTAAACTAGAATAATATTAAAAACAGCATCAATAATAAAATCATAGAATAAAAACAAAAACAATAGTGGCTAGGGGAATGAAAGCGGATTGACAAGCCAGACCATCTAAAGGAATAGCCGGGAAGTTACTCTGGGAAGGCCTGCCGGAAGAGATCTGTCTTTACTGCCTTTTTAAAGGCAGTAAGAGTGGTAATAAGATGGATCTCGTCTGGCAGGCCATTCCATAATTTGAGAGCGGTTGCAGAAAAGGCCCTCTGGGAGGTCTGCAAAAGCCTGGTCTTCATAAGCTGCAGCAGGTTCCTCCAAGAGGACCGAAGTGCGTGTGGGGGGTCATATGGGGAGAGGCGGTCCCTGAGATAAGATGGACCCAAGCCATGTAGGGCTTTAAAGATCAAAACCAACACCTTGTACTGTGCCCAGAAACTAAATGGTAGCCAGTGGAGAGATTTCAACACTGTTGTGATGTGCTCTCTCCTTGATACACCAGTGAGCAGCCTGGCTGCCATATTTTGAACCAGCTGAAGTTTCCGGGTTAGGCACAAGGGTAGCCCCATGTAGAGCGTGTTGCAGAAATCTAAACATGAGGTTACCAGAGCATGCACCACAGTTTCCGGGTCCCTAGTCTCCAGGAAAGGGCACAGCTGGCGTATCAGCCGAAGCTGATAACAGGCACTCCTGACCACCGCATTCACCTGACAAGTCATGTGAAGTGACAAATCTAAGATTACCCCCAGACTGCAAACACAGTCCTTAGAGGAGAGTGTGACTCCATCCAGGACTGGAGGATGTATTCCCAAGCCTGGTTTCGGGCCTGTCACTGTAAGTACCTCCGTTTTGTCCGGATTCAGTCTCAATCTGTTTTTCCTCATCCAATCCATTACCACTTTAAGACAGTCATTGAGAGGAGAGACGCCATCTGAGGTCTGGACAGATGATCAGGTCATGGAGAGGTATATCTGGGTGTCATCAGCATACTGAAGACACCGTGCTTCATGCCTCCAAATGATCTCTCCCAGCGGCTTCATATAGATATTGGATAGCATCGGGGACAGGATGGCGCCCTGAGGGACGCCACAATTAAGTTCTCTTCTGGAAGAACAACTGTCCCCGAGCCTCACCCTCTGGGATCTGCCCGAGAGAAAGGAATGGAACCACTGCACAGCAGTGCCTCCAATTCCTAACTCTCTCAGGCGATCCAAGAGGATGGAGTGACAGGCTATCAAGACGGATCTCTTCTGGCAGGCCTTTCCAGATTAATTGTCCCTGCCTCGGGTACTCCCACCCC
>CM034703.1:212777254-212792336 GCA_020142125.1 Phrynosoma platyrhinos
GAAATTTGTTCTCCCCCCCACCAGCTCTTATATACCCTTGCTATCCACTTCTATATTCTCTTGTGGTTAGTTAGCAGCAGGCTTCAGCTTACACTGGAATCAGTGAAATAAAATGTGAGCAAAGATCCTTCTCAAAAATCCATAATTTAAAACACATACTGTTTTACAAAGACTGCAGTTGTGCCTGTAAAATAATCATTAATAACAATAACAATGGTTCTGGAACCTATCTGTCTGGGTGGTTCTGTTTTCTTTTTCCATTTTGTGTTTTCAATAATAATCTTTAAAGGATCCTTATCATTGGGCTTAACCAGCATTTATTACTTAACATATCAGTAACAGAACTATAGTGCTATACTAATCCTATCCTATTTTTAACACAATAAACAGAAAAATTGAAGACTGAAAATGAAAAGCTAGGCCTTCACCACCATCTTGAAATACTTTTAACAAAGGCTGATCATAACATAATCTATGTCCATAGTTAGGAACTGTGGGAAGGGGAAACAAGGAACACCTAAACTTGAGATAGTCATTTTATAGCTTCCTGCGACCACTTGATTTCAGTTGCTTTGACATTTCTCTTCGTTACGTTCCAGTCACATAGCTTGCTATCCCATTGGGAGTTCAGTAGACAGATTTTCACAATAGCATTACTCATTTAACATACTGCTAGGGTGGATGAGTCACTGGAACATTGCTGATAGAGTTCTACAACACAGGAAGGGCAATAATATCATTTATGTATAGGTATGGAACACGGTTGCATTGGTAACTGTGCTGCAAAGATAAGTGAGATTTCATGGGCCCTGCATCCCATGGGTCCCAATAGATTGCCTTCTTCTTTGGAAATATGCACAGAGGCAGCTGGTCTACTAGGTCATTACTGTATCCATTGCTGATCCAGCCTTCCCTCTTTACTATGGAACATGAACCATGGTTGTTGATAAAGTGGAGCTGGAGGGGCTGAGGTGCAGAACCACACTCCCAATTTTGGGGTCCTTTCACACTACAAAATTGATTTAACAGCCCTATGATTTAACTTCCACAGCTGCACCTGGTGGAGCCCTGGGGTTTGTGGTTAGATGAGGCAACAGAGAATTCCAAAGGCCTTCTCCCTAAACTGTAGCTCTCAAGATTCCACAGGATGGGACTACAGTATTAAATTGGAATCATAGTGCTATAATTTCACAGCATGGCAGGGCCCTGTGTAATGATCTGGAAGAGTAGTAGGAAGGAAAATATGACTTTTATTGTACCCTTTGAGCAGTCTTCTGGGTGGCAGTGCAATGGATTAGCTGATTCCATCACAATGGAAAGACCCTAAAAGGACATAAGGACATAAATTGTATCTTCCCACTCATATTCCTCAGAACCTAGCATTAAAACACCTGATTCTTCTGCTACTCTAGAACATATATAACTATCATAAACAGTAACTACAGAATCCTTGAATTTGTCTAATGCAGCATGGCATAGTGGTTTGAATGCTTGATTACAGCTCTGGAGACCAGAGTTTGATTTCTAGCTTGGCCATTTCAAACCGGCTTCAGGACAGGCTTTGGGATTGAGACTGCCATGGTTGCCTTGACCGACGATCTGCGTTTGAGCATTGACAGGGGTAGTGTGACCCTGTTGGTGCTCCTAGCCCTCTCAGCAGCTTTTGATATGATAGACCACGGCATCCTCTTGGATCGCCTGAGAGGTTAGGTATCAGGGGCACTGCTCTTCAGTGGTTCCGGTCCTTCCTCTCGGGTCAATCCCAGAGGGTGCTACTCGGGGACAGTAGCTCCAGTAAGAGGGAGATCACTTGTGGGGTTCCTCAGGGGGCTATTTTGTCCCCAACATTGTTTAACATCTATATGAAGCCACTGGGTGAGATTATACGGAGTTATGGTGCTGGGTGTTATCAGTACGCGGATGACACCCAAATCTATTTCTCCGTGTCTCGTTCATTGGCCTCGAATTCCAATGGCATCTCCTCTCTCAATGAATGTTTTTGGGCAATAATGGGCTGGATGAGGAAAAACAGATTGAAGCTGAATCTGGACAAGACGGAGGTGCTCACTGTAGCAGCCCTGAAACCAAGAATCGGGTTGCAACCTCCAGTCCTGGATGGGGTCACATTCTCCTCCAGTGACTGTGTTCGCAGTCTGGGGGTGCTCCTTGACTCATCGCTGCTGATGACAAATCAGGTAAATGTGACAGTCAGGAGCACCTGTTATCAGCTTCGGCTGATACTCCAGCTGCACCCTTTTCGGGAAGTAAGGGATCTCAAGACTGTTGTGCACATGCTGGTAACCTCACGCCTTGATTTCTGTAATATGCTCTGCATGGGGCTACCCTTGTGCTTGGTTCAGAAATTACAGCTGGTACAAAATATGGCAGCCAAGCTTGTCTTGGGAACATCTAGGAGGGACCACATTACCCCGGTTTTGAGGTCCCTCCACTGGCTGCCTATCAGCTTCTGGGCCCAGTACAAGGTGTTGCTTATCACCTTTTAAGCCCTAAGAGGCTTGGGTCCAAGCTATCTCAGGGACCGCCTCCTCCCATACAATCGTCCCCACACTCTCTGATCCTCTGGGAGGAATTTGCTGCAGCCTCAAAAATTGAGGCTTGCAGCGACCTCCCAGAGGGCTTTTTCAGTTGTCGCCCCCAGACTCTGGAATGGCCTGCCGGAGGAAATCCGTCAGTTAACATCATTAGACAGCTTTAAAAGGGCTGTCAAGACGGATCTCTTCTGGCAGGCCTTTCCAGATGAATTATCCTGGCCTCGGGTACTCCCACCCCAATGATCTTCGTGTGGCCCCATTTAAGGATGGATGAGGAACATTGCCGTGGGCCTAACATTGTCTTTTGTAAAATTGTTTGGATGTTTTAATTGTATTAATTGTTGAATTGTAGTTTTAATTTCTATGGATTTAATACTGTTTTAAGGGGGGAAGGGGTTGTTTTTTGGGGTATTATGTAAGATTTTATGGTTGTGAGCTGCCCAGATTGGGTTTCCAAAGGGTGGGATATAAATAAATTTTATTATTATTATTATTATTATTATTATTATTATTATTATTATTATTATTATTATTATTATGTAACCCACAGGATGACCTTGAGCAAGTCACACACTCTCAGCCTCAGGAGAAGGCAATGGAAACACCCCTTTGAACAAATCTTGCCAAGAAAAAACAATAATAGTTTCACATCAGGGTTGCCATAAGTCGGAAATGAGTTGAAGACACACAACAACAATAGGAAAGGTCTTAAGCTACCAGGTGATGTCTCAGTGAGTTGCAGAGGTGTCCAGGTGGGAAGAGAAAATTAAGGGCAAGCAGCACTGAAGAGGGGAAATGAGAGAGGGTGTGTACATTAAAGCTTGGGTACCTCTCAGTATCAGGGCTCCCTGGCTCAGCATGAAAGGGTATGTATGTGTGTTGCATGCACATGTGCACCAAAAAGCCAGGAGCAAGGGGATGGGCAAGGAAGAGAGATAGTGGCTGAAGGAACTTGAGCCCATTGCAACATTTGGAACAAAGCAGGAAATGCAGTGTCTGCATTGTGACTGCTGAACCTTGTACAAACCCAGATCTCTTTAGGAGTTGGAAATGAACCCTCTATAAACCTGTGTAGCAGAAGATTGTCCTCATGCCCATTTCCACAATCAGTTGATCCATAAACAGTTCTAGCCCACTTTCTTATCCTTGTCTGCTCTGCCTCTATAGCATCCAACAGCAGCAACAACAACAATTTATTTCTTATATTTTGCCTAAGCAATCAAGGCAGCTTACAAATATAAAATAAATACAATATTGAAATAAGCATAATAAGATTAAGGGCCTCGGCAGACGACTAATAGGGTCGTCTTTGAGCCCTGGAAGAGGAGGGGCAGCCGCACGAGCGGCGCCCCTTCCTCCTCCTGAGGTTGCCCTTGGAGCTGCCGGCCGTCCGCACGGCCGGCGCTGCCAGGGCAACCTCCCGCCGCAGCGACCGCACGCGCTGCAGCGGAAAAGTCAGGGGAAATGCGCCCTATGCGTTTAGGGCGCACTTTCCCTGTCTTCTGAAAGGAGTGCTATTTTTGCGCTCCTTTCAGGGACGCCGCCGGTGCGCCGCAGTGCGGCTGCCATGGCCCCGCGGCGCACCGGCCCAGGGCGTCTCGGACGCCCTGGTGTGCTTCCCCCCTAAGACAGCACGCATTCTGCCTTCTCTCCCTCCAGGTGATGGTGGATGGAAGGAAGGCCTTCTTCTTTTCAGGCTAGGCCCGATGGAGCCAGCCTGCCTTCTCTCCCTCCAACAACAGCAAAATGGCAACAACCACAACAACCCATCTGTCACATTACAGCTACCCACTCCCACATCTCATGTTTTGGCAATGAAATCTCAGTGAAGAGAATTCTGGCATGTTCACTCCAATCACCTTTTGAAGCTATCCAATTACTGGCCATCACTACATTTTGTGGCAGTTTCTAGCACAAATCCCATACATGTTTTTGTCATCTCTGGGGAGATTATTCATATATACTATGAACTTTACCCTCTGGACAGAATGAAAGATGGAGATAAAGTGGAGTAAGAACAGTCTATAGGCAGAGAGGTACAGTGCTGAAGAATAACAAACAATGAGATTTTTTTAAAAAAATAACCAGTTTGTATGCTTCAGGGAAGCTAACAATTTAATAAACTTTTCTGCCCTGTTTTTGCTGATGGCAACTCAGTTCAATATTTCTCAAAAGCAGTTTTTGTTTGCTGAAAACACATCAACTTTAAATGTCCTAAATTCAGCCCTCTATAGACGCATCAGAACCATATAGTTCTGGACAAATGAATTAAAACCAAAAGGGTAGCTTTTGGTGTACATTTAATCTCTCCAAAAGTATGAGTTGGCTTTACTGAACATGTGATGCTTCTCAACATGTAAACAAATGAAACCTCTGAAACAGGGGTAGGCAACCTTTCCCCTTTAAGGGCCGAGGGACTTCAGCTCCCAGAATCCCAGGAGCTATTGGCCAACATGGGACTATTGGCCAACGTGGCTGAGGCTTCTGGGAGCTGAAGTCCCTCGGCCCTTAAAGGAGAAAGGTTGCCTACCCCTGTTTTAAGTCATTTGTTCACATGAATATATACATCTAAAAATATTGATTTGAATGTTATAAATACAAATATCTGATTAGACATAAGTGTAATCCACACTCCCATTACACATCTGTTAAAATGGAGTGAAGGGAAATCAAGATAATCCCTAGTAAATCCAATAAGGAATTTTCACAGCAATGGCATAGCAGTTTTAATCAAGAACAGCAAACCATTTGAAGGGTATTGATGACAACTGAGAAGCCACCTGAAACTACAGAAGTGAAACAAAGGCATTCCATAAGGCACAAAGAATCCAGGAAGGCCAAGTCAACAAACAACATATTACAGAAATCTCCCATAAGATGGGTGTAAGAACCAGGCCAAGAAGCATCTTAAAAACTCTAGCTTACTTTCAAGGAGGATTAAAAAATCTTTTTGCACATGAGTGTAGATCTTCCTCAGGGAAGATGCCATGTTTTATTGGATTTTTCACAATTCTCCATTATTATATCAAGCTTTCTTGACAGTAGAGGACAAACTGTCTTTCATATGATATAAAGTAAAATGCCAGCAGCTGAAGAAAGGAATAAGATTAAACAATCCTGTCTTGTGGATTTATCTATACTAAATTTAAGTCCTCCAGAAACTTTCGAGTGATGTACCATTTAATAGAACCAGCACAGCTGAAAGCTTATAGGAAAGCAGAATAAGCCCCAAAGCATGTATCACTTTCCAATTTTTAATTGACCCTTTCCACACAACACATCTATGTTTGTGTGTCTTTCGCTGCTGGTTTTGCATTTGAGATAGGCAGCCAGCAACACCTTGGTCACTGGCATTCCAGTTTCTCACAACAATACAGGAAATGTGTAGCAGAAACATAGATTGTTCAATTCTTTGGACAGAACATTCTTGACAATGAGACATTAGAATGCTGCCAGTATTTCAGCAAGGACAGACAAAGCCACAGTATGTAAGGAACTGCATTTTGTCCCCTGAAGAGGGAATTACTGGGAACTAGTCAAATGTAGTTCATCAATGGCATAGAGCAAGGAATAAATATTCTCTTCTGCTTGCATTATATTAATAAAATCCTGATAAAACATCCTATAACTCCAATAAAAAACAAACCTATACCATATGAACTTGCATGACTCCAGTAATTTCTCCACGTTCTTTGAGTAACTTCAGTAATAGAACCTACAGCTGTTATGCAGATTGGAGTCATTTTCTATATCTAGGGCTACCTCCAGGAAGCAGAAAATATTGTAAAGCAGAGGTTGGGAAGTGATGTTGGACTGCAACTCTTAGCAGCCTTAGCAGTGGTGAAAAAACATAAGAGTTGCAGTCCAACATCTTTATTTATGTGCCCTCAAGTTGCCTGTCAATTTAGGGGGACACCATGAATTTCATAGGATTTTCTTAGGCAAAGAATACTCAGCATTGGTCTTGCCAATTGCTTCCTTTGAAATATAGCCTAAAAGAACCTGGTATTCATTGGAAGTCTCATGTCCAAGTACTAACCAGGGGTCAGTCTGCTTAGCTTCCAAGATCAGACAGGATCTGGGGCCTTAATGGGATACTCCATTAAAAGAGGAGCTCAGATTTTTAAAAATTATTATTTTGCTTTGTGGTATTTCTTTGGTTGTACTATAACTCCTATACAAAGTGTTTGCAAAGGTGGTGAAAACAGAGCTCACACCTTCTCTGTGAAAATTTTCCTTAAACTTATCTTCCCTTGTGAGTATCCTCTACCATCCAACTGTCCCAATATGGTAAGGACAGTCTAGAGTTAATCCTGTCTTCGTACTTTTTCAGCTGCTTTTAAAATGTTCCAGTTTCTATCTCCTCTCTTCACTTTCTCAGCTCTTACTTCAATTGCTTCAAGTTGAGTTCAAAGTGCAAAAGAAGCTTGCATTCAGTTAAATCAGTGGGAGGAGAAAAGGGGAGGTGGTAGAATCTTGCATTTCCAAGTATTCTTATGCAAAGGCAAGCTGCTGTAGTCTCTCCTAGGACGTTATCACACAGGGGAAATCTGCTGGTTAATCCACACAAATCCCAAACAGAAACTGGATTTGTGCCTCACGATTTCACACGACAATCCACAGAAACTGGACAGAAACTGGTGTTATCCGAGATCTTTTGAAATTCGGTAGTTTTGAGGAAATGCATTTGTGAAATTACAGTAATTTCGCATTTACCGTAATGTGAAAAGCAAATGCAAATGCGCATTTGGGAGCATTTCCCTGCTTTTCCCCATGGTTCCATGGTTCCACAGCAAGCATTTCTCTGTCTGCGCATGTGCAAGAAGATCATTTCTAGTACATTTACGGGCTTTTGTTACTTGTGTGTGAACACTAAATGCGCTTACTGTGATTTCGCAATTAAGGTAATTACGTGTGAAAGCCATTTGCGGAATCAAGGTTTATTTTCGGTTTATTTTCAGAATGCCTCATTTCCACTTTATTATCGCTTTCTGGCCCACATGTGGTAACGTCCCTAGCTTGTGTGCTCTTCACTGATAACTTTTGCCATTTTGATCACACTCTGATGCTGCTTGACCACATATGACTTGGTTTGCATTTGAAAAATATTGCAGTTATGGGGTCCACAGTGTACTAAAAGGATCAAATAATATCCTGATTGGTCCCAAAGAAGCTGCAAATGACTAATTAAATAGGTAGATGATCTAAAACAGGGCTACACAAAATGGTGGTCCAGGGATTGCTACCAATCAATAAGCCTTCAGCTGCTGGTCCTTGTCAAGTTCCCAGTTTGCGGTGCAATATATTTTATTTTCATATAATTATCAAACACCCAATAAAACAAACATACAGACAAACAAAACATACCAACATATTTTACACCACATGTATTCCTCATCTTTTACATTCAAAACTCCTTATCTTCTCTATACCTTCCTTACCTCCTCCTTTCCCCACCTTCTCATCTCCTTCCCCTCTCTCTTCTCCCTTTCTCTTCCTACTCCTCCTCCATCTTTCTTTCTCCCTCGATCTTCCCCCTTAGATAGTTGTTTTCAAATATGAAGTCGTAGGCTTTCATGACCGGCATCCATAGTTTTTGTGGGTTTTTTGGGCTGTGTGGCCATGTTCTAGAAGAGTTTCTTTCTGACGTTTTGCCAGCATCTGTGGCTAGCATCTTCAGAGAAAATGCTAGCCACAGATGCTGGTGAAACGTCAGAAAGAAACTCTTCTAGAACATGGCCACACAGCCTGAAAAACCCACAAAAACTATGTTTTCAAATAGTTCATTAGTTTTTTTGAAATCCATATTCCCAAATATTTTACTTTCTTTTTAAATTTCTATTCCTGCAATACTTTGTAGTTCCTTTTCTTCATCTGCTTTTAGGTTCTTTGTTATCATCACTGATTTGTTTTTGTTAATTTTACACCCTGTACAATCCCCAAATTTCCCTAACAATGAAATCAATATTTCTATATTTTGGTTTGAGTTTTCCAAATTGATCACAAAATTGTAAGCGTAAACTCTTATCTTATAGGCGAATTGTTTAATTTTCACTCCTTGAAAATTCTCATTCTCCTTTATCTTTTTTAAATCAACAATTCTATTATTAGCAAAAACAATAGGGGTGACAATGGGAAGCCCTGCCTGGTACCTCTATCAATCAATATTGGTTTAGTCAGTTTTCCATTAATATTAATCCTTGCTTTTTGATGATCATAAATTCGTTTTATACCATTCCTTGTCAAGTTTCCAGGAAATAAATAAATAATTGTAACCAATGAGTCATCACATTTAAAAATGTATATGTACCAGTCCCATAGGCTGACAGTCAGTGCTCTAAAAAGGAATCACAGAATTGGAAGAAGACCTCATACTCTATTTTTAGGAAGTCTACAGACTTTAGGTGTGGGATGGCTAGAACATACAGGGGAGTGATAGGCTCTTCAAAGCTTGGTAAGTAATATGTACAGCCCCCAGACCATGGGGCATTGCCAGTCCCTGTCTTATGATATTTCTGAACTAAAGGCTGTGAAAACCTAGATCAGAAAATACAGTGCAGCTTGGAGAGGTTTGATTGATCTAGGCAAGAGAAAAAACAAAAAAGCTCACTAGGTTGGGAGCTTTACCATTGTTGATAAGAAGAACAAAGTAGAACAGAGCTTTGGCATGGGCTTAGACACAAAGGAGTTGTTTGTAGTCAGCACCTGGAATGACAAAGAGATCAGGAATAGACTTACTTGACACCTTTTGGTCAAGAAGTCCATACATTTCACAGATGAAAATAGGGACACATTTGGCCAAACAACATTAGAGTATGGTTAAGATGGCAAAGGGTATAGCGTTGTTTATTATGAACCCCAACATTTGGTATCCCTTCCAAACCTGTGCCAGTGTTTTCCAATTGTTTTGCAATATTTTGCAACAAAACCCACATATTTTGTAAAAGCCCCCAAACTGAGATAAAGACATGTCAACTCAGGGTTCTTAGTAAACACTCCCAAACCCAACACTTTCCAATTTGCTCCAACTCTCCACCAAAATTTTGCATTTGTTTTGCAACATTTTCCAAGATCCCCAAAATTGAATAATGGGCATCTCAAACCAGGGTTCCTAGAAAACCCCAAAATTCCAACAATGTTCAATTTGCTCCATCAAAGTTTTGCAATTCTCTTGCAATGTTTTTCAACAATCCCCCCACACATTTTCAACACCCTCCAAGACTGAGATACAGGTATGTCAACTTGGGCTTCCTAGTAACCCCACCCCAACTAACATAATCCAATTTGCTCCAAAGCTCTGCCAAAGTTTTGCAACAAAATTCCCTTTCTTGCAATGTCCCCCCAAATTGAGATACAAACACACCAACTTAGGGTTCCTAGTAAACACTGCAAACCCCAACATTACCCAGTTTGCTCCAAACCTGTACCAAAAATTTGCAATCCTTTTGGAATGAAATTTATATGTTTTGCAATGCTTCATAAACTCAGTAAGATCACTCCGAGTAAGATCACTCAGACAAGAGTTCATTGTTCCCATCCACAAGTCTTCAGTTTGATCCAGAACTGGGACAACGTTTCACCATCACTTTGTACCATTTTGTAGGAATAAGAATTACAAAAATCCATCACTGAGGATCCCAATCTTTAAGGACTTTTCTTCTTCTGCCTTTCCTGTGAAGACAATGAGAATTCCTGGTGCTCACCCCACACTTTGTGTAAACCCCCCCCAACACACAGACTTTGGTTTTTCTGCTGGCTGATCTCAGGATGCTGAGCAGTTCAGTCACCTGATTCTTCTACTGATTGATTTTTCACATCAGCTTGCAGTAGGTGGTTATATCAGCACAAATTCAGTCTGGCAGGCATTAGCAGCTTCTGCTGATTCATAACCAAGTACAGCAAGCACATCATTGAGTTAGACTTGCACTGTATCTGTTTATAGGACTTGACTGTAATGCTCATCAAAAGTTAGTTACCTGGGATCACTTGAGGAGGAATTACATAGGGAACTGGGTATGTTTAGTGTGCAGAAGACTGAGAAGTGATATGATAGAAGCATCTTGAAATATCTGAAGGAATGTCATGTGGAACTGAGCTTGTTGTTCACCACTCCAGAGATAGGACCTT
The DNA here is from genome assembly GCA_020142125.1 of Phrynosoma platyrhinos. Taxonomy (NCBI): domain Eukaryota; kingdom Metazoa; phylum Chordata; class Lepidosauria; order Squamata; family Phrynosomatidae; genus Phrynosoma; species Phrynosoma platyrhinos. The sequence goes on from CM034703.1 coordinate 212,787,934, forward strand.
ATCACACAAAGGCAAATTGTTTAAATCTCATGCAGAAACAGGATTTAAAACACCCCCCCTCCACAAAAGTGGGTTGTTTTTCAGACGTGTTTGTGTAAAAGAGAAATAATGTGACATTAATCCAAATGGAAAGTCACCAAACCCACTCCTTTTTACTTTTGGAAGTTCCAGAAAGTAAAAAGGAGTGAGTTTTGGCAACTTTCCATTCGGATTAATGTCACGTAATTTCTTCTTGACACCAATGTCGGCTGAAGAACAACCCGCTTTGTGGATTATTTCTACTTTATGTTTGGGTTAACCTTGGACATCTTGTGAAATACAAACAGCTTTTGTGGGTTGTTTTCACTTTAAATCCAGTTTCTGAATGGGATCCATCCATGTGATAAACTCCATAGAACAGAAACCAATGGCTGCAAATTGCAAGAAAAGTGATTCCACAAACACATTAAGAAGAACTTGACTGCAAAAGCACTTTGACAGTGAAATACTGTTCTGGAGTGAGAGACTCTCCTTCTTTGGGACATTGGATTGCCAATGTTTTTGAGTGCTTTTGCTGTGTATTCCTGTATTCCAGAAGTTAGACTAGATGGTCCTTGTGATTCTTTCCAATTCTATGATTCTGTGATCAAGCATAATCTAACTCAATGAAGCAATGAAGCATATTTCTGTTGTTTAGATTTGGCTCTAATAGATGGTGTTTGGTTATCTGAAATATAATATTTTACTTTTAATTATCAGTGCAGACAATCTTGTTTTATTTCATTTTATTTGACAATTTTACAAATTGCTATTTTTAGAACTTTTAATAATTTAATAATACTTTGAGAATGTTATTTTCACAGATCCCCACAATGCTAGTATGTGTACTGGAAATATCCCCTGAAAATATTTGGCCCAGCAGGCAGAATATTCCAGCATTTCAAATTCATAAAGGAGCTTACTACAAACCTTTTAATCTTTCTACCACTATAATCAACAGGTGGCAAATTATTTTTTAATTCTTAAAATATAACAACTTCTTGGGTTTTTTCTTTAAATGTTTTGTCTTTAATAATAATAATAATAATAATAATAATAATAATAATAATAATAATACTTTATTTTTATATCCTACCTTTTGCCGTGGCAATCAAAGCTGCTTACATATAAAATTAATTTTAAATAAAACATGCCCCCCAAAAAAGTATTTTTCTAGCATGCTCATCAATCACAGGGACATTTTGAGTAGATGTGTCCATACTTCTATTTTGGGCCATAGCAAAATCCAGGATTTTTGTTGCAAAAAATAGCAAAGGAATTGCAAAACCTTGTACAGATTTGGAGCAAACTGGACATTATTGGAATTTTGGGGTTTATCAGGAATCCTCTTTAGAGACATCTGTTACTCATTTTGGGAATTCTGCAAAACATTGGGGGTGTTGTTGCAAAGAAAATTGCAAAAAAAATCACACTGTTTTGGAGAAAATTGGACTATGCTGAGAGTTTTTTTTTTGTGTTAATACAGTGAAGGCATCAAATCCCATCTGATCTTGGAAGCTTAATAGGGTCAGCCCTGGTTAGTGCTTGGATGAGAGACTATCAAGGTATATCAGGTGTTATAGGCTATATTTCAGAGGAAGAAGCTGGCAAAACTACCTCTAAATATACCTTGCCTAAGAAAATTCAATTAAAATAATGTGGTTGTCATAAAGCAACTAGTGACTGGAAAGTGTGTGTGCACGCACACACACACAGACACTAGGAGACCAAGGGCCTAAGCAGACTGCCAGAAATAGTGCACATTAAATTGAGGCACTGCTCTGACTCAGTGCTAGGGAATCATGGGAATTGTATTTTTTTCTGGGACATTGAGCCTTCTCTGTCAGAGAGCTCTGGTGCCACAATAAATTTCAGTTCCCATGATTTCCTAGCACTGAGCCAGGGCAGTGCCTCAATTTAATGTGCACTATTTCTGGCAGTCTGCTTAGGCCCTATGTTAATCTGGGTCTCTCTGTATCTCGGGTCCAAAACACATGGGCCAAAAGTACCAGCTTTGGCTGATCTGGGGGTGTGGTGTACAGATGACATGTGCCCCCGGATCAGACCAAAGTTGTACTGTGGTTGCCTGCAAAAGGAGCACAAAATAGTGCTCCTTGCTGGTGGCCCATTTGGGACCACGGTAGCAGCGGCCCTCAAGACTGCAACATCTGGTCACCGCAGTCCTGTGTTGAGTGGGGACTGGCTGGGGCTAGAGCTGCCAGAGGCTGCTCCAAGCTGCTGGATTATTTCACTCCTCAGTTTTGGAACTGTTGCAAAACACGGGCTTTTTGTTACAAAACTTTAGTACAGGTTTGGAGGGGATTCCAAATTTCAAGATTCATAATAAACAACGCTAAAAAAAGCCTAGTGGTTAAAACACCAATTCTGATGATTGTAAGACTGGAAGGTTGGCAGTTTGAGGCTGGAGTGCTGAATGATGGGGTGAGCTCCTGTGACTAGTCTCAGCATCTGCCAATCAAGCAGTTCGAAAGCATGCAAATGCAAGTAGGTAATAGGTACCATTTCTCAGTGGGAATGTAAGTGTTTGGTGCAGTCATACTGGCCACATGACCATCGGAATAGTCCTCAGACAATGCTGGCTTTTCGGCTTAGTAACAGAGATGAGCACTGCTTCCCTATGGTCGGACATGACTTGACAACCTTGTCAATGGGGAATGCCTTTACCTTTATAAGCAAAACCACAACACCTAGGTTAGGTTGCTCCAGTTTGCTTTTGCTGGGGAATGGCAAGATTTTACCTCCCTCCTCTTATCCTTAGGGAGATAATTGATTGAAAACTACTTTTCCATTTTGAACTAAGTTTGCAACAACTGAAGTAAGCTGAGGTCAAAGGGGTAAAGTGGGAGGAGGAGAGAGAAACTGGGATTAATTGGGACTTTCCCCATCAAATCAGGACAATTGGAGGATAGCAAAGCCATAGCAATGCAGACATATTTCAGTTAATGAAGGAGATGTGTTCATGGGCATTACATCTTCCACAGATAATTTGATATCAGAGGCAGAATAAACATGGAAAAATAAGGATAGTTTCCTACAGTACAGTACAAAAAAGAAGAGCAATTCAATGTTTCAGCATTTTTTCAAAACTAACAATATGCACATGTGAAAAACAACAACAGGAGTTTATCACACAGGCAAACCCCCAGGATATTAGCGCTATGACTCCGCAATATCCTGTGGGTATCATGCAATAATGTTATGCTTTTCACACAATGTTGTCATTATTGCACAATTATCCTGTAAATAAAGTGGCAAAATTGCACTGCTTTTTATTTTTGGGATTTTCCTGAAAATAAAAAGCGATGAGATTTTGCCGCTTTATTTATGAGATAATCACACAATAATGATGATGTCACACAATGTCATGTGAAAAGTATTGTGTTATCGCACAATATTTACAGGATATTAATTTGAACATAGCACTAATATCTCATTTCTTTTGCCCATGTGATAAACTCCTCGGTCAGCTCAGCCTTTTTGAACCCTCTAAAGACCACTTGAAGGCTTCTTTCAAAACCCATCCATGGATTACCTTTTCTTTCACCAGTCTCCACTTTTCTTATGACTTCCAAATTGGTGTTCAGATCTATGCTCTTAAAACTTGTTGTGGGTAACTGGTGAGGCAAGCTAATATACTCTTCTCTTTCCCCTCGGATTTACTCAGCAAGGGAATCTGGATAGAGCTGCTGTTTACTTTGCTTGCTGTAAGCAGGGATGCACAGCTACAGTAGGATCAACTAAAGTAGAATTTCCCACCTCAAGCTTCATTTATTGCATTGTTTATTGTATGCACACTAAGGTAGGGCTTATTCTCATCTTGAGACTTTAGCTCTTGAAAGTTGGAACCCTGGATATTCTGAAGTCTGGAACCTATGTAACACTTAAGTGACTGATAGATAATCAACCTCTTAGGCTCTGGAATTTTACTGTACACCACTTAGAAATCTTGGATGTAGTATGGTAGTATATGATATGATTAATTAACTAATTAATTCAACTTACTATAAATTGAACTCTTTTAGATTTTGATTTGAGGACTCTGGCTTTCACTTCTATTTTAAACAGTGGCAGCTGCTGCTTTTCATATCAGTGAAGTGGTAAGATCCACTCTAGACTTTAGTCTGAATGAGTTATCCAGATTTCTGCACCCTATCCCTGAAGCGGTTCGTCAAGTTAAACAGTTCCTTTAAAATCTAGACTTAAACACAAAACACACTCACCATCCCACTGATAGTTCTGGGTGGGATGTTGACAAGTGGGAGTGTGTCCAGAGGAGGGTGATCAAAATGGTGAAAAGTCTGGAAACCATGCCCTATGTTAAAGGGGGATACAAGGGATAGGAAGGGAGAAGAAGAAAGAAGGAA
>CM034703.1:212814385-212828011 GCA_020142125.1 Phrynosoma platyrhinos
AGGAAATAAAGTGTGAGAAAGAGGGAGTGGGACTAGGGAGAAGATGAGTGCAATTGGAAGAGGTGTTGAAAGAGAAAAGGGGATAAGAGAAGGAGAAGATTTTTAGGACAAAAAGAAAGGAAAAGAAAAGAACCAGCAAACAAGGGAGTGTAAATGGGGAGAGAAGAAAGAAGATGAGAGAGGAATGAAATCAAGAGTTAAAAGGGAAAAGAATCAAGTGCATCATCATCATCATCATCATCATCCTGCTTTCCCCTCAAAACAGAGATTCAAAGCGACTTACAATGTAAAAGAACAGTACAATTGAAACATACAAAACTGATGCATTAAAATAGAATTACATTATTATAATATTAAAACAGATTAAGTGAAGAACAAGAGTTAAAAAAGAAAGGCATTCCTGCACAGCAAAATCTTGTTATGAGGGCACCAGGATGTCAAACAGGTCCCACTGATTTCAACAGGTCTGCTGTAAGGGTGACTTATGTTTGAATTGGGCCAAATAACCCTGGACATTCATTAATGTAATGTCTTAGATCTGGATGCCCACCAGAATTGTGCAGGTCTGTCAACGTTCCTGGGTGAGTGTTAACAGTTTCCGCAGTTTGGTCATTACCTGAGACATGTAGCAGGCAGAATGAGGATTTAGCCCTGAGGCTCTAGTAAATACTTAAATCCAGCCCAGGGCAGGAGGTGTGCTTGTGCTGCAACATGAATATAGACAGAGTACTTATTACTTCATAATTTGTGCTGGAAGTACAGATTGTCACCAGGATAAGGTGCCCCACTGGTCTGATCTCTTTTCACATCAGGATGGTGTTGAAAACATTAAGGCAAACTTGAGAAACTTTTACTGTAGCCATTTTTAAAAATTAACAAACCCAGAAGCAGTATTTAGAAATTATATAAACTCTCCAGCTTGGAAAACAATTTTTTTTGGGAGTCAAACAGATTTTGTATTTATATTCACTCACTTACTTTATATTCATCCAGTGGTTTTGGTTTTTTAAAATTTTATAGATGAGAAACTATCCCTTACCTTAAATGATCTCCAGTCCCATTCCATTTTATTTTTTTTGTGTAGGTGCCTTAAAGTCACCTATTGACTTATGGCTACCCTATGAATTTTGTAAAGTTTTCTTAGGCAAAAGGTGGTTTGCCACTGAATTCCTCTTACAGGACCAGGCATTTTTGGCAGTCTCCCATCCAATTACTAACCAGGGCTGACCCTGCTTAGTTTCCAAGATCAGATGGGATCTGGTCCCATTAGATTATTTAGGCAATTTTATTTTAGTTTTATCTCATTCTGAATGATAGCTGCTGAGTTGAAAGAGCTCAAGGGTATGAAGGCATGAAACTATTGGTTTCAGCAGTGGGCATCCTTCTTCATATGGCAAGACAAAAATGAGAACCAAAGACAGCATCATAAATATGCCGGAAGGAGACCACTGGCTAATTAGAAGATAAGAAGAGTGCATTAGCACAGCAAAATTAATGAGTTCATAAAATCAGTACCTTTGACAAAGAGTGGTTAGAGAAGAACTAATAAAGGTGGCAGCAGAGGGCAACTACAATTTCCTGTTTCCAGCATATCTAAATTCAACATTGAAATGGAATTTCAAAACTCCCTTTACTTAAGAACAAAAAGGTTTCAAAGTGATTTTAGCTCAACCAGATCCATATTGCCATTTTTCACACGCATATTAAGGTTAATTATTTTTGCATGGTTCTAACAGGGTAGTAATCTACATTACATTCAAAATGCCCTGCATTTATTGGAAAGCACAGATCTCTCTCCTTGGAAGTTTTTCTATTATGAAAGATGTCTCCAATGCAAACAGGTTGGGGGGGGGCATAGTTACTTTCATTGCTGCACAGAAGGGAACAAAACAAAATCTGAAAGATAATTGGGTATTTATTATTTGCTTTATTTTATTCATTTATGTCCTGTCTTTTCTCCAGTACTGGAACTGAAGGTGGCTCACAAAATATTAACACCAATACAGACTAAAAACATAGAAAAGCATCAGTGATACATGGGTGGGAGGGGGAGTGAGTGAGTTATTTTTGAAAACAATTAACCCATCTGTAAAATTAAAACCATTTAAAAATTTCATAAAAGACAAAAATGTGAAAATCAAAAAACCTTCACTTTTGAATATACACTGAGTATGTCATGCCCCAGCCTACTCTGTCCCAGAACTGTTTTGTGATCTACAAAATAAGAATTCAATCTCTTTTTCATATCTAACATAAAAAAGAAGAAAATAAATTCTCAAACTCATATCATTATTCCCTCCCAACATTCACAGATGAAAACTGGGATGTGTGTGGCCGAGTGACATCAGGCTATAATCAAGATGGCAAATGCTGTTCATGAGGAAGAACAGACAAGCTAGGAGAGGCTGCAGCAGTTTGCTTTTGCCTGAGCCTACAAGAAAGGACAAGATTTCACTCCCTCCTCTCCTCCACTGAGGTTAATGAATAAAAACTACTTTTGCACTTTGCAGCAATTGGACTAAGGGGGAAGAGGGAGGAAAATGAAACAGGGACATTTTAAACAAGTTGAACAAGTGGATGGCATAGGATTAATTGGTCTGTTTCTGTCAACTGAGCACTGTTGGAGGGTATGTGATAAAAAACCAATGAGGAAATTATTGTTTAGGCTGAAAAAAAAAAGGCAAATAGCTTGTTTGATTCTTGGCATTAGAGATAAATTACTTATCAGTTTGGATGCTTTGCTAAGTGGAAAATTACTAGGGTGCCTGTGCAATGAGTATTTGACTTTGCAACTGTTCAGCAAATTGGCTATAAAAATGTGAGATTGAAATGTATTTCTTCTGATGAAGCTGATTCTTTGCATCATCTGCATAGCCTCCTGAATATTCTGATGTGGCATTAGCGATTTTCCCCAACAAGGCCTAATTCTGAAAAGAGCTGGGGGAGGGAGGGAGGAGGTTCTTTGGGAAATCTTACCAGATGAAGCAAGTCAAGACCTAGGAAAGTGTCACTAAAAATAAAATAAAAATGCAAACAGTGTTTCTGTAGTCCCCCAGTATGCTTTTTGTGGGAATCCCTGATACCAGATGCAACATTTTATTTCTCCTTTGGGGTGGATTTCTTTTTAATTCTGAGATTAAAGAGAACAAAAAAGCATCTTTGTCTTTTCTTCCTTTCTTTTTAATTTTTTAAAGAGTTATATTGCTATCGTGCATCAGTGAAATGGCACCATAGTACTGTGAGAGGTATTTTGTACTCCTCAAATCTTGCCAAATCCTCATCCCCCCCAAAAAATACTTTACTGGAAAATGGGCTCCAACACCCTCATACTGCCACAAATATGCATGCTTATCCCCATCATCCCACAAATGCAAACAATAAAAAGCAAAACATTTAAAAATGACTTAAACTCAGTTGAAACCAAAACATGAGGTGACATCATATAACTTCTGGTTCTGTCTCAGCTTGTTTGTGGGGCCTCCAGAAGGAGGGAGGGGTAAAAACTGCCCCCTGATCCCTTGTGCAATTGCCCACCCATAATGTAAGAGCTATTTCAGCAGTGATGGCAACAACATGCTCAAAACAGCATGGAATGTTATTGCTTTATGGAGGAAAAGGTGAGAGACATGGAGACAGGCTATGGAAGTGACTGATCCAAGGTTTACCAAAAGACATTTGTTTAGATAGGCATATAGGCCTAAGCAGACTGCCAGAAATAGTGCACATTAAATTGAGACACTGCCCTGGCTTAGTGCTAGGGAGTCATGGGAATTGTATTTTTTTTCCTGGGACATTGAGCCTTCTCTTTCAGAGAGCTCTGGTGCCACAATAAATTACAGTTCCCATGATTCCCTAGCACTGAGCCAGGGCAGTGCCTCAATTTAATGTGCACTATTTCTGGCAGTCTGCTTAGGCCCATAGCCAGATTTCTAATGACAGGTGATTAAAAAAGAATGGTACAAAAGGAAAGCTGTTCTTACTCCATTTTGCACCATTCTTTTTTGAATCACATTGAAAGCAGGTGGAAAAGAAAGTTTCTTCTCAAGCCCTGAAATATCTGTGAACATCAAATCATTCTTTGATCCTGTATCTATGCAGTTTTATCTGTGAGTAGGGTGAAATCCTCAAAACAAATTGAACCATGGTGAGGGAGACAAGCCAAAAGAAATACTGATGTTTGTATCTGTTTTTCTTCTTGCTGTGTCTCTCTTCTAAGCTTGGTTTAAAAAACCCAACCCTTTTGCATTCTTCTAAGAATATTAACTATACAAATGCAGCAATGCAACACCCATTGTCATTATTTATTACTAACTCAGCTGACCACAAGTTGTGGTTTAAAAGATTTCACAAGTTATCATTTTTAACAAGAAAAGTAATGCCAACAGGCAACAAGACATGAAAAAATAATCAAAAGCTAAGTCATAAACAGAATTGGTTCAGTTAATGACAAATTTCCTTTAAATCTTCCTAAGTACCTAAGAACGGGGGGGCAGGGGGAATCAGTCTATGCTTTATAGACTACCACAGAGCCTTTGACTTTATAGATCATCAGACATTATGGTTTAGTTTGAAAGATATGGATGTGCCACAATATCTTATTGTCTTGGTGTATAAACTATACTCTGGGCAAGGCCACTATCAAGACACAATATTGAGAAACAGTATGGTTTCACTTTGGCAAAGAAGTTAGGCAAGCTGTATTTAATCACTATCTGTTTAATTCATATGCAGAATATATGTTACAGAAAGTAGGATCAGACTCAGAGAAAGGGAGCATGAACATTTGTGGAAGAAACATGAATAATTTAAGATAAGGAGATAACAACATATTACTTGCAGAAGAGAGTAAAGATTTGGAACGACTGTTGATGAAAGTAAAGGAAGAAAGTACAAAACTAGAACTTCTGTTGAATATAAAGAAAATAAAAACAATGACCTCAAATAAAGTAGGCAATGAAGACCTCAGAATAGATAAAGATTTTCTGTACCTTGGCTCAGTCATTAAACAAAATAGAGAATGCAGTCAAGAAATTAGAAGATGACTAAGGGCTCCTCTGCATGGGCTAAATAAAACTGTCTCATCCTGTCCTCATGGTGATCTTTCTTCACAAAGCAGGGCCAAATCCCCAATTCAAGTGTGGACTGTCTTCACAATGTAAGGCCAGTTCCATACTGAATCATCCCTATCCCTCCCTTAAACCAGTTTTTAAAAATTTACTTTTACTCCAGATTTTTCAGAAAATCCTGGAGCACTCCATGGTGATGCCAAATGGTTGTCCACATGCATGTCCCTGCTGTGTCGCCTGACACCACAACGACTACCATGTGTTGCTCTCTCTGAGGTCACAATGAGGCACCCAAGGGAGGGACTTATGTCAGCAGTAGCAGTAGACAGCTACCTGGTGTCATTATGAAATGTGGAAATAACAGGGAATCTGGGGCATCTTCAGGGCCAGAATACTCCAGGAGCAGCCCAGAGTGTATCTGGTCAGTGCAGATGAGCCCTGAGACTTGGAAGTCCAGCTATAAAGGAACTAGATAAGATACTCAAGTGTAAAAATATATCACCAAATATAGAAATCAGAATCATCCATTTTGCAGAACTTTCATTTTCATTTTCTGTGTATGGTTGTGAAAGCTGGGCAGTGAAAAAAGCTGATAAGAAAAGATCAATACATTTGAAATGTGGTGCTGGAGGAGAGTTCTGTGGCTACAAAGATTTGTAAAAAGACTAATGAATTGGTCTTAGAACAAATGCAGCCTGAACTCTCACTAGAAATGAAGACAACTAAACCAAGGCTGTTGTACTTTGAACATTTCATAAGACGGCATGACTCATAGGGAAAGATGATAATGCTTGGTAGAGTGGATGGCAGTAAGAAAAAAGGGAGGCTACATTACAGAGTTTGCAAGACCTGAGCAGTAAGGTTGATGATCAGGGCTTTTGGAGGTCTCTCATCTGCAGGGTTGCCATAAGTCAAAGTTGATTGAAAGCAAATAGCAACAACAAAATTTCCCTATTCTCCTTATCTCCTGCCTGTGCTAGCTGCTATCATCTGGACCCCCAACAAGCAGTGACAAAATGAGGTCACAAGATGCATTGCATCATATTTCAACTCTCAGTATCCACACAGTTTGGGAAAATTCCTCTTTTGGACCATGACTCCCAGGATCTCCCAGCTAACATGGCCAATGGGGGGAATTCTAGGTTTTGTAGTTTTAAAAAGTAATTATATTGAAGTTGAGGTGACCTGTCCTCAATTTCAGCTGTATCGTTCTTTAGCTGTGGATTTTAATATGAGATCTAAAGCTGCTGGCTGGAATAATAACTAGAGGCAGTTCACTATTTGCAAAACTTTTGGTTGTGTTACAGAATTCAGCAGAGGATGGACTCCAGGCAAAATTCACTTGCAGAGAACAAACAAACAACCCATGCAAAGAATGTTATTACTGTAGGCAATGGGTAACTCATTAACTAAGCTGAGCACAGCTTCAGCAGAGGGAGGTGAATGGCACTGAATCTCTAGCAGGCTTCTAATCACTTAGGTTTCACATATTTCCATGTTGGAAGCCAATTTAAATTACACATAAGACCAGGTTAGCATCCACACTTGCATTTTGTTATCAACCATGTAAACTGAATGTTAATGAAGATGTCAGTTCTAGCCTTCCAGATCAATCCAGTAGGCAGGCCCTGACTCTGCCTGGTATCTAAGTTCAAGTAAACAGAGCAAGTTCTACCTCTTGGGATCTTGATTAACATTCTTTAGCCTACTTCTGATAGATGAGAGTTAATTATTTCCCATGACCATTAATAGAGGACAGCTCTTTCCTACCAGCTGGGCCCACCCAAGTTATCTTCCTTCTTGAGGCAAACAACAAGGTGGCACCCACTCCCTTGTCACTCACACACAAAACCCAACTGGATGGGCAGTGGTTCCTTTCTGGAGTGTGGCACAGATTGGCAGTGGCACACAGATCTCTTCTTGCAATAGTTTGCTGCTGTCCCACGGTATTTGCTGCCTGAGGTGACTACAAATAAATATTATTTGTAGACAGAGCTGGCCCTGTCTACAAATAATATTTATAATGAAAAAGTAAATTTTAGGTTAATTACCCCAGAATTAATCATGTAGAAATAAACAGGAGGGAAAGCTACATTACTTTAAACAACTGTTCTCCTCTTATTTTATGGGAATTAGTTTGGTATATACCAAATAATAAAAAAATGTTGTGAAAATAAAATCAAACAGTGACTCTTGAATCTATTAAACAGTGGGGATATTAACCTTTCTGAATTTAATCTCCTCTTTACTAAACTCTTTTTGCTCTGCTCTTACTGAAACTTCTCTTTTTGACAATCCAAATATAACATGAAGTACTTATGGATGGAGTAGCAGACCATGAAGCAAATATTTTTAGATTCAATCCTTTATTTCACCTCTTTGTGGCTTGTTTTAACAATCTTTAATACTTGGGCCAAAAGGAAGTGCTGTTCACTAACTACCTTTCAACAGGCTGAAAAGTCATAGCCAGAAGGTAGTTACTAATGATTTGCTGTCAAACTGGAGCAAGTGGAGTTCCACTGGGAACTGCTCTGGGTTCAGAGGATTTCAATATTTTTTCCATCAGTGTGTTGAGGTTGAAGACAACCAGATGCCAGGAAGAACTTTACAGAGTAAGTTGAAGTAAATAAAACACAGCAATTCAGGGGACCGACAACAATTGATAGTATTAACTCTCATGTACCAGGAATGGATATTTGGTCTTCTAGAAACATGTTTTCTTGAAGACTCCACAAGAACCAGCCCCCAAATTTAGGCATTCTGTGGCATTACCACCTGAACAGTTTAAAACAGGGGTAGGCAACCTTTCCCCTTTAAGGGCCGAGGGACTTCAGCTCCCAGAATCTCAGGAGCTATTGGCCAACATGGGACTATTGGCCAACAGGGCTGAGGCTTCTGGAAACTGAAGTCCCACAGCCCTTAAAGGGGAAAGGTTGCGTACCCCTGGTTTAAAACGATCCACCCAAATTTTGTCTACTTAAAAAAAAAATTGTTTCTTAAAAAAAAAGCAGTGCTTTTTTTTTAAGAAACAAAAAATAACTAATTACAAAAGTGTCCCCCAAAAAAATATCTTTGGTTGTTGACTTACATTTTTGTCCCAGTCAATATAACAAAAACAAAAACAACAAAAAGAATGATATAATTCAGTTGTCAGTAGATTGGTCCCATTTGGGAGAAATAGACATATCTTCCATTGAAGGAATAGTGGAATTCTCAATAGACTTAGAAAATACAAGAAGTGCATTTTATACCCTAATCCTGACACTAATCTTTAAGACACTGGAATTTTCAATGAGGTCAGAAAATACTCCACAATGCATTTCATACAATTTTCTAAAAACATTTGAAAGACAGAAAGGTTTACTCCCATAACCCTGCAGACAATTAGACATCAGTTCCTCCTTTCTTGCTCAGAAAATGATGTCTGTACAAAAATACCACATACAAATTTTGCACAGAACAAATTTCGTATTATATATTGTCTTTTAAAAACTACATTTTAGTTTTTTGAAGAATGTCTTGAAGTAGGGATTTGCCAAATTGCTACATTACTTGCAGCTTCTTTGGAAAAGAAAATTAATGAAGAATTAAACTTATAGCAGATTTACCAGGTGTAAAGTGACCAAGTGTAAAGGTTATGGGGTGGGCAATATACTTGGAAAATTAAAGAGCAAGGTGCTTCTGATGTTATGGTCACATCAGGAATTTGTTTTTAGTATCACAGCTAAACTCACAATCATGTCACTTTTTTATTTTTCACTGTTGCAGTAGCAGAGCTCGTCCCAGATATTTTGATGCATGAAGTAAAGAACAAGATGCATGAAGTAAAGAACAAGATACGAGCACCTTTCTTCTAGTCCATGCACAAAAGCAGACTTGTGTAGCAGCTGAGACTTTCTTCAACATTGGCAGACATCATCTTCCATCACTTTGGAAATTAGCAGGCTAGCTTGGAGGGCCGAGAGCAGGCAAAATCATACACACAACTCTCTGCTCCAATATTTTGTTGCCATCTCCCAGTATCTTCTGCCTGCAGCAACTGCCTCACTCTGCCTAAAGAGAAGGCTGCCCTGCTCACCAGCTTAATTGATGCCAGGCATGTAAATATTCACTTATTGTAGTCTCATATGCAAGAATGAGGCCTTTCAAAAGTTTTCTCCATTTTGGCTATTATTTTATTCCATATATATGGTTTTGCATTTTGAGAATTTTTTGGCAAAAAATTGTTTTCGTATGAAAGTATTGGGAGCCCTGGTGGCACAATGGTTAAACTCATGTACTGTAGCCACAACGTTCTGAGTTCGATCCTGAGAGGCTCCAGGTTGACTCAGCCTTCCATCTTTTCATAGTTAGTAAGATGAGTACCCAGCTTGTTGGGGGTAATTGGCTTACACATTGTAAACTGCTTAGAGACTGCTTAGTTCATTATGAAGTGGTATAGAAATGTAAATATTAAATGTTATTGCTATTGTTTTTGCTCAACACCAGCATTTTTGAGCAGAAAGTGACAGCTCTTACACAAAACACATTTCCTGTTGAAAACATTGGGGTATGCACCAAAAAGGAAGTCTTGTTCTAAGTAATCTGTCACAAATTTCTTTGCAATTCTTGATGAAGTTGCAATACACTAATAGATTAATTTCCTTTCTGCTCACTTTCTTTTGTATTTGATGTGTGTTTGATGCATCTTTTCTCTAATATATGACCATTCAGTACCATAGCATGTGCAGCCTCCTCTTTTACTGTGCTCCTTTCAGTTTGTTTAACACTTTCAATTTGTATAACACTTTTATATTCTTCAGGCCTTTAAAAACATTGTAGGGCAGACAGTTGAGTGGACATTAATACAGCAGATAAAGTAGAGCTATCAGCAATATATAGGTTCAGCCTGAGGACAATCCATGAAGTATCATGAAGTAGGATGATACAAACTAGTACTCTTATTCAGATGTGAAATTTTGAAGGACATATTGAGTCAGATATAGTGGGAATAACCTTATCAGGTAAGAGAGCCATACTTTATGACTTGTAAAACAGGAAAGCTTCATAAAGCCACATTTGATCTTTGGTTCTGAATACTCTATATAACTAACTGATCACATTTACCTTATCTAGTTAGTATATCTTCAAGCATATGACAGTGGGAAATAAGAAGCTTAATTAGAAGGGTCATTAGTTTGTTCTAGAATGCTTAACCAGATTTTTCTAAGTAGTGTCAAGTTTCCAGATTTCTAATGGCCTTAATTTTAATTAACACAATTAGCTATACCAAATTTTTCTTAATCTTATGTAGTTAATAAGATAGTTAAAGATGTGATACAGAATTTCTCCCTGGGATCAGGACAATACAGAAGGAAACCTATATGAAGGAAAATTCACAGGCTACTCTGCTCGTTATAAAGTTTATCTTCATTTTTTAAAAATAAAGGATTTATAAGGAGAATATTCTAGAATTTACCCATTGCAGCTGGATGAACTTACAAAATTCCAAGTCTGCATGTCAATAAAAATACTAGGGGCATGTCTACATGGGCCAAATGAAGCAGTTTCCCCCTATCCTCACAGCAACCTTCCTTCATGGTGTAGGGCCAAATCCCTGTTATAAGTGTGGACTGTCTTCATAGTCCTGCATCAAATCTGCCCTTTCCCTTCCTTAAACCAGTTTAAAATAATTTGCCCTTTGCTCTAGATTTTGTATCTGGAGTACTCTCCACCAATGCTGGGTGGCTGTTTACACACACAGCCCCATTGTATTATCGGGTGTGCAAAAATAATGGGGAGAAACTCAAGCAGCCTGATGTATTCTGTCTGGTGTAGATGAGCCCTAGATAGCCAGTTGCATCAAGCAACAATGTTCTAAGTTGGGCATAATGGTGTGTGTTCTAGATTTTTCCATTCCAAAGTTATTAGATAGGCTTGCAAAAATTGTGATAGGATTCATTTCCCCAGGTGATTAAATTAAATATTAAGAGGAGTATGTATTCCCAATTACTAACTTGTTTTCCCTCACATAAACAATTAGATTTGCAAATCAAATCTGCATTTATGTTCCTATGACCAACTCACAAAACACAGCACACTAAAGGCAACATGTAGTTCTGAAAAATAATGTGCTATGACAGACATCTGTCAGCATGTGGGGGGAGCAGTTCTATAGAAAGCATGATAAACTTATTGTCTAGTTTGACCCAGATATATATCATTGTGTTTGACCCTATGGTATGGCAGCCTGCTCAAACACACAATAGCCATCCACAGCTCTATCATTTCTCCACTTTTCCTGTTTCTGATAACCAGGCCATTAGCTATCAGATGGGGTGATTAAACCGTTCTTTCTCTTGTGTCACAGGAAATTGTGAAATTTTATTGACAGTGTAGATCAGCATCAGAGTAAACATGTAACAGGATTCAACTCTTTTTGAAGTCTGAAAATCTGCTTATAAAAAATGCCAGAACAGCTAGATTGATTTATTGTTTCATCCCATCCTAACTAAACACTAAAATTTAATTTAAATTTAAATATTTAATTTAGCTATCTATCTAAGAATCCTATAACTTGCTTTAATAAAAATGTGCATGATCACTGTGTCAGTACAGTTGGCCACATGATCTTCAATCTTTACTGTTCTATAAGCAGACCAACACTTTCCTATTTGAACTGCAAATACATTGCCTTTCTACATTATCATTGCCCCCTTCTTGACAGTGCTGTTCTTGATGTGTATCTTTAATAGAATGTTTATATATATATATATATATATATATATATATATATATATGGACAAGGTCTAACAATACACAGTCCCTTTGAACTGCATATTTAAGCATTTATAACACTTTGAATGATTACTGTATAATAGATTCAAAATATCTGTGTCTTTAAAAAAAAGAAAATCAGCTTTATTTGGGTTATTTTTTACATTGGCTGATTATCTGGGTATCCATTTCACTTTGCTCATTGTTCATAACAGATTAGGATGAATTAATTACAAGAATACTCATTAAAAACATGCCTGCTGTGTCAGCATATTAAAACTATACAGCAGGGAGAACAGAAATACTCTGTATTTGTATTTAATTTAAGGCAGAGCTGCTGTATAGTTAGGTCCACTGATCTAAAGTAGAACAGTAGAAGCATGATGGGAAATAAACAGTCTCCTGACCTCTTGAATCTGGACTACATGTCTAAGTGCTGCATTCTCAAATGTAGTTGCATCAAAATCTCCTAGGGGGGCTAATCTTAGATTGAATTAAATTAATTAGTTTCAGATAAGGCAGCTCCAATTCGAGCAGGTAATAGGACCAGAGATATACTAAGGCTCTCGCACTGTCAGAAGCTAGCAGACGACTATTGTGGCTTGACCTAATTTGAGCAAAAATACACACAAATACAAGTCTGTGCATCACATCATAGTCAATGCTAGTATGTGTGATGGAAGTCTAAAACAAGGTGGTCCATTTGCAGCTCTACAGTTGTTGTTTAACTGCAACTTTAGCCATCATAGCTACTAATGATGGATGATGAAACCTGCTGACCAACTATGTATGGGTCGATGGGACCACATCTTGGCCATTCCTGCTCTAAAGGATTAGCGTTTATCTTAGGAACATGAAGCAGAAACAAAGGGCCTCGGCAGACGACTAAAAGAGTCATCTTCTGGGCAGGGAAGAGGAGGGGCAGCCACACGAGCGGTGCCCCTTCCTCTCCCCGAGGTCGCCCCCAGAAGCGCCGGCCGTCCGCACGGCCGGCGCACCGGGGATGACCTCACGGCGCAGCGCCCACATGCGCTGCACCGTTTGAGTCAGGGAAAGTGCGCCCGCCGCTTTTAGGGTGCACTTTCCCTGAAATCGAAAAGGAGCGCCAATTCGGTGCTCCTTTTAGCTTCGCCGCAGGGGCGCTGCGGTGCGGAGCCTCCGCTCCGCCGGCGCCCCGACCCGCAGCGACTGGGAAGCAGTCGTCTGCTTCCCCCCAAAGTTAATATTCCTTTAGTATGAACTTTGAGACCTTTTCTCTCAGCCACATGGATCAGCAGATAAGTTTTGCTGTGGGGATGTTGTGGGTTTTGATTAAGAAAAAAATGAAGAGGTCTAGATACAGCATCTACATCAAGGGAAATAATAGTACTAGCTATACTGTTTTGGCCAGACCTCACCTGGAGTACTGTGTCCAGTTCTGGGCCCCACAATTCATACAGGATGTTGACAATCTGAAGCTTAGGCAGCTGGGTATCTTCAACCTGGAGAGGA
This sequence comes from Phrynosoma platyrhinos, assembly GCA_020142125.1. Classification (NCBI taxonomy): domain Eukaryota; kingdom Metazoa; phylum Chordata; class Lepidosauria; order Squamata; family Phrynosomatidae; genus Phrynosoma; species Phrynosoma platyrhinos. The sequence goes on from CM034703.1 coordinate 212,827,699, forward strand.
GAATATTAAGAGTTGTTATGCTGGCCCTGTTTAAATATTTGAAAGGATGTCACAATGAAAATGGAGCAAGTTTGTTTTCTGCAGCTTCAGAGAATAGGACCTGGAGCAACAAATTTAAACTACAGGAAAAGACATTCCATCTCAACATTAGGAAGAACTTCCTGACAGTAAGAGCTGTTTGACAGTGGAACACATTCCCTAAGAATGTGGCGGAGTCTCCTTCTTTGGAGGTTTTTAAACAGAGGCTGGATGGCTATCTGTCTTGAGTGATTTGATTCTGTTTTCCTACATGGCAGGCAGTTGGACTGGATGG
>CM034703.1:212836774-212848004 GCA_020142125.1 Phrynosoma platyrhinos
GGGTGCCATTTCAGAATGCTCAACGGTGCCGGCACCGTACGAATTTGCATGGCGTCAGCAGCGTTGGCGTCAGTGTTGGGCCTTCTGAAATGGTGCTCAGTGTCACGCACGCATGTGTGCACGACGCGGGGCATTGTTGGGTGTTCCAAAATGGCTCCTGACACTGTGTGCATGCATGCGCAAGCATGGGCGCCATTTTGGATGCCGAAATGGCATCCACGCTGACAAGACTGGGCATGGGCTGGTAGGCAGGACTTGGCTGGGTGGTGCCGGCCCGCAGGCCGTAGGTGCCAACCCCTGGCATAGATCATGAAAACATGTGGAATGCTCCAGTCATCCTGCTGTCTACTTAAAAGAGAGATCATGAGGCAGAGATCTACCTCGCAAGCAAACTCTGCCTAATTATATGCTGGAGAGTAGAAGAAAGAATTGGGTTCCTCTTCCTGTTTTCTTGCTTCCATCAATTATTAGGTAGCTGGGCAGAAAGATTCATAACTCTCTCTAAAATGAAATCCTGGTTTCAGTGTTAGAAACAGCTGCTTAAGATTCTCTGTCAGGCTTCTTGTCTGTCATCTCCTGAGGCAAAGGCAAGCTATAGTGTCCTGTATTCCCATGCCTGCCAGCTGTAGGCTTGTTCTGAGGGTTAAAGTTATCATGACATGACTTTGGAAAGCTGGGTGGCCCCTCCAGAGGACCCACTGAACAAACCAGGAGAGGAATTCCATCCACAGTAGAACAGGTGGGGGGGATGAAAATAGTTAAACAAAGGAATCTTGTGAATGGAATTTTTTCAGAAATCTGCACATTTTCTAGTCATGTTTGTGAGTGAAAGCATTTGAATGATGTAGTGTGGATGACAAAGGTGTTCCCTCCTCCAGAGATATTTTTTTTAAAGGGGTGATGGTGGTGTACATTTTTACCATTCTTTGTGTTGCAAAACAATTATTCACCAGGCAAATGTTTATGCATATGTAGTAAGCTAATTTCAGCCAATAATATTTCTTAATGGTACGTTGAAAGCACTAGGATGAGCAGTAAGCCATGCAAGTAGATATTTCTGAGGGTGGTCTGAAGTGTTGTTGCCTTTCTGGAAAAGAGAAAAAAGATGGGAAAAGGACTCCCACTCCATGTGAAAAGACCAATAAATTTAAATGGTTATAAATTATCAGTTAGTCACAACCTAGCAGAGGGGCTGACATGCTTAAGTAAAACAGGTACGGGCACTGTTTCTTCTGGGTTAAAAAAAGAAAAAAAATGTTACCTTAAAGCTAACTTTGAAGGAGGTTGCCTAGTAAGAGAGGTGTGAGCAACCTGAAGTTCTCCAGATGTTGACAGACTGCAATTCCCATCAGCCCTTACCAGCAGTCAATGGCGATGGATGGTGTGAATTGCATTTCAACAACTTGTGGACCCCTACAATAAGGGGATAGTGTAGGATGTCTTCATTCCCAGAAATAAAGCTAAGGATATATGGTACATATGGTGAATGGATAGAACAAAATATGGAAAGAGTGAATGAGTGAGGGAGTGGCCGAATTTGTCCTGTCTTTTCAGTTGTATTGCCATCCTAATCAGATGATCAATGAAGGCAAATCTAATTGCACAAACTGTTTATTGGATGGCAAAACTCTGCCCCAGTATGTCTCCACAGCTGCTGCTTGGTCAGGAATACAGGTTGAGAATCAAGTGAATGTACTAACTGCTTCTCCCCCCAAGCCTTTGTCTTGTTTGTTTAAGAAGGTCTCACTGGCAATGTTGCATTTTGATTTTTGTAGCTCATCTCTGAAGCTGATTCTAGTTCATTATTTTGTGCTCTTCCTTTGCCAGCTCACAGTTCAGCTCTTCTATGTTTGATCAAGATGTGTGAACAATTAGGCCTACTGGGATTTTCACTGTCATGAGTTGTCCCAATGACAGTTGAAAAGGTTTCTTTAGTAAGGAAAAGGTGTGCGCGCACTCATTCTTATACACTTTACTAGCATGGAGGCTATATATCCTGTGTCTGCTTATGGGCTTCCCAGATGTTAGCAGCCAATGTGCAGTGAGTGACAGGAAACATGTCCTGTCATTTCTCCTTCTGTAATGCAGCAAATGAAGACCCACAAATATGGTTTTGAGAAGGATGTCAGAATCATCATCTGAAACACAGTTGGGCTAACTATGCATAAACTGCATGCACCCCAGGGATGCTTTTGTTGCCCCTGGAGTAAAATAATGATTTTTTCCCCTTACAGATTTCTTCTACACGGTATGGGGTATTTTGTCTACCAGGAGAGGCATTTTTTTTAAATAAAAGGAAGTGAACATGAAGTAACTTCTGGGCCCCAAGCATAATAAATGCCCCTATTTGGAGACAGTTAGAAATTATTTTCTTTTCAAGAGCATGGCCTTCCAAGGCTTTGCGGTGGGGGAGAGTGCATTTTCTCAGTCTCCAAATTTGCCACCTCAAACTAGAACAATGTGAATGGCAATTCATATAAGATTCCCTGTTTCATGATGAGGGATGGATGGAAGATGAGCCATTAAGCTTTTTATTTGTATTTTTTAAATAAATAAATAATGTCCATGCCAACAGTAAAAGGCAGCTGCTGAATGTGCACATGCACCATAAGAGAGTTTTAATTGTTGATTACCAGTGTTCTTATATTTAGAGAAACAACCAGACTTATGGTGCAAAAATGACACTGTATTCTTGCTTCATTATCCTATGGATAAAAGTGTCTACAAGGACTGGTAGACTAGCTATTGACAATGTTCAGGGCTTTATTTTGAAATCAATCTGCACAGCAGTGGCATCCCTACCGCTGGTGTCACCTGGTGCAGGGCAGGGGGATTGAGAGGTGGAAGGGATGGGGCTTCCACAAGGGACTGACTGGGTGTCACCCCCCTGGGGTAGTCACCCAGTGTGGTCTGCACCCCCCGCAGGGATGGTACTGCTGCACAGTATCCTTTTCTTCAAGCTATGGTATATCTCAAGGTTTTGAGCTGAACTGATTGTTAATGTTTTATTCCTTATTAGGAATGGGTACTACTTAAAAATTCAGGACACTTTTAGAGAGAGGCTTTTATTACATCATCACCCTACTGAATTTTACAGAGGATTCAGACTAGATTCAGACTAGATTGACCACAAGGACCATCCAGTCCAGTCCTCTGCTGTGCAAGAATACACATTCAAGCACTCCTGACAGATGTTTATTCAGGATCTGATTAAAAAAAACCCTCCAAAGAAGGAGATTCCATCCCACTTTGGACAGCATGTTCCAGTCTGTCAGAAGTTCTTTCTCCTGTTTTAGTGGAATGTCTTTTTCTATAGCTTGAGTTCATTGCTCTGTGTCCTAGGAGATTATTAGATGGGGGGAAAAAGGCGAGAGTAAAAGGCATACTCCTGGCATAATTGTGTGATCACACTGAAGATTTTCAGACACATTGCACTCATCCAGGACTTATCTTGTGAAGATCCAGGAATGCTCCTGCAACTAAACCATTCCTGGGATTTTCCCATGAATGGTTTGTTGCTGGAGCATTCCTGGATCTTCACAAGATAAGACCTGGATGAGTGTGACATCGTCTGAAAATCGTCAATGTGATTGTGCAATTATGCCAGGAGTGTGCCTTTTACTCCCAGCTTCCCTGCCACATCTGTCAATCTCCCTAGTCTCTGGAGCAGCAGAAAACATGCTTGCTCCATGTTCAATGGAACATCCTTTTAAATATTTAAACAGGGCTATCCTGTTATCTCTTTTCTTCCCCAGGCTAAATATATCCAGTTCCCTAAGCTGCTTCTCTTCTTTAAACCTTTTGTCATTTTGGCCACCTTCCTTTGGATACACTCCAGGTTGTCCGCATCCTTCTTGAATTGTGGTGCCCAGAACACTGTATTCAAGTTGAGGTCTGATCAAAGCAGAATAGAGTGATACTGTTGGACCTCTGTGTCCACTGATTTTTTTATCCATGGATTCAAGCATCCATGACTTGAAAATATTCAAAAAATATATGAATTCCAAAAAGTAAACCTTGCTTTTACCATTTTATACAATGGTCATCATTTTACTATCCATTGTATTTAAAGGGCTAGAGTATCCACGGGTTTTGGTATCGGGGGTGGTGGTGGTCCTGGAACTAAATCTCAGCAGATACCAAGGGCCCACTGTACTATTATTCCCTCCATCTAGATATTATGCAGCTATTGATGCAGCCTAGGATCATATTGGCTTTTTCTAGCTGCCACATCACATTACTGACTCAAGGGTCAGCATGGACCATGTTACAGTTGGAATACGCTAGTAAATGATTTTTATAAGTATTATTGTTTTCCATTGCCCTAAGAGAAGTAAAAAGGATAAAGACAAAGGGGGGATGCAGATGGCGAAAAGTGCCATCTTCAATCCCAGGAAGGGGAGGGGCAGCCTCACGCCGGGCGCCCCAACCTCTTCCCGAGGATGTCATTGGAGCACCCGCCATTCAGTGTCCAGACACGCTGAGCCGGAAAAGACACCGAAGAGGCACGTGCTGCCTCTTGCGGCACCCTTTCTGCGCCTTGCGGAAGGAGCGCTTTTAGCACTCCTGCCAGGGCTGGAAAAGGAGTGGATTTGGGCCAAAGCGTGGGGCAGCCTCGGTCCCAATCCACGGCTTAGGAGGACCTTGTTGCCATGTAGAAGACTTGAATCAGTGAGACTCTACCCTTTGTAAATAAGAGATTGTTCTATATTAAGTTTTCCTTTCTAGCAGTCTTTGGGATAGACAAGAAAAATATATTAGTATTGCTTTGCATTGTGCCACATAACAATTTAGGAGCAAAATTGAATGCCATATCCAAATGGAAGAGCAGGGGATATTAAAGTGGCAGAAACTATTTCAGAATATAAATGGAAGAATATATATGCATGTGATTCAGGAGATGTCAAACTGAATACAAATTGAAATAATATATATTCAGTTTTGCTTGGTTTGAGCTGTGCTTAAGCATATGCTATGGTGTCTTTAAAAAGGGCCACACAGGGTTGGCCTTGAACATCCTGTAAGGGTAGTACCAATAATTTTTCAAGGTTAGCAGGTGGTTATTTGAAGAAGGAAGGGTCTCATGGATGGAAATCGATCTGAGGAAGTAGGAAACAATGTTGAAGTTAAAAGGGACCCATTTCCTGGATGAAATGCAGGTATCCTCTCATTTTGAAGGTTGGCTATATGTGGGGATACCTGAAATGGAAGTTAAGAGAGACAACATAGCTCTGGAAACAGCCACTAATCTTTCCTCACCTTGTAAATTTTCCAGGGGCCTCTTACAAACAGCAGTTAGGGTTCAGGGGTAGCTGTGTTGGTCATTCAGCAAATTCAAACAAAAATCCATCTGTGATAGAACCTTCCTATTTGGTATACTTGAATAAAGTTTCAATTCTGTTGATGGGTAAAACAAGTGCTGTCTGATTGAACTATAGCTCCCACCATCCTCTGCCAGGATGACCATTGTCTGAGAATGATATGTTGCCCAATACACTTGAAATTGGGTTGGGGAAGGCTGCTATAACTGAGGTTGAGACTATCCTCTGATAGTCTGCCTGTCTTCCCTCTCACAACTTCTTTTGGCTCAGCTCTGTATTGTTTGTACGGCTGTAACTAAAACTGGCCACAAGAAATGGATGAGGTGCTGAAGAGTTTCAGAGTTTGAAAATTTTATTTTTGGATGATAACTCCCAGAATTCCCCAGGCTGGCAAAAAGATTTGGGGAATTGCTGTCCAAAAATAACTTTTCCAATACCTGAAGCACTTACAGACTTTTCGTGGGGAAATTGCAACCTCCTGTTCTAGAGTGCTGTGTGAACTCATCATAACATTTGCAGAACTATTGTGCATATGTCCAGGTCTGTTAAATTCATGTGCCTTTGTGCATATGGACCATATAAGAAAAGCCCTTGTGCATAGCAGAGCTTTGTGTACAATTTTGAGGTCTTAAATCTGCAACCAGAGGCTTGGGTTATGCAGAAAGATGTGATGAATGGAATGAAAGGTCAGCTGAGGAGTAAGGGAGAGGAAGGAAAGATAGCTATGCCATGCCATGCCATGGGCAGATCTGTGCATGTTGTGCCAATGATAGGATAAAGAGAGGTTACTAGGGCCCCAGCAAAATGTGAAGAGTCTGATATCTAGATTAGAGATTGGCATTGTGTGGCCCTTTAAATGTTGTTGGTTTGAAAATCCCATGAGCCTTCTTAATTGGCTGTGCATTGTGTGCAAACTGGAGAGACAGTGTGGTGTAGTGGTGATAAAGGGTAACTAAGAGCAAAGAGGAGTGGAATTTATAATACCTGCAGAAGAGATGTTTGGAAGTCATCATTTTCTATTCTATTTTGTTAGTTGTCATGTTTGTAATTTGTAGTTGGTAGTTGTTACTTGGGTTACATGTGCTGTTTCTCTCTTAGTTGTAATTATTTCTCTTTGTATTTTTTTTAAAAGATCTTGCATATGCAGGGCTGTAACTTCCTTGTTGAGTCTATTGGGCTTTAATGTGGTATTTCTCTTTCTCTACTGTCTTCTACTTTGGTTAGCACTATCATCTTCTCAACTAGTTGTGTCATTTCATGATGTGTCCAAAGTAAAATAGTCTTAGTTTAGTCATTTTGGCTTCTAGGGAAAGTTCAGGATTGATTTGCTCTAGCTGCATTTTGAATGAGTTGATTTTCCTCCTGTCTGTTTTCTTCACTGCCCAGCTTGTGCTACAATACATAGATACCAGAAATACTATGACATGGACAATCCATTGGTATTTTGGCATTTTGTACAAAATGAAAATGACCATGAACAACTAAAATTATAGTAAAACAGCACATGTCTATACAGAGGTCTGTTATGATACAACATATATCATACAGAGGTCTGTTATGATACAGCATGTATCATTTTCTCACTGCACTGTCATTAAGGACTTAAAATTTTAAATTAGGGAATACATAATGCCATTTGCATGCTCCTCTCAGAAAGTTCTAAATGAGACCTCTTCACTCACACTGACCCAACCTGATTCTCCTCACACACTCTTTCTTTTTCAGTTGATTTAAAACAGATTGTATTTATTTGCAAATCAGGGAAGAACCTGCATAAAATGAAATCTGATTTTCTCTAGAGTGCAAAAGTTCTTCTGGGAATTTCTTTAATTTATGAATTAGTCAGAGGAACACCTGTTTAGGTTTGTCAGAGTTTTAGCATGAAAAAATGTCAATCTCCCTAGTCTCTGGAGCAGCAGAAAACATGCTTGCTCCATCTTCAATGGAACATCCTTTTAAATATTTAAACAGGGCTATCCTGTTATCTCTTTTCTTCCCCAGGCTAAATATATCCAGTTCCCTTGTCCAACATCTCCCTAAGGAGATTTTTTTCTCCTACATCTAGATGAGAACATTTGTGTTGAAAAACATGAAAGGGGAGAATCCATTTGCCAAACATTGTTGGCCAGTGCAGATGCCAACACCACCCAGGCCCAAGGTCCAGGTGCCAACACACACACACCCTTAACATTGAAGGACTGCCCACCCCTATATCCTAATCTAACTAGTGAATAGCTCAGGTAAAGAGAAATATTTATCTCACCATCTTTGCAAACAAAGTTTAGGGAGCAGGAAGATGAGAACCAAACGGCTCAGTTAAAAATCTTTTGAGAGAAAGTCTGTTAGTCCCAAATAGGGAGTGACCTAAGTCACATGGTTAGTTTTGAATGAGAAAGAGAGAGGGAGAGAGAGAGAAATTTGCATGAAGGAAGAGGAATTTGCATGAAGTAAATCCTTATCTAAGGAAGGGGAAAGAGAATGCAAAGATTTCCCAACAACCCCTTTTCATTCTCTTGGACCGATGTCAAGAATCTTTATCCCTTCACATAGTCTCTGGGACCGATCTCTTGTTAGACGGTTGGTAAGGATGTCTGGAGTCATCACTTCAGTGTTGCAGTACTAACTGGCCAGGTCCATTTTGACACATCTCTTGCACTTTGTGGAAGGCAATGTCAATATTCGTTTTGAGTGGCTTTTCACTCTCAGAAATTTTGATGCATTTTTGATTATCTTGCATCAAAATGGTTGGTTTGGGCTCTGTGATCCCAAAGTCCAGAAGTAAGTTGTGTAGCCATTTGATTTCATCACATGCTGCCTTTGCTGAAACACACTCAGCACCAGTAGAAGAATCTGTAATTATGGATTGTTTCTTACTTGTCCAACATACAGCTCCTCCACCATAGAAGAAAAGGTTTCCGCTGGTTGATTTTCTGTCTGTCAGATCTGCAGCCCAATCAGTATCCATGTAAGCGATCAGTTGTGGTTGGTTACAGGCTGGCAGCATCACTCTGTGATTTGCAGTTCCTTTTAAGTATCTGGCAACTCTCTTCACTGCAATGAAATCTCTTTCAGTAGGAGAGTTCACCATTCTGCATAAGATATCATCAGCATTTGCAGTATCAGGTTTGGTGAAAGTGGCTATGTATAGGAGTTTTCTAACTGCAATCTTATATTTGTCTCCATTTTGCAAAGGTTCAGATTTCTTAATGTTCTTTAAGAATCCTATTTCCATTGGAATTGGCATAGCATTTGCATCTTTCAGACCAAGACAGTCTAGAAGATCTATTATCTTCTGCTTCTGATTAAGGAAGAAATGTTTATCACTACTTCTTTGTATTTGTACTCCAAGATAGTGTGAGATGTCTCCCAAATTCTTGATATCAATCTCTTTCTTAAGATTCTGGATTAGCTCTTCATTTTCTAGTTTGTCCTCAGTGCACAGGATCAGATCAGCAACATAACTTGTGAAATAGGTCCATTTATTATTTCTGAATCTTTTGTATACACATTTGTCAACAGTGCCTGGAGTGAACCCCTGTTTGATAAGAAGCTAGTTCAGTTTTTCACTCCATGCTCTGGCAGCCTGTTTTAAACCATAAATGCTTTTTTGCAATTTGCATACAAGATGTTCTTGGAATCCTAGAGGCTGTTCTATAAATAGTTATTCAGACAGATAGCCATAAAGAAAAGCTGTTCAGTCATCCAGATATTGAATATTCAACTTCTTGTAGGTTGTGATAGCTAAGAGAGTTTTGATGGTTGTGTGTGTGACTACTCCAGCAAAGGTTTAATTGTAGTCTTCACCATACTTTTGACTGTATCCTTTAGCCACAAGTTTTGCTTTGTATCTCTGAATCTCCTCTTCTGCATTTTGGTTTGTGGTAATGATCCATATACAGCCAATTGCCCCCTTTCCTTCTGGCAATTCTGACATAGTCCATGTCTTGTTTTTATATAAAGATTGCATCTCCTCACTAGCGGCTTGTATCCACTTTTCAGAATCTGTCTTTGGCAGGCCCTTGATCTTTTTCTAATCAGAGGGTTTACCTTTTATTGGAGCATTCTGACCTTCTCACTTGGACTTGGATATCTGGCTCTGCTTCTTGCATGCCATCTGTTGCCTCATTGTTAGGCTGGTCCACTGCAGATGTAGCCACTCCTGGATGTAAGACCTTTGGAGGATGAAAGAACCCCATGTGCTCTGGTTACTGGTAGAAGTCTTCTTTCACTGCAAATAAATCTGGATAGATATCTTGGTTTGGATTAGATTTAGACTGTTGTCTTTCATCAACATAAACAGCACTTGTTAATTTTATTGTGCATCCATCTGGATAGGATCTAAATAACATCTCAACAGAATTTATTGACAACATAAGAAACAGATTTGCACTACTAAACATAATAGACTGAGAGCCAGAATAACTATGGTCTGAAGCAAAGGACATAATAAAAGAAGCAATACACAAAAGAATTATACAAAAGAGATGACAAAATGAAGGACACATGGAATGAAGAGCCATATGAAGATGAATCCCAAATTCTAAAATGTGAGGTGGAAATTGCAATAAGAGAAATAGTGAAAAACAAATCACCAGGAACAGATGATATTCCAATTAACTTATGCAATCCACACTGAGAGAGTAGACTCTAGTGGTAACCAACATATGTCAACAGATATGGAAAACAAAATGCTGGCCAACAGATTAGAAGTGATCAATATACATCCCTATCCACAAAAAAGGAAATAACAAAGACTGCAGCAACTATATGACAAGAGCACTAATATTCCATGCAAGCAAAATTATGCTCAAAATTCTGCAATATAGACTGAAACCTTTCATGGAGAGAAAAATCCTAGAGGCCCAAGCAGGGTTCAGGAAAGGAAGAGGTACTAGGGACCACATTACAAACATACAACCGCTAATGGAGTGCACCAAGGAATTCCAAAAGAAAATCAGCATGTGCTTCATAGACTATAGCAAAGCCATAGACTGCATAGATCAGCGGTTGGCAAACTATGGCCTGCGGGCTGAACCCGGCCTGTCGAAGCCTTGTAACTGGCCCATCACTGGTCCTGCCGTTGTTGTTGTGACTGCCATGCGCACGTGATGTGGGGTGCCATTTGCATTCCAAAATGGCGCCCGTGCTCATGCACGCATGCACATGACGCATGCACATGATGGTTCCGCTGACCCCCAAAAGGCAAGCGTGTGCGAGCGTGTGTGCGCGTGCACCTCCAGTGCCATTTCCCCCCCTTTAGCCCACTGACGATTGGGGGACAGCAGAACCAGCCCCACCCCCAAAAGGTATGCCGACCCCTGGCAGAGATCATGAGAGGCTATGGAATGCCCTTAAAGACATGGGAGTGCTAGCACATCTGATAATTTTGATAAAGAATCTGTACTCAGGACAAGAGGTTACTGTCAGAATAGAACATGGAAAAACAGAATTGTTCCCAATTGGCAAAGGGGTCAGAAAAAGTTGCACACTTGCATGCAAAATATATTATAAGAAAAGCAACCATGGGAACCATGGGAAAAGCAGGCAAATGCTCCCAAATGCGCATTTGCTTTTCACATTACGGTAAATGTGAAATTACTTTAATTTTGCATTTGCATTTCCTCTAAACAACCAAATTTCAAAAGATCTCGGTTAACACAAGTTTCTGTCCACTTTCTGTCCAATTTCTGTGCGACGTCATGTGAAAACGCAAGGCACAAATCCAGTTTCTGTTTAGGATTTGTGTGGATTAACCAGCAGATTTGTCCCCGTGTGATAACGTTCCCTGAAAACTGTTTGATTAGAAGTATCTGGAAAATCAAACACTTCCTGTAGTTTGTCACATATCTATTTTGCATCAGTTAAACCAGGGGTAGGCAACCTAAGGCCCAGGGGCCGGATGCAGCCCC
>CM034703.1:212922120-212940498 GCA_020142125.1 Phrynosoma platyrhinos
GCTTTCTTGCCACTTTTGAGAGCAGCGTGGGATAAGGTCCAAAGAGAGCCATGCATGGGATCTTTTTAAATGGACATATACTGGCCATAGAACAAACACTGTGTCACTTATAGTGAGACCTCTGTCAATTTAAAGCTATCACAGTGACAGAGACATATACTAATAATCACATAAGCCATTGTCAGTTACAATTTCTTAAATAACTTTTCTGACATACAGGTGATTTATACATGACCAAACTCATTTCTGCTGCATCTTGGAACATTTTTCTTCTCTGGATCCAGATGATGAAGGTCATGCCAGTCCTACAGCAAGAGAAGCACAGAATCAGTGAGGTGAGAGTAGCTTTTATTGGAACACCTCAGCGTTTAAATGGGGTGTGCAAGCTCCTAGATTACATAAAGCACTTCTTCAGACAAAATGATTTCCCATAGTATTTAAAAAGAGAAAGTGATTTATTTTTGTTGGCATTCTATGACTGGTACACACATATTCAAAGAGGGAATAATAATTTTACAAACTCCATAAATACTAACACAATGATACTGTTTGAATGAACAAGCAAAAACAAACAAAAAGGAAAGCAAGAAAGAAAAGAAAAAGCAATGTTATATTTTAAATGTATGCAGCAGGAGGAAGAGGAAGAATCCAACTAAACAATAAAATGCAAATCAAATTAAAATATCTCATTGACATCCATTTTTAATATTGAGTAACAGAACTGTCCTGAGAAGAACAATTAGAAGATGCATTCATTTCTGAACATGAAACTGGGTTACACAAGCAACAGATGATGGGGTGAGCAGGCCTTTTGTTAGTTGATCTAGCAAAAAACTGAATTGATAAAGAATTCACTTTCATGGCCATTCCTTGGCCACACACAAATAGAACCCTATTCTGCTAAAACACATACCTCAGCATTTTATTTCCAGTGCCCTTGGAATGTGGAATGTATTTATTGCAGTATTTCACACTTCTCTGTTTGCGGGACTTCCTCTTGGTGATTAGAACAAGAAAGCTGATTACCATAACACCAAAGGAGAAGGGAGAAAATTGCTCACATGACACCTTGGCATCAGACTCTAATCATTATTCATAGTCAAGTTCCTCCTTAATTTTAATCTCTGTTCTGATCCCTTTGGGATTGTCCTCCCTCCCCATGTCAATCCCTCCATCCTGATGTCTTCAATTGTTTGCCACAAATCTTCCTGTTTCCCAACTTACCACCAACCATAAATATTTAGATCTGGATAGAATACATTCTAAAAATAGATGAATCAGGCACTTTTTTGCTTCATTGATTGAATTATGCTTCAAGGGGGCACTTAATGGTACCTCCTCCCACACATGCATGCTTTAGCCTTCTTAGAACAGTAGCAGTGGTACAAAATGTTAGGCCAGACAGTACCTGTCACTCCCAATGTCCTGGTAGTTTAAACACAGTTTTTACAGGCCTATTAGCTGAACTTCACAGTTAGAAGAGAGTGTGGTACAGTGGTCAGAGGAGAGATTGGAACCAATATGTTGATGTTAATTATACAGTGGGTCCTTGTTATCTGCTGGGGTTTGGTACCAGGACCTCCTGTGGATACAAAATCCATGGATGCTCAAGTCCCATCATATACAATGGCATAGTACAATGGTATCCCTTTTATTAAGTGGCAAAATCGAGGTTTGCTTTTTGGAATATGTGTGTGTGTGTGTGTGTGTGTGCGAGTGAGTATTTAGCATTTCCACACTGTGAATAGTTGAATCTGTGGATTAAAAATCTATGAATTTGGAAGGCCAGCTATATTGGTGGCTACATCATCATCTTAGGTAAGAATGTAAGAACCTCTCCTTCCAATGAAATTCTTCATAATTTAAGAACATTTTCCCAGGAACAGTATGCAAACTGGGATATTTGTTTGCTACTTTCATTCTCCTTTGATGCCTCACTTTCGGTCCTTGCTGGAATTTTTCACTCTTTGGTAGGTATTGGTGTAGTTGTAGTGACCAGTATGAAGCACAAAGGACAGCAAAGAACAAGAGAGAGGGAGGAGCAAAAAAGAAAAAGAAAAAAGAAAAGCAAAAAGGAAGCCTGTGGCATTGCTTTGTGGTGTTGTGGGTGTGGCTGTGTGGGAAAGAAGACTTGCTGCAGAAAATGTGTGTGAAGCAAATGTGTGTGTGAGAGAGACAGACAGATGGGGTAGATCTGTGGATGATGAGGCACAAGAGAAGTGATGTGAGATGGAGATGGTGGAGGGATAGGAGGAGAGGAGAGAGATAGGACAAGTAGGGGAGAGAGGGAAAGATAGAATGTATGGACAAAGAAGACACAGAAGAGGAAATATCGATGACATTCAGAGAGGCTAAGCTGGAGAATGGAGAAGCAAGGAAACAAGATTCTGGGAGATAGATAGTGATCACATGGACAATGCTAACAAAATGGAAGAGGAAGAAGACTTTGAAGAGGTGAAACAAGAACTTAAGAGTGAGGGGATGGGGCAACCACTGTAAGAAAGGGGTTAAGAGGTGGCCTGATGAAAACATAACAAAATCAAGTATCATACTGTAAATTGTATAATTAATTTGTAATATTTTAGGAATTGTAACTTTGGCCAGGGAAAAGTACTATATACTGAAATGTGTTCTTCCTTTTTACATTTGTAGATAAACATGCCCAACTTGTAACTTTAGAAAAGCAATTTATGTATATCTGAGCAACAAAACTATTCAAATTATTGTTAAATTAAGTTGGAGTTAAAGAAAAATTAAGTGCTGTATTGCTGATTCCAAATATAACTGACACTATCCAAATGGGAATGAAAAATGCTATACATCCATGTACGAAATCATACATGCATGTGAGCATACCTACATGCCTAATGTTAACATCGAGCATTTTAATAATTGCAGATGGATATAGGAATCATTATTTTAGTTTTTGATTAGATTATTGTGGTTTAGGACAAGCGTGGCAACTGGGTAGGGTTGGAAACCAATTTTTATCCCTGGGCACCTCCTGGTGGGGCATGCAAGTGTGTTGGTGGCAAACCAGAAAAGATTTAAGTTTACTCTCATTCCCCATTTGGGGTAACTGGGGATGGGTTTGGCTGTTTCCTAACATTTAGGGTGCCTTGTGGGTCTGTGGAGGTAGTGAAAGAAGTAAATAATTGTATGTTGTGTAATTTTACATTTTGGGAACCACTTTCATGTGAAAAATCACAAGAAAGCCATCCATTTTTTTTTAATTATAGAGGAATCTTGGGGTTTTTGAGAGTGTCCCTAGGGGTTTCAGAAGACCTGGAATGGCTTTGGGGGCCATATTTCTTTTAATTATAGAGGAATCTTGGGGTTTTTGAGAGTGTCCCTAGGGGTTTCAGAAGACCTGGAATGGCTTTGGGGGCCACATGAGGTTGGAAGATTTATGGTTGCTATTTTTTTTAATGGATTTTAACTGAAAAGTCAATTTATGTATCTTCTAGGTATTGCTGTTGTTCCAGACACCAGTATTCACTCTTGGCTTGAACAATGACAACCTGGTTGGTGAAGTGCAACTATTGTCATTACCTAGTATGGACAGGCTGATGTACCTCCTTCAAATCTAAAACTCCTTCTGGAAGACTTCTTTCTGCTTTCTGAGACATTGGGGGGTTGCAGACTGCCAGAAATAGTGCAAATTGAGTCCACTTTTAGGGTTAGGGTTAGTGCTAGGGAATCATGGGAACTGTATTTTATTGTGGCATCAGAGCTCTCTGACAGAGACAGTTCAATGTGTCAGAAAAAAACAATTCCCATGATTCCCTAGCACTAACCCTAACCCTAAAAATGGACTCAATTTGCACTATTTCTGGCAGTCTGCAACCCCCCTTGGTCTCATCAGTCTTCTGGCACCTTTCTCTGTTCTCACTCAGGAGTCTTCCTTTATTGGCTGTCCCACTTTTACAATTTTCCTTGCGGTAAGTGCTATAGAAAGTACTCTCTAGTGGCACCTTGTCTGGAACTCTCAGGTCACAAATATACATGCCTGTGCTTACTCACTTATTTCTTGAACTCTTTCCACTATGGGTCTGCAGTTCTTTCTGTGACAGCTACAGGACACCTGTTCTGTCATAGTATTCTTCCTGAGAGCCTCCCCTGTTACTTCTCTCCTTATGAAAAACTTTGTAACCAGGCCAAGTAAATATGAGCTATGTAAGACTGACTGGTGAATGCTATCCCTATTGCTGTCCAGACATAGAGAAAGATTTTGCAATAATATGATTGGTTTAGAATAGTTTCCGTTATTGTATCTAGACTGAGTGAAGTAATAGTACCACTCTATTCTGCTTAGAGAGAATCCCAGAGGTCCAAGCAGGGTTCAGGAAAGTAAGAGGCATAGTGATCACATTGCAAACATACGGTGGCTAATGGAGCACACCAGGGAATTCCAAAAGAAAATCAGCATGTGCTTTATAGACTATAGGAAAGCCTTTGACTGCATAGATCATGAAAGGCTATGGAATGCCCTTAAAGACATGGGAGTGCCAACACATCTGATAGTTCTGATGAGGAATCTGTACTCAGGACAAGAGGCTACTGTCAGAACAGAACACAGAGAAACAGAATGGCAAAGGAGTCAGAGAAGGTTGTATACTTTCACCCTACCTGTTCAACTTGTATGCAGAACATATTATAAGAAAAGCAGGCATGGACACAGAAGGAGGAGGAGTGAAAATAGGAGTAAGGAATATCAATAATCTAACATATGCAGATTACACCATAGTACTAACAGAAAACCTCACAGAACTCAAGCACATACTAAGGAAGATGAAAGAAGAATGTGCGAAGGCAGGGTTAATGTTGAACATAAAGAAAACAAAAGTAATGACCATCAAGGACCTAAATATGTTCAACCTAGACAATGAAGAAATAGAAATAGGAAAAAAAAATTCATACCTGGGATCAGGTAGATAGAAATGGGAACTGCAGTCAGGAAATCAGAAGAAGATTAAGAATGGGGAGGGTGGCTATGAAAGAACTAGAAAAGATTCTAAAATGCAAAGATATATAACTCAGCACAAAAGTTAGAATCATAAATGCCATTGTATTCCCTATTACCATGTATGGATGTGAGAGCTGGACAGTTAAGAAAGATGATAGGAAGAAAATCAATTCATTTGAGATGTGGTGCTGGAGAAGAGTGTTGAGGATCCAATGGACAGCCAAAAGGACAAACAAGTGGGTCCTAGAGCAGATCAAGCCGGAAACCTCCCTGGAAGCCAAGATGACCAAACTGAGGTGGTTGTACTTTGGACACATCATGAGAAGAGAAGACTCAGTAGAAAATACAATAATGCTGGGAAAGATGGAGAGAAGTAGGAAGAGAGGAAGGTGCCAGATGGATGGACTCCATTAAGGAGGTCATGGGTATGGGTTTGCAGGATTGAAGCAGAGCAGTGGAGGACAAGGGGTCTTGGAGATGTCTTATCCATACAGTCAACATGGGTCAAGATCAACTCAAGGGCAGCTAACAACAACAACATTCTGCTTTGATCATACTTCACCTGGAATACTCTGTCCAAAGGATTTTGACAAGCTGGAATGCACCCAGAGGAGGGCAACCAAAATGATGAAAGGTCTGACAACCATGCCCTATGAGGTGTGGCTTAGGGAACTGGGTATATTTCACCTGGAAAAGAGAAGATTAAAAGATGGCATGATAGTCATGTTTAAATAGGTGAAAGGATGTTGTATTGAAGAAGGAGGAAGCTTGTTTTCTGTGCTTCAGAGACTAGGGCCTTGCCTGCACTGGACAGGTTATTCCAGGGCAATTATGATTTCCACATAATATTGGCCTATTACTAGCCATGCCAGCAAGCCTAACAATTGCCTAATATGCCACCCAGTTTTCTAGCAGAGGTGAATGTAATTCCAGCATGCCAACTATGATGGTGAGGGATATCTTAGGGTGTATCTGTCAAGACCATGTGGCACCCTGATCTAGAAAATTACATGGATATGGCCACTGAAAGGAACTGGAGCTATAGTAACAGGGTTACTACAGTTCAAATGGCAGGTGCACGAGTCAGCATTTGGTGAGCTGTGCATCATTGAAAGCCTGATGCAACGTGCACAGTGAATGGGACAAGCCAGGTATGCATCTTGGGAGGTCTGATGTAACAGTCCTGATGCAATGGGCACTGAGATGAAACCAGCTAGGTTTCATTAGTGCATGGCTGTCACATGTTCTCAAGAAGACCACCTATATATGGGAGAGGGTCAGAATCTCCATAGTTGGTTAGTTGTGCTTGGTGGTTGGCAAAGCACTTTGTTACTCTGTATAGCTGTGAGTATTCAAGATAGACATCTGGTACTCTGTGTATCTTTGTAAATATTTGCAACAAAGATTAAAGCCCTCTCTGAGAGAAGCCTTGCTGTAAAGGTATTCCTTTCTCCAAGTTGAAAGCAGCAGCTGCGTGTGGGAGGTTTTCCCCTGTGCTGTCTAGAGCAGACTCTTCACAGAAGACCAGCTTCTGGGCGTTCCTGCCTATGTGCATCTACTCTGCATGTGTGTATGCTAGATCACGCTGTCTGCATACCTCAACAGTATCCACACTGCAGAAATAACACAGTTTGATACCATTTTGACTGCATGACTATATCCTACAGAATCCTGGGAATTGTAATTTGGTGATACACCAAAACTCTTTGACAGAAAAGACTGAATACCTCACCAAACTACAGATCCCAGGGTTTCACTGGATGGAGGCATGGCAATTAAAGTAGTGTCAAACTGCTTTATTTCTGCAGTGTGGGAGAGCAGTTTGATTTGAGTATTTGAAAATGTCCTTTAAAAAAAGTTCAGAGGCTCAGAATAGAAAATGCAAAGTATAGCAATAGAAATCTATGGAAAGATGCAGATAGCATTAAGAGGTTCCTGTAGCCTTATGATGCCTTCTTAAGCTTCAGACAGTGATGCTGGAAGTGCCCAATGAGGATACTGTGCATAATCCAGGAGAAGGGGTTCTGGATCAATGAGGAACTTCAGAAATAGTCTACAGAAGGGACTTTTCAGAGGCATCATAAGGGTTGGTGTCACCCCAATGTGATAACTTATACTGTCACCTCCAGCTGGCAGCCTCTTCTGGGTCTGGGTGAGCACTCACCAGCAGCCCTGTCAGACTCAGAAAGCAGTTCCTTTCCACCAGAGGCAGCTGGTGGGGGTGGGCTACTGCTGCCGCCACCTAGTAGCCTCTTCCAGGTTTGGTGGGGCTGCTGGGTGAGCAGGAAAAAAGATTACTTTCTTTCCCCCCTGCCAGACCTGGAAGGCAATTCCTTAGCAGCACACCTCACACCTACTAGTAGCTGCTGGTGGGAAGGGACTGCCTTTTGGGTCTGGTGGGGTGCTTATGCAGGTGGGAAAAGTTTTTCCACACAACTAGCAGCCCCGTCAGACCTGGAAGGAGCTGTGGTGGGTTCAGACCCAGTGTGGTCTGAACCCACCACACCCCTAGTGATGCTCCTGGAACCTTTCCAGTTGTTTTTATAAACACATCAACAATAATAAACACTGGGTGACACCTCAGAGGGGGCTGAATACCTTGGGGGGCAGTTGCTTCCATCCGTCACAAAAACCCCACCTAACTGTCCCCCACTGCTCTAAATAATATATTAAATAAGGGATGTGGTGGCTCAAGTGGTTAAGGCACTGACTCTGTTGATTGTAAGATCAGCAGGTTGGAAGTTCAAGGCCCAGGTGCTGCATGATGGGGTGAGCTCCTGTCACTAGTCCCAGTTTCTGTCAGTCTAGCAGTTTGAAAGCATTTAAAAGTGCAAGTAGGTAAATAGGTACCACTTTGGTGGGAAGGTAAATAGCATTCTGTGCAATCATACTGGCCACATGATCACAGAGTAGTCTCTGACAACGCTGGCTCTTCAGCTTAGTAATGAAGATGAGCGCTGCCCCCTATGGTCGGACACGACTTGACAACTTCATCAATGGGGAATACTTTTACTAATGGATTAAAGAAAAAAAAACTTTTTTGAAGAACAGAATAGAAATTTTGCAATACATAAAATAAATCATGACAGTGCTCAGTTCCAATAGCATATAGTGGCCTATGTTGCCACTGGACATTAGTTCTTGGGTCTTATCACTTTTTCTTTCTGCTGTCCACCAGTGACCATAGTACCACTCAGAAATTTTTCTGAAGATGTCTCTCAGGGCTCCCCTTCATCACTGTAATCACAGGGAAGGATTTTGGTGAGCAGCAGACATTTCAGGCAGGGAAATCATCTGAGTGCCCTTCAAGACATTCATCCTGAGTATCTGTCTAGTTGCATTTGTGTACTACAAACAGTTTTTCTTTCAGCATGCCATCTGAATATAAATCAAGAAAAATGAAGCATGAGCAGAGCAACCGCATAATATCAGATTTAAGGGTAAAAAACAACAGCTCACTGTTGGAATACAAATGAATCCAGTTTTCTGGTGGTGATTACTAGATAATGTAGAAGGTATGACTGGTGTTCTTCAGACAAATGAAAATAACAGGCATTTAAAAATATTACAGGATAATGATAACTAAAAATTAACTTTAATGGGTAGTGGAAAACATGTGCTAGCTTTGGAGTTTGGGAATGTATGGCATACTGTTTAACAGTCTGACTGTTCTATACCTAGTGTGGGAACTCTGCAGCCCTCCAGATGCTGTTGAACTGAAACTCTCAGAATTCTTCACCTCTGGTTATGTTAGCTAGGGCCGATGGAGTTGTGGTCCAACAATATCTGGAGGGTTGCATGATTCCCACCTCCCTCCTAGATAATGGAGGCTAGTCATGACTATTTATTCATTTGTTTATTTCAGTTTGTTTATTCCACTTTTCTTCCAATGAGTTCAATGTGACATACATGGCCATTCTCCTTCCCACTCTGTCTTCATGATAACCCTGTGAAGTAACTCCAACTGAGAGAGAATTACTGAAAAAGAAAAAGAAATAAATAATTTACTGCCCTAAGTAAATCAGTGAGTTTCCTGGTTTCCTAGGGACTACAACCTGGATCTCCCTGGCCTTGGGTTCAGCACCCTAATCACTAGGCCCCAGTATTGGGCTTGTCTCATGCTAGTCTCATGTTTTGGAGGTCTAAACTCTAGCAAATATACTGATGTTCCAAATGGTGTCTGTAACTCACAAAGCAGTTTATTATCAGCCAGATTGTCTCTGTCACACAGAGATTCTCTTTTCATGGCAGTGCTGACATGGAAACTCTTGTGATAGGACAATTTATGATGTGAGCCATTCACCATATTATGACTACTGCATAAATTAGCATTTATGTGGAAACTGCTGCATGTAGCAGTTGTTAATGGTGAGGGATAGGTATTCTGACCAGATAAACTCTCTTACCCATTGCCTACTATATATTATGGTTAAGCTCTCAGACTCTCTCTGTTATCCTAATCTATGTCACAGAGGTCTTCTAATGAATGAGGCTTATGTTGGAGAGGAGAATTGTATAGGATGCCATTTATTTCACTAAAAAAATGCTATTACTGACCAGTAATAACTAGTTCTAAACAAGGAGTCTCTTCTTCTTGAAAGTAAATGGGTGTTGCCATGCATAGCATCCCACAGCAGACCTTTTCTTCATGCTTCAGTCACAGATCACCATATCATCAACGTTTCTTAAAAACAACAACAGAGTAAGAATCAGAAAAGAAGTTTGCTTCATGTAATCTTACATCTGTCCACCTTACTGAGTCTCAGGGCAGATTTGCTCAGCTGAAGAATTATACTTTGCATAAAATCCAGGGGAACATGGAAACCACACTGTGACACTCTGCTGCATGTCTTGGAACTTAGCTGTTAAGAGTTGTTGGGCTATTTGAATGGCTTGCTTGATTGGGCCAGATGGCCCAGTTCATTACACTCCAGCCACGGCTTATGAAAAGCTTGACAGAATGCAAGTGAAAAAGGAAGCAAGCCTTGGCAGAGTGAATCTAATTAATGCTGTGCTGCATAGCTCTTAATCTGGGGTCCACTATTTGTAACCCTGGCATGCGTCTTCCTCTGTGGTCCCTGAATCCAGATTTTCCCCCATAACCTATCTTGGCTGTGAGGAGACAAAATCAATGTTCTCTACTCCAGGATCAATGTTTTCCCAGTGCTGGTAGAAGCAGGGAAATGGAAAGCTCAGTGGAGATAAGGTTGTACATTTGTTGTTACTGTGTGCCTTCAAAGTTGTTAATTGGATTATAGCAACCCTAAGCCAAAGCTATCATTGGGTTTCCTTGGCAATATTTGTTCCTCTGTGGCTGAGAGAATGTGAGTTGCCCAAGGTCACTCAGTGGATTTCCATGGCTGAGCTAGGTTCAAACTTTGGTCTTCCCTGCTGAAAACATTGCACCATTCTGATTCTTATATAAAAAAAGAGGTCTCTGATCTTTATGAAACTCCATGTGCCTACCTTGATATACAGATGCAAATTAGAAAAGCTTTTGATAATTTAAACAGAATCACAATGCATCTCACATAAATGGTTAAGTCAAAGACAGGGACCAGGTGGTGACCTCTGGGCCTGGAGAGTCTGCTGTCTATATGCCACTTCAGGATCCTCAATCTCTAACTTTGTGGGTCCTTCTTGGACTTGACAGCCCATAAAATAGAGGAGACCTTCAGAAAATTAATTCTGAACGGACTCGTTGACCCAGAGGTTGACTGTAAATTTAAAATCTAAATTTAAATCTATTAAAAAGAAACAAGGTCGGCTACCAAAAGAATTATTTAATTTGATGGAAATTTTAAATCTAAAGGATGGCCATAGGATTAAAAATGGGAATGAAAAGGACTTTACATTTTACTCTAATAGACATCAATCCCTATCTAGAATTGATATGATCTGGCTTTCAGATCATTTGACATCTAAAACAGATAAATTTAAAACATTGCCAAAAGTGTGGTTGGACCACAATCCTATAATGATTGAACTTAAATTTGGCCAGGTGGTAGCTAATTGGAGACTGAATTCAAATATATTGAAAGATAAGAAGATATGTGAGGAAATTAGAAAACAAATAATTCATTATTTTGATGAAAATTTAAATCAAGGTACTCCAATATACACATTATGGGATGCCCATAACGCGGTGATTAGAGGGGTTATTATTCAAAAAACAATTGAATGGAGAAGAAAAAGAAAACAAAAAGAAATCACATTAAATAAAGAATTGGAGAAATTAGAGACTAAGTTAAAAAGAGAGCCGGGCTCCCTAGAAATTTTGAGGGAGATTAAATATGTTCAGAAACAAATTTCTATCCTCACCATGGAACAAATTGAAGCTAAAATTAAATATTTGAAACAAAAATATCATCAAAATGGCAATAAACCTGGAAGATTGCTGGCCTACATGGTGAGGAAAGAAAAAGCGAAACGTGCCATTACACAATTAGAAAGGGTACTGGGATAGTCACGACACAAAATCAGATTAAAAAATTTTTTACAGAGTATTTTAAAGATATATATATAAGGAAACTCAGATTCAAAACTCCAAAATCAAGACTTATTTGAGCAAAATTGACTTAATTAAGTTGACAAATGAACAAAAAACCACCTTAATGAAGTGATTACACATAAAGAACTAGAAGAGGCAATAAAAAACTCCAAACTATCTAAATCTCCTGATCCCAATGGATTTATAAATTAATATTATAAAATTTTTGCACTGCAACTGATACCACCACTATTAGAAACAATGAATAATATTTTGAATGATAAGATTCCTCAAACATGGAGTTCTGCTAATATCTCTTTAATTTTAAAGCAAGATAAAGATAAATTAGACCTAGCAATTATCGTCCTATTTCATTATTGAATACAGATTATAAGTTTTTTGTGGCAATTTTGGCTAAGCGCCTTAAACGTATACTAGATAATTGGATTCATACTGATCAAAATGGCTTTCTCTCGTCCAGAGGGACAAAACAAAATTTTAGGAATCTACTGAATTTAATTGACATTCACCAAAAAAATCTATGTAAAAAAATGGCTTTGATGTTTTTGGACACAGAGAAGGCCTTTGACAATATCAACTGGAACTTCATGTTTGAGGTATTATAAAAAATAGAAGTTGATGACATGTTTATAAATTGGATTCGGAAAATTTATACAAAACAAGAGGCCTGTATATTAATTAATGGAGAAAACACACAAAATTTTAATATTTAATATTTATAAAGGAGTTCGGCAGGGATGCCCCCTTGTACCTCTATTATTTATCTTGACTTTGGAGATGTTATTAATTCAAATAAGAAATGATAAAACGATTACTGGAGTTGAAATTCGTAAGCAAAATTACAAAATATGCGGATGATCTTGTTTTGACAATTTCTAACCTGGCTAAATGTATAGTTAATATTATGACCACCCTTAAACAATACAGTAATGTATCAGGATATAGAGTTAATAAAAACAAAACAGTTATGTTGTTGATGAACATTCCTAAAATTGAGAGTGACAAGATAACTGAGATATCTGAATTTAAAACGGAAAATAAAGTTAAATATCTGGGGATATGGATTACTACAAAAAAAATCTAATCTATATAAAAATAATTATCAAAGAATCTGGCTGGAAATCAAGGAAAACTTTAAAAAATGGGGACAGTTAAATTTATCTTGGTTTGGCAGAATAGCGGTTGTTAAAATGTTAGTCCTTCCTAAATTAATGTATTATTTTCAAAACATCCTGGTCATTGAAAACATGACTCCTTTCAAAATCTGGAATGCAGATATTTTAAATTTTATATGGGCTAATAAAAAACTGAGAGTTAAATTAAATAATATGCAAGATACGACAGAACGGGGTGGTTTAGCATTACCTAATTTGCTCTGGTATTACGAAGCATGTATCTTTGATTGGCTGCAAGAGTGGTTTCTATTAAAGAATAAAAGGCTTCTTGATTTAGAAGGGGGTGATCATCAATACGGATTCCATTCGTATTTGTTTTATGATAAATTCAGAAATGATAGTAACTTTCAGAATCATCATATACATAAAGCATGTTTAAAGGTGTGGTTGAAATATATTAAAAAATGGTGTTGTAAAATTCCATTTTGGGCATCCCTGGCGGAGGCAGTGCTGTTGAAAGGGATCTATGAAAAAGAGAGTCGGTTTAGATATAAGGACTTAATTAAACTGGAAGATACTAAATTAATATTCAAAACTCAAGAAGAATTGAAAATGATGGGATATGATATTAATTGGTTCACATTTAGACAATTACATGAGTGATTTAAAATAGACTCCAGACTGTGAATGATTGGTTTGGTGTATAAAAACTTTGAGAAAGTGGTAGAAGGAGATAATAAAAAATTGATATCTAAATATTATAGTTTAATTAGAGACTGGGAGCTTGAAGAAAATACAGTTAATAGAGTCATCTCCAAGGCAGGGAAGAGGAGGGGCAGCCGCACGATCGGTGCCCCTTCCTCCTCCTGAGGTTGCCCTCAGAGCTGCCGGCCCTCCTCATGGCTGGTGTTCTGGGGGCAATCTTCTGCCGCAGCGTCTGCACACGCTGCGGCGGATAAGTCAGGGAAAGTGCGCCCTACACTTTTAGGGCGCACTTTCACTGACTTGTGAAAGGAGCGCTGATTTAGCGCTCCTTTCAGAGGCGCCAACGGTGCGCCTCGGTGCGGATGCCGCGGTCCCACGGCGCACCGTCCCAGGGCGTCCCGGATGCCCTCATCTGCTTCCCCCCAATCTCCATCTCATCTGAACCTTTGGTTGGACATTCTGGACTAGATTTACACAAAGACAGCACTGGACTTTAAAATGGCCACTTACATTGTACAGAACCCAAGAAGGAGACCCGCAGCACAAGTTGTGAGATGAAATGTTTTATTTTGCTTTATTGTTGTGATATGTTTTGTACATAGTTGTTTACTTATAATAATAATTTTCTTAAAAAATAAATGTTAAAAAAATAAGAAGGAAGGAAGGAATGTGTTATGTGTGACAGCGCTATACATAGAAATTGTGGGAGGCACAATTAGGAAGGAAAAGAGTAACAGAGCAATCCAGAGTTGGGCCTGGGGACAGGAACAAAGCAGCTCTCCAGCCTCATTCCCAGCCCTGCTGATCCATGCCACCAGTGCTGGCTGGTGACTCCTGTGGTGATGGCTGGCTAATCCACTCTGGGGCTTACTTCAGACTTTACAGGAGCTATCCAATATGCTGAACTGGTGGGGGAGGGATTGGGATCAGCACCATGGATAGCTCCTTTAAAATTTGGTCTAAACCTGGAGGGGATTCACAGTGCCACTGACATTGAAGCCACCATCCAGGCCAGAAAGTGAAGGCAGATTCTTGAATTTTCATTTTCATCCCTCCTCAATTGACAGCAGCTGGGGTTAGGAGGGATTCACTACACCAGATCTGTGGCTGGTATAACCAATGGGTCTAAGACCAAATCTTGCTGAGGAAATGGGTTGGCTCTGGACTTGACAAACTAGTTTTGAAACTAGTGGATTCAAAATTGTCCCTTCCATGTCCCTCTCCCTGCTTCACTTCTGGAACTCTGTCTTGGGCCTACAGTGAGTGGGAGAATTCCCAGCAACACCTTCTCACCCAATCAAGCAAAATGGGGGACTATCCCCACCAGAGTTTCTCTCTGGTGGGGTAGACCAGTGGAGATGCATCACTATGTCATAATATCCTTCCCAGTCCATCAAGTTGTGGGGCGGGGAGACAGGATTACATTGTAAATGTCTGAGGTCATATTTGTGAGGCAATCATTCATGAACATCCTTTATGAAGAAAACATTCATGCACATTTTAGGATCTTCTATATTTAGAAATCATCTATTCCTTTTAACGTGCTTCCTTCAGAGCAACAAGACCTTTAAGCTAGAAAGCAAATATCTCAGTTGCTATCCAATTACTCTTAAAATGAGATTATATGCAACTTGTTCCCAAAAGAAATGGGTAGGGGAAAATTTCTTTGAACTATCTCAATAAAGAGATGTCTTTATTCCTTCATTTTTGAGTCCCAACAGCCCAGGCTGATCATTAGCTAAGCTAAAAAAGTCATGAGAAAGACCTATTGGTTCAATGCATTTTTCTTCACGACTATGTTTGATTTCCAATAATGATACAACAACAGAACTTTAAGACATTATATTTTCCAGGGATTTGCACTGGCTGTGCTGGTTGGGGGATTAAAAACTAAAACCTCTCAAATCTGTGCAAAAACAAAACAAAACAGAGAGACATGGAAACACTGGCTGAGGTCCAACTGTAGTGTGACAGAGTGGAAAGCTCTCCACCAACATCACAACATTGAGCTTCTCCATTCCTCAGCTGTGTAATTCACCTTGACAGTGCCCACAGAGCCAGCTAGTTGCTAGAGTGTGAGGAAATGCCCAGATATCTTTCAGCTGAGAGAGAAAAAAGATCTATCATTTCTCTGGAACTATATGCTCTGAGATCTGGAAGAGGGAATCTGCCCCCCCCCCTTTCCTGGTTTTTCCAACTGCTGGAAAATATCTCCTTGCATAACCCAGGCTGGCATGACCTGAGGTCTTGGTGCTATGTGTCACCAAGAGGATCCTAGAGATTTCTTCCCTTGGTAGAAGACCACATCTATTGTGAGAGGTGGGTTAGATTGGGGACAGGGAAAGGCTTCTGTGGAGCTCTTTAAATGTCATCCTAGATACAAGCTGGGGGTGGATCATGGTGTTCTCTGGAATGCCTGTTGTATGACTGAATGAGGAGGAAAAGAGGGAGAGGATGGTGGCTGCTTTAGCCCTCTTCATTCCCCTCAGGGCTGACCCTCCCAGGTGCTGGGAGGCTGCAGCTAGTTGTCTAAAGAGAAATCTGTGTGCTATGGGACTTGCTGTCTGCCCTCTAAGAGTAAAGTGCCAGTGCAGTTGGCTTTTATAGTTGGAATAGGGAAGAGGTGCCACCTTGCTTTTCACTCCAGGCAACAAAATGTCTTGGGATGACCCTACTTCTTACATCTGAGACCTGAACAAGGGCAGAAGAGGTGAGGAGAAAACATTTTGTTGAAAGCACTCTCCTTTACTTCTGTCTTGTGGATTCCTTTTCATCTTCTTAAGCTGGGGTGGGAAGGGAGTTGTGACTGATTCTCATCCCAAGCTGTGCTTGACACATTTTCCCACAGCCCCTGCTGAGGCAATTCCATTTCCTTTCAAAGCAGTTAGACTAGTTTAGATCAGGGTAATAGAGCATTGACCAAGACTTTCATCTCCTGGAATCAGAACGGTTTGTTTAAGACACACAGCTGTGTAACAGCCCATGTTGGCTGCACAAAAGCACACCAAAGCTTCCCTTTAATCAGTGCACAGGGGTTGCACTGAGAGCCATTAAAGGCTTCCCCGACGAGGAGTGATAATTGTGCTGTTAAACGAGTTCTTCTGAGTCTTAATGAGCTATGGAAGACTAAAGCAAACCACATCTCAGGCAATAAGACAACAAGCAACACATTTCTTAGCAATTACAGTTCTCTAGGGACTGTTCTTGAGGCAGAAGGCCAAACTCACAAAACTTCAATCACAGAAATGTTGCCATCTCTGCAAGATACTGTGCCTCTTTTATTTTTCTGGTTGCTTATGATCTGGTTATTATGTTTTTTAAAAAGTTATAGTGCATGCTAAAAATGGAAAAAGAAATGGGTATAGAGAGCCAGCATGGTGTAGTATTTTGAATTTTGGACGACTCTAGAGACTAGGGTTCAAATCCCTTGCTCAGTCGTGGAAACCCAGTGGGTGGCCATGGGAAAGTCATGCACTCAGCCTCAGAGAAAGGTAATGGGAACCCCCCAATGAACAAATCTTGCCAGGGAAATCCTGTGATAGGATCACCTTAGGGCTACCATAAGTCAGCAATGACTTGAAGGCAAACAACAAGAATGCATTGGTGGACACAACTGTTGCCAATGGCTCAATTTCCTGCAGTGAACATAGCTCTCCTGTTCTTCCTCTACTGCAGGGGTAGGCAACCTTTCCCCTTTAAGGGCCGAGGGACTTCAGCTCCCAGAATCCCAGGAGCTATTGGCCAACATGGGACTATTGGCCAACATGCCTGAGGCTTCTGGGAGCTGAAGTCCCTCGGCCCTTAAAGGGGAAAAGTTGCCTACCCCTGCTCTACTGTCATAGCTGCCTTATGAGGTAGGTCAGGTGAGGGAAAATGATTGGTCCAAGGTCACCCAATCAGTTTTATAGTTATTAGGGACTAGAACCTGGGCCTCCCAAGTTGAGGTCTGACACTCTAATTGCCCCACTACCTGTTCCATTAATAACGTTTGCCCTCAATCTACAGCCCTTTCACACTACATAATTACACCATGATGATTCCAATTTAACTGTAATAGCTACCGCCTGTGGAATCCTGGAGTCTGTAGTTTGGTCAAAAGCACCAGAGGAGATCTTTGGCTGAAAAATTTAAATTCAACTGCTAGTTCCAGGATTCCCTAAGATCCAGCCATGGTGTTCAAACTGGAACCATGCTACTATAAATCCATAGTGTGAAAAGGCCTTGGCATTAGTGGCACAGCACTGCAATTACTAATGCACAACATTTGGTTGTCTCTACATGTACTACATGTGTACCAACTGGCTTGCCCTGTGAGCTGGCTAGGCATAGTAGAAGGCACTCTCTCATCACCAGTCTTGAGGAAATATTAAACTGCCAGTCCAGTTGGTTTTGTAGGTAGAAAACAGAATGGATGCATCTGGTTTTTCATATATTTTAATTTTTTACTGCTTCAGGACTAAAACATATAATGTAGGGCATACTTGTACCATTTTAATCATTAGCCAGAAAACACTAAATGTCAAGCCTATAGCACTGAATCAGTCTGATTCATGAGCTGCTTGGAGCTGTTCTGCTAAAAAAAAAAGTCCTATATGCCAGTCTACTTTGTGGGTACATAGCCATCTCTACTTTAGGACTTATCAAACTAGTGTCCCTCTTGGAGGTAACCAAAATTGTAACCTGTTCAATTCTCCTATATGAAATATTTATGTATTTATTATATTTATATCCTGCCCTACCCAAGGGCTGTTTATGACAAGTGAATGTGACAGTCAGGAGCGCTTGCTATTAGCTTTGGCTGATATGCCAGCTGTGCCCATTCCTGGAAGTAAGAGATCTAGAAACTGTAGTATATGCACTGGTAACCTTACGACTTGACTTCTGTAATGCACTCTACATGGGGCTACCCTTATACCTAAGTTGGAAACTGCAATTAGTACAAAATATGGCAGCAGGGCTGATCACCGGTACATCTAAGAGTGATCATATTTTAAGATCTCTTCACTGGCTGCCCATTATAACAATAATAATTTTTTATTTATTTATAACCCGCCCCTCTGCGTGGCAATCGGGGCGGGGTA
>CM034703.1:213000838-213012383 GCA_020142125.1 Phrynosoma platyrhinos
TTCAGAAGTTCTCAAAGAATATTTCCAGTGGCTCTGAGATTATATTTGCCAGGTTTTTTTTTAATATTCTTGGATTGTAGTTTCCAATGTGGGTTGGAAATTTCTGACTTTAAAAAATGGCCACTGGAGTGTGCTTTTGGACCTGCACTGGAACGGGGATGTACTCAGAAGCTGAATTAAGCTGGAAAAGCCATGCAATAAGACCCAGCTTCAGCCCAAATTAGGCTTCAGTTCGGAAGAGGTAAACTGGGTTTTTTTGTATGTGCAATAATCTGTGTAGTCTAGTCCATGGCTGAACAGCTGTTATAGCAATGCAAACAGACTCCCCATAAACAAAAACAAAGCAAAGCAAAAAATTCCTCCTAATGTTTAAGTGGAATCGCTCCTTGTATTCTGAATTCATTGGTTCATGTTGTAGTCTCTGGAACAGCAGAAAACCAGGTCACTCTATCTTCCACATAATATAACTTGATATTTTTGTCATGTCACCTTTCAGCCTTCTCTTCTCAAGTTAAACATACCCATTCCCCTGAGTTTTTCCTCATAAAGTTTGGTTTCCAGATCACTGATAATCTGAAGTCATTCTTCTTTGGACATGTTACAGGTTGTCAATATACTTCTTGAATAGTGGGGCCAAGAAATGGACACAATATTCCAGGTGAGCTCTGACCACAGCAGAACTGGCACTACTACTTCCCTCAATAGGGACACTGTACTCTTGTTGGTGCGACCCAAAATTGTTTTGGTTTCTGCAACCCACTGTTAATTTAGATCCCTAGATCTTTTTCACATGTATTGATTTCAAGGCAAGCATTAGCTGTGCATTTTATTTTTCATGTCTCTCTATATATAATACCTTACAATTTATCTGTGTTGAAATTCATTTTGTTAATTTTGACCCAGTTCTTCAGTCTGTCAAGGTCATTTTGAATTCTGATCTTGTCCTCTGTGGTATTAGCTACCCTCCTCCAACATTTGATGTCATATGCAAAAGTGATAAACATGCCTTCTATTACATCATCATAGGGGGGTTGCAGACTGCCAGAAATAGTGCAAATTGAGTCCACTTTTGGGGTTAGGGTTAGGGTTAGGGTTAGGGAATCATGGGAACTGTATTTTATTGTGGAACCAGAGCTCTCTGACAGAGAAGGCTCAATGTCTCAGAAAAAAACAAAAACAATTCTCATCATTCCCTAGCACGAACCCTAACCCTAAAAGTGGACTCAATTTGCACTATTTCTGGCAGTCTGCAACCCCCCTAAGTTTTTTTTATAAACATGTTAAATAACACTGAGCCCAAGACAGAATCCTGAGGTACTTCATCTCTTCAGAATGAAGAACAATTATTGGCAAGTATGCTCAACCAATTACAGATCCACCTAACTGTAGAAATTCTAGCCCACAATTCACTAACTTGCCTACAAGAATAACATTGGGAACCTTGTTAAAAGCCTTACTGAAATCAAGATATACTACAACCTCAACACTCTCCTGATCTACCAAGCTTGTAACACACACTCTATCTTAAAGAGAGAGAGAGAGAGAAAATTAGTGCATGACTTTTTTTTAAAGAAAAACACACATGCTGGTTCTTAATAATCACAACATTTAAATGCTCACAGACTGATGTTTTAACTACCTGTTCTGGAACTTTTCCTGATAACAATGTCCAAATGATTGATCAGTTAGTGTTTGAGTTATCTTCCCCCCCTCTTTCTGAAGATGGGGATAACATTCAGTTTTTAATTAATTTTAGTAAAATTAATCATTTTTATTGAATATGGTTTTAATCTTGGTTTTGTATTTTTTTTTTTAACTATGACAGCATCTGCACTGCAGAAATAATACAGTTTGACAGCACTTTAACTGTTATGGCTCAACACTATAGAATTCTGGGATTTGTAGTTTTGTGAGATATTTAACCTTCTCTGTCAGAGAGGTCTGGTGCCATAACAAACAGCAAATCCCAGGATCTCTTAGGGCCTTTGCAGACTGCCAGAAATAGTGCAAATTGAGTCCACTTTAACTGTCCTGGCTCAGTGCTAAGGAATCATGGGAACTGTAGTATATTGTGGCACCAGAGCTCTCTGGCAGAGAAGGCTCGATATCCCAGAAAAAAATACAGTTCCCATGATTCCCTAGTACTGAGCCAGGATAGTTAAAGTGGACTCAATTTGCAGTATTTCTGGCAGTCTGTAAAGGCCCATAGTATTGAGCCATGGCCATTGAAGCATTGTCAAACTGCATTAAATCTGCAGTATGGATGCAGCCTTTAAGTGGTTTATTGTACTGTCTATATTTTTGTAAGCCACCTTGAGTCTCACACTGGGTGAAAGGTGGGATATAAATAAAATGATGGATGGGTTTGCCCTCCTACAGTCTGCTGGGATTTTTCCTCTTCTCCAAGAATTCTCAAGGAATATTGACCATGGATCTGAGATTATATCAAATTCTTCAGTACTCTTGGATTTAGCTCTTCTGCCCATGGAGACTAGAATGCATTTAGAGTAGTTAGATATTCCTTTACTACCTATTTAGGTAGTACCAATTCTGTGCTGTAGTCCCATTGCTACATGATCTATTCTATTTCCACCAATTAGAATACTGTTTTCCTCTAGGGAGAAGACTGAGGCAGAGAAGGTATTGAATAGCTTGACCTTCCTACTGTCCTCTGTTAGCACTTCATCATCTTGTCTACACAGCAGCCCTATCATTTCCTTGTTTTTCCTTTTGCTCAGAACATAGCCTCATTCTCCAAGCTCCTTTTATTATTTGTATCCCTACTACTGAGCCTGAGCAGATTCTGAGATTTAACTTTTCTGACTTAGTGTAGAAACATCAAGGACCACTGGTTGTTTTCCTTAGCTAATTTCTTGCCCTTGTCTTGGATTCTTGTACAATTTCTCCTTTATCATTAAAGCTTTTTCTCCTTGCATTTGGTGTCCCTCTGCTCTTTGGAATACCATCATGCTCCCTCATTAGAGTTGCCATTTGTCCTAGAAAACTTGGAAAATCCTGGATTGAAGGGACTAAAAAATGTGCTGGCTGGCTGGGACAGTTGAATAGGAAAATTCCAGATTTCTCCTTTGTCACAGGCCTATGGGTAGGTTAACATGTGACAGTGGCAATGAAGCAGCAAACTACAAGAAGTTTGGCACTTCATCCTGCCTTGCAGGCTCCAGTTGCTACTACACAGGCATAGCATTGCCATCTTATTTTTCCATTTCCTCCCCATTTCCCCATCAGGCCCAGAAGGGAGGAAAGGAAAGGAGGCAAGCAGAGATGGCCTTTGTTGTGTAGTGATTGTACTGGAGGGTTGAATTTAAGGTTAGGCAGCATGGTGGCAGTTTGCTTCCAAACAGCCTCAAGAAAATAAAGGGAGTCCCTTTACTCTCTGGAGTTGCTTGGAAGTCTCCTTTTCTTCACACCTTCTTTCAGCTGGTGGCAGGAAGAAGAAGAAAAAAAGAGTTCTTAGTTTGGTACTGGTACTTAGATTGAAACATAAGGGTTGAAAAAGTAAAATGATTAATGTGTTGAATTTTCACAATCAGAATGCAAATTAATAAAATATTATGTCTGTCTTACTAGAGGAAGGAGCATAGCAGAATTTTGCTACAGAACAGTGGAAAGAGAAGTTCCTTAAATGCTAGCACCCATGTTGCAGGAATCTGTGACTGTGTGGCAAGAGGTCTAGGAGTGAGGCAGTGTTCATTGGTGACTACTATGGTAGTGGAGTGAGGAATCTACTTCAGGACTTAGTCCAAACTTTAAGAAGGTCTGGCAGTGGTGAGGAGAGAATGCAGGGTGATGGCAGCCTCAAAAACCACCTGCCCAACCACCACCCCTCTTGCAGTGGTGAAGAGAGAGTGCAGGGCAGAGGCTGTTTCAAAAATCACCCACCCAACCACCATATCTGAGGAAAGAGTGCAGGGCACTGGCAATGGCCTCATAAAACTGCCTTCCAACACTGAAGTTGTACCAAAGGATTTCCAGGGCTGGACAGAACCACAATAGCAGCTTAGGTTGATATTGCCAACAACCAGGCAAAATGCAAACAAATAGCAGGGTTTTTTTTTTTTTAAAAAAAACCTTTCCAGTAAAGAAGGTCAAAGAAGGTGCTCATGGGGGGCTAATTGCAACAACCACAGGAAAGTGGGAGGAAGAAATCCATCCCATCTAGAACAAGGGAGTTGAGGGAGCTGAAGATCCATGGAGCCCATTACAAATGTCTGCTCAGAAATTCAGCTTTGAGCAGACATAGCAGCGACAACAATAATTTTTAACTTGGTTTGAGAAGGAATGAAAAAGTGTGATATAAGAAATATTTGGTGGGAAAATATTGTTACCTAGAAGTAAGAGATAGATGGAAGATTTTGGGCAGGGATAAAACAGTGTACAAAGCATTTAAAGTGATAAAGTAGAGAAAAAAATTTAAAGGAAAAGAAGGTAAGGTTGATTGTGCCAATGTAAAATTGTTATTAGAAAGAGTTATAGAAAGGAGCTAAAGCATGAAAGTCTGAGATGGAGAGGAAGAAACAAAAAAAGATAGACTAAGAATAGAATGAAAAGAAGGCCTATTACCAAGTACTTCAAGCAATCACCAATAATGACACAAGTACAAAGAAGAAAATCACTGGAGCCACTAGAAAAACAAGCAGAAATAGGATTACAAATAGGAAATTTATTGGAAGAGTTCCAAAAATTTAAGGTGGAAATAAGACAAGAAATGAAAGACAATAGAGAAGAGATAAAAGAAGAGGTAAGGAAGGAGGTAGATAGGATAGGAGAAAAAAATAGAGAAAATATAAATAGAATTCATACAAGTTAAAAAAGATATAAAAGAGCTGAAAAATAAAACACAAGACTTGGAGATAATATCACAGTCAGTAATGGAGATACAATAACAAGATGAACAAATTAGATTTAAAATATAGAGAAAAATGTGTGAAACTAAGAGGAGTGTTAGAGAAGGCAAAAGGATTTGTATGACCTGGTGATCCCAGTGTTGGCACATTTCTTAGAGATAGAAGATAACATGGAAATGGAGGTGGACAAAATATTTAGAGTAGAATCAGTAGTAGCTAGAGAAAGAAGATTACTCAGAGACATAGTGGTTTATTTAGTGAGAACAAACATAAAATATTTGATAATAGAAAAAAAGCTACAGTGAAAAAATAATAATAGAGGGAAAAATCAACATATTTAAAGATATTCTAGGACAAATACTGAAAAAGAGACAAGAATACAAATTTTTAACAAGACTGCTGACAAAAAGAAAAGTGGAATACAAATGGAAAGGATAGAAGGTATATCTTTTAGTAAAAGGTGAAAGATTTATATGATCTGAAGAGAAACCAGAGTTGTCAGACAGGATGGATAACCTCTACCATGCTGCATTTGAGGAGAGATGGTGTCCTCTTTTGGAGTATATTAACAATTACTCAAATCAGCTAAAGCTGCCAGATTGGCACTTGAATTTCTGGAATGGAACTTTTATGGAAGCCTAATGATAATGATGGTTTATACTTATATGGTTGTTTGTAGTAGACCCTTATATATCCCTCCCTAGTGGTATTTGGTTTTTATCTCAATTTTGTCTGTTAAAAATAAAGTTAAAAAAACAAACAAAGATATATCTTTTAATTACAGACAAAAAATATATAGAGTGAATACAATAGACAGGGCAAAAGAAGTATATGAGAAAATTGTGCGGGACACAGAAGAGGGGGAAAAGGATGAGGAATTAGAAAGTTGAAAAATAAATAGAAGGTTTAGAAAAAGAAGAGAAATAAGAAAAGAGGGAGAGAAGGAGGAAGAGAGCCCATTGAATAGAGAAAAGGAGTCGGGGAAGAGTCAAAGGAAGAATCATAGAATCATAGAGTTGAAAGAAACCACAAGGACCATCCAGTCCAACCCCCTGCCATGCAGGAACTCAAAATCAAAGCATCCCTGACAGATGGGTTCATAAGAATAGAAAAAGAAAGCAAAGAGGAGGAGGGAGAAAAGAGACATAGAAAACAACCTGAGTTACATAGAAATTTGAGTTGTTAAGAAAAAGGAAAGAAATAAAGATTTAGAAAAAGAAAAGGAGATTTTTTTTATTTTATTGAAGTTTTTGATTTGATGATTGTTCATTTTTTCCTAGTGGAATAAGTGTAAAAAATGGTAACCAAAATAATAACCTGGAATGTTAAAGGATTAAACTCGGAGTCGAAAAAGAATCATACATTTCAATTTATGGAAATACAAAACACAAAGATAATATGTTTGCAAGAGACCCATATAAATAAAAAGGATATAAAATATTTGAAAAGCCCTAAGCTTGGTTTGCTACATGTGTCAGTTACAGATAAAGGAAAAAAAGGAGTAGCAACATTTGTGAATAAAAAAGTAAAAAGTAAGGAACTGTTCTCAGATGAGAATGGGCTATATATGGGTGTAGAGGAAAATATTTTTGGAATATATGCACCATTTGAAAACAAAGAGAATTTTTAAAGGAAGATTCAAGATAAAATATTGGAACAAAAGATAAATAATATCATAATAGTGGGGGATTGGAATGGGGTTGATAGGTTGTCCCATAACAGAAAAACTGGAGGGAAAAAATATCTAGGGAAATTACCAAAGATAGAATTTGAAATGATGAGCAACTGTGTATTGGAAGAAGCCTGGAGATATAAATATGAGAAAGAAAAAGGATACACACTTTATTCTGACAGTTACAAAACCATATCCAGAATAGATATTTTTGTGTTAGCTAAATCATTGTTACCAGATATAAAAGAGATAGAAATATTACCAAAACCAACATCAGGCCACAATCCAGTGGTTCTAAAGATAAAAGAAAGGAAAAGAGAATGGTATTGGAGATGAATGAAGCATTGCTTAGAGATGAGGAAATATAAAACAAATAAAAGAGTTAAAGTGGTTCTTTAAAGAAAATGAAAAAGAAGATACAACAACAAAAGTGCTATGAGATACAAGCAAAGCAGTCATAAGAGGATTGTTTTCGAAACTAGGAGCAGAAAAAAGAAAATAAGAGAAAAAAGATATAAAATATAATGAAGGAAATTCAAGAAAAAGGAAAAAAATGAGAGAAAAACCAACAAATAAGAAATTAGGGATAAAATAAGTTTATTGCAAAAAGAATTAAATGAAGAATTGAATAGAGAAATGGAGATAAAGCTAAAATTTTGTAGACAAAGATTCTTTGGGAAGGCAAATAAACCAGGAAAATGGCTAGTGCAAAGATTAAAGAAAGAAAAAGGAAAAAAAGGTTAATAATGGTAATAAGATATGAAGAGAAAATATACAAAGAGCAAGATTCGTTTTAAAAGGTATTCAATAATTATTACAAAAGGCTGTATAAAGAGTAAAAAACAGGTAGAAAACAGCAAGAAAAAATTAAAAAGTATTTGGAAAAAGAAAAATTAAAATCCCTATCAAAAATACAAAAAGATTGAATGCCTCAATAACATTAGAAGAAATAGGAGAGAGTATAAAAAGAGTGAAAAGTGGAACCACCCCAGATCCAGATGGATTACTGGTAAATTGTTACAAAGAATTTGAAAAAGAAGTAATCGAACATCCAAATAAAGATTATAACAGTATTGGGAAAGAAGGAAAGCCAGAGTCATGGAATGGAGCAAACATAGTCCTAATATCAAAAGAAGGAAAGATGCATTGGAACCAAAAAACTATAGACCAATTGCACTGTTAAACAATGATTATAAAATTTTAACATCAATCTTAGCAGAAAGATTAAAAACAGTGCTAAACAAGATGATACATAAAGACCAAAATGGCTTTTTGCCTAGTAGACAAATAAATGACAACCATAGAACTGTGATGGACATATACTGGAGTACTATGAATGTCATAACGAGAGAAAAAGTTGCATTAGCTTTTATTGGCACAGAGAAGCCATTCAATAATGTGAGCTGGGAGTTTAGGAAGGAAATGTTGAAAAGGATCAATATAGGGAAAAACATTTTATAAAGATCAATTGGCTTATATATTGATAAATGTAGAAAAAACTAATGGGTTCAAAAAACAGAAGGGGACAAGACAGGGGTGTCCCCTATCCCTGCTGTCATTTATAATGATATTAGATGTTCTGAATCAAAATATAAGGGAAAAAGAAAAAAAAAATACAAGGAGTGAAAATTTTAAAAAATATATCAAAGTTATACATTAAAAGCATATGCCGATGATATAGTGGTATTTCTAGAGGACCCATTAAGCAGGATTGAGGAACTAATTAAAACACTAGAAGAATTTGGAAAGGTGGTCAGATTTAAAATTAATAGAGACAAAACATCAGTGAAAGTAAAAAATATAGCAAAAAAGAAGAGAGAGAACTAAATGAGATATTGGGATTTAAGATTCAAAATAAAGTAAAATACTTAGACATATGGATTACTAAAAGAAATGGAGATTTATTTGAGAATAATCATAAGAAAAAATGGAAAGAGATGAAGAATTTGACAGCTGACAATGCTTGGAAGAATTTCAGTTATAAAAATGAATATCTTACCTAGATTTATGTATTTGTTTCAAAGTCTGCCAATTATTATAAATGAAAATTTTTTTCATGGAATGGAAGAAAGAACTGGCTATTTATTTCGGCAGGCAAAATGCCCAGGATAAAATTGAAAATTTTAATAGGTGCTAATGTCAGGGGAAATCTGGGATTACCAGATTGAAAAATGTATTATTATGCCTGCAGAATGGTTTGGTTGATGGACTGGACAGCCTCAGAAGATGAAAGATTGGAAGGTCATAACATAAGGTATGGATGGCATGCCTATTTGTTATATGGGAAAGTTAAAGAAAATAAGGAGTTTAGTAATCAGTACGTTAGGAGAGGATTGTTGAAAATATGATTACAGTGTAGAAGGAAGTTTTATAACAAATTGCCATTCTGGACTTCTCCATAAGAGGCTCACTTTGGTAGATATAAAAACAGTGGATAAACAAGGACACCAGTGAATAAACTATGAGCAATTAGTAAAGGAAGATAGCAAAACAATTTTTAGGATAATATCTAGAGAAGAATTAGAGAAAAGGGCAATAAAAATAAAATGGTTTCCACATATACAGTTAGAGGAGAGATTAAAAATGGATCTTAAAATAGAAGGAATAGAAAAAAACAAAAACAAAAATGAACTAGACAAAATAAGTTTTGAAAAAGGAAAGAAAAAGATCACAAAATTCTATGAAATCTTACTAAAAAGAGAATTACAACAAGAAAGTATAAAAGAAACAATGATCAAATGCAGTCATTTTTTCCAGTACAATATCAAGCTAGAAGAATGGGAAAAATCATGGTATAAAACTAATAAATTTAAATTAGCACAAAATCTAATAGAGAACTATTACAAAATGTTGTATATGTAGCACTTAAAACTTATGAAGTTATCTAGAATGTATGAGAAGGTAAATACAATATGTTGGAAGTGTAAACAAACAGACAGATCATACTACCACATGTGGTGGAACTGTAAAAAGGCTAAATATTACTGGAAGAGGATTCATATAGCAATAACATAAATATTGAGTACATGTTTTCAGATGAAACCGGAGCTCTATATACTGAATATAACATATATGTTGGAGAAAGGAATAGAAAGAAAATACTCAAAGCTGGTGTTATATATGGTAACAACAGCAAGGTTATTATACACACAAAAGTGGAAATCCAGTCAAATCCCAACAATAGAAGACTGGTTAAGAAAATTATTGGATATGAGACATGATGATAGATTGTCAAGAAAAATAAAAGAGGAAAATGACATTACAGAAGAAGACTGGGATTTAATAGTAAAATACTAGAAAAGGGAAGTAGAGAAGGAAAAGATCAAGGAATAATGTAGTGATGAGAATGAAAAACAAAAAAGTTTAGCATGAAAGAGAATGACTAAATGAAAGGAAAAAAATAAGAAAAATAAAAACAAAATAAAGAGAAAAGTAAGTTTAAAGTAATAAAATCCAAATGGTAACAAAACATGCGTGTAGAGAGATGAGGTAACGACACAAGGAAAAAATTGTATGTGTGTATAGTGGGAGATTGAAAATGTGTAAGTGAAGGTAGTGCCATGTGATATGATAGTACAAGTTGGTGTGTGTATGTTTATGTTTTGTCTACTGTTTACTGTATACTGCATAGGTTGAAAGGTGGTGGTATGAAAGTGTGAATGTAATTGTTTTTTATTAGAAATTAAGATTTAATAAAAAATAAAAATAAAAGCTGTTAAAAGGCACTTTGAATTTTTTTTACATAATATGCAAATTAGATGCCCAGATATAAAGGACTGGAATATATCAACTCTATCTCCCATGTAATTCAATTTAAAGCTCTCCTAATCAGATTTACAAAACTTCTAGCAAATACATTTGCTGTGAGATGCAACTTGTCTCTTACCAGAAGTCTTACTTCATGAAAGTGCAGACCACGGTCAAAGAAACCAAATATTTCCTGATGGCACTATCTGTGGCATCAGTTGTTCACTTCTTGTACTGTTGTCCCTCTTACTGGGCTGCATCCTTCAACAGGAAGGAGACTCAATTGAACCATTTTGGCTTTTAGGGATAGTTCAGGCTTTATGTGCTCTAGGACTGATTTACTTGCCATTTTGGTGTTCCACTGTGCCAGTAGAGTTCTCCTGCAGTAGCACATTTTGAACAATCTGTTTCTCTTCCTGTCAGCTTCCTTCACCATCTCATTTTCATAATGTAACAGACAAACAAGCAGTTAGTGAGTATAGACATACAAAACCTGCTAACACTAAGGAAGGCATCCTAAACCAACCAGTCCACAAGCAGCTTTAGCTACAACAACACTGGCATTTGCTTCCTTTGGACTGAAATTCATTATGTTACTTCAGAGCTGAGATGCCATCTAAGAAAATGCAAGGAAAAGACACCCACCTCCTTGTGCTTTAGACCACTCATCAGTATTCTTCAAGAATATTTGTTCTTTGGTTCTTGTGAGGCATACAAATTCCCAACAAATGTTCTTTCAAAGTTGAAGCTTCTTTGGGATTATATGCAAGGGCAATCCTATGCATGTTTACTCAGAAAAAAGTCCCAATGTGTTCAGTGGGGTTTCCTCCTCAGGACTTTTGTTTAGGATTGCTACCAGAGTAAGCCAATATACTTGCTACTTCAGGGCCAGAGATGTTGTTCTGCACCTTAGCCATCCTAGTCAATAGTGAGGTAAGATGGGAGTTATTATTCCAACATTTTTAGGGCTAGGTGTTGCACATCTCTGCATTTCCTTAGTTTACCAACATTGGTGTAATCTGCACAAAGCGGTGTTGCCATACTGGGGTGGAGGCTGCTGTGCCCACCCCCAAAACCACCTTCATCTCCACCGGCAGTGAGTCAGGAGAAGAACTGGGGTGGAGGCTGCTCTGTCAGCCCCCCACCTTCATCTTCACCGGCAGTGCACTGGGAGAAGAATTGAGAAGAACTGGAGTGGAGGTTGCTCTTCCCACCCCCACCCCCACCTTCATCTCCACCGGCAGCAGGTGGAGGCTGCTCT
>CM034703.1:213043408-213067405 GCA_020142125.1 Phrynosoma platyrhinos
CTGAAGCCTTCCCTTGCTTGAAAAAGGATGGCTTTCTTATTAATCTCAGTTTTGGGACATCCTCTCCAGAAGCAGCACTGCAATATATTTTAACAGAGAGACAATGGTGATGATGATATTTTATTACCAGGCCAAATCTTTCTTTCTTTCTTTCTTTCTTTCTTTCTTTCTTTCTTTCTTTCTTTCTTTCTTTCTTTCTTGTTTACCCTTGCATATTAATTTGATTTAGGCTGCCATCCAGTTAAGTACCTATCCATTGCACAATACAGATATACTGCTGATAGCAGAACAAGCAGAGTTGTGCAGATAGCATATTCCTCCATACCTTATCT
Source organism: Phrynosoma platyrhinos (assembly GCA_020142125.1). Classification (NCBI taxonomy): domain Eukaryota; kingdom Metazoa; phylum Chordata; class Lepidosauria; order Squamata; family Phrynosomatidae; genus Phrynosoma; species Phrynosoma platyrhinos. The sequence goes on from CM034703.1 coordinate 213,043,741, forward strand.
TTGAAAGTTATGAGGTCACCTTGGGCATTGCATGTTATGGTTGTGTGCTGTACACTGCAGTTGTGCATCCTGTACTGTGCCCTGCACATTACACAATGGCACCTAGTCATTGATGTGCAATGTTGTTATTCTGCATGGGGTTGTGTAGTGCTCACATAGTTTATCTCTGTATATGGAAAATTAAACTGCACTCAGGGTTTTATTTACTGTTTGAATGGCACTCAAGGCCAGCTTATACAGATGTTTTAAACAAAACAAGGAAGAAAGCACTGGAACACTCACTTTCTGAGTGTAAAGACTCTTTCCCCACATTATAATATATAATGTCCCAACACATTAATGTCAGGGCTATCTACTTGTGTAACAATATCCTCGCAGGAATGTTTATCAGCTCCTCTAACCTTTTCCTGTTCCAAGCCTATCCTGTAAGAATTCCAGATCCTCACAGAATGGTCAATTTAAAGAAACCTGACATTTTTATGAGCCTTTAGGTCATACATGAACTTTCTTGATGTCCAGTGAACTTTCAAGGAGATTTTTGGTTGTTGTCATGTTATCATTTCCTTGTTTTTTCTTAGGGACAGTGAATGTTCAAATTTTATTGTGAAAATTTTATTTTAAAGTCTCCTCCTTTGCCAGAAAACTGCTGACATTTTTCTGAATGTCATCCACAATGGTGGTATTTACATGGTATGTCTACAAGTCACATTTGACCATTTCTTTCTCAGTTCATGTTCTTAGACCTGGAAATTTGTTCATGCACATACAAAGAAAGAGAAAAGAAGAAATTCTGAAAGATTTGCATCCAAGCCAATTCAAATTTGAGTCTAAGTCAGTGAAATCTGAGATCTGAGCACTAAACAGATGTTATATTTGTCACTAATGTTTTACAAAGTGCCTGCCTCAAGTGGTGAGGTATTTCTGCTTGTCACAATATATGATTTTCTGCACTAATATAGCTTGCCTTTGGTGTGCTTGATTAGTCATTGGAAGGCAAAATGGACTGAATTTGTAAGCCTGATTGCTGAGGCACTATCTCTGAGAAAATCCCATTGTAGGAGGAAAATCAGATTAATTACAGGAAATGAAGACCTCTTAACATCTAGTTTCAGGCTAAGTAAGGAAAGATGTCTTCAGTTTTGATCTAAGCATCAGCACATAACTATAGGGAACCTGTTAATCTTTAAAGATAAGGTAGACAAGTGTGAAGACAGTAATACAGAATTAATGATAGCTAATCCATAATCAACAGGAGAGAATCAGAAATATTTATTTATTAACTGTATATCCCACCTGTCTCCCAAGATGAGAGTCAAGATATTATGCCAACTAGGGCAACGGAACAACAAAATGGTAGTTGAACTCCCATGCTGAACTATTTGAAATGGAATATTCCAGGGACTTTGGAATAGAGATTATGTGTCAATCAAATAGAATTTTCTTGTATTTATTAATAACAACACTTAAATTCATCTGCCTTTTAGTAACAATGCTTCGACACTTTCATGAGGACTTTGTTTAGGAACATCATTCTAAACACTTCAAGTGTATTTTCTAAACAGGAATCTAACACACCTATACTTCTACTCCTGCCTAGCCAATAGGCAACAATATTGGGAAATATTGTGAAAAATATGGAAGGGCAGACTTGGACAGAGATAATTAATTTGGAGGCAGGTCTGCTGATCTGGAATGGTTTTGGGAAGGGGTTTTTTCTTGAACAAAGAGGCTAGAAAAAAAGCTCATTGTGTTGAAATAATGTCATATTCTACAGAATTACAGAGCTGATTTCATAATGTTGTATCTGATTCACCTCTTCATTTTATTGACTTTTTATCAGTGATTTCAGAAACTGCTGAAGAGCAGGAGTGGTTACAAGGTCTAGGAACTTTTTCTACTGTTATCTGCTTATAAATTCCTGAAAACGTTACATGGGTGTGTGGGGAGAAAGGAAATTGTCCTTTGCAATCTTTTGTCTCAGTGGGAGGGGGATGGAACTATGTCCAGCTGTTATAAGACAATGACAATCACACAAATGCACTGACATAAGCACCAGTATCTGGCAGATGAAAACAGGGGTATGTGTAGCCAAGCAACATTAGAGTATGGTCAATAAGGCAACAGTTCTTAATGAGGAGGAACACACAAGATAGGAAAGGTGGCAGCAATTTGCTTTTATCTGGGTCCACTGGGAAGAGCAACACTCTGCCCCTTCTCCTCTCCCCTCTGCAGAGTTAACTGAGTACAAATTACTTTTGCACTTTGGACACTATTTACAAAAATTGAAATAATTGTGGACAAGGGGAAAAGTGGAAGAGGAGGGGGAAAACGGGATATTTTAACTCAGCTGAAAAGGTGGGACAACAGAGGATTAATCATGACTGTCCCAGCCAAATCATGACAGCTGAAGAATATACACTGAGCAAAAATAAGAATTTTTTTTCTGCCCCCTGTTTAATGTTGCAAAAAAGAAAAAAAAGAGTTTTTAAAAAGACCCAATTGGGTCACTCTGCAGAGCAACACACATCTGTAGTGCATATAAATTAGCTGCTTTTCTTGGCATTATATGAGACAGCAGCATGTTTGTGTCAATTCAAGTTCAGAGTAGGTCCTTGGAGACTGAGATAATTTACAGTGGGCCAGCTATAATAAATTAAGTGAAACCAGGCAGAATATGAACAGTTATCAGTTAAATGAGACATGTTGGGTTTTGCTGGTCAAACAGTAGCAGAGGAAAAACATAGTAAAGTGAACCTGAAATAGGAGACAGGAATAAGCCCTTTTCCAGTCAGGGAAAACAATCACAATAATTAAAATATTTATGGATGCAGTGGTCTCCAATATATTTTCCTAAAAGACTAGTAGCAGGTACAGCAGAGATAGCTCTATTGCCACTTAAAAATGTGCGTGTGTGTTTTATAAATGCAGCTGTTAGAATCATAGAGTTGGAAGAGACCACAAGGGCCATCCAGTCCAACCCCTTGCCATGCAGGAAATCACAATCAAAGCACCCCTTACATATGGCCATCCAGCTTCTGTTTAAAGACTTCCAAGGAAGGAGACTCCACCACATTCTGAGGGAATGTGTTCCACTGTCAAACAGCTCTTACTGTCAAGAGGTTCCTCCTAATGTTGAGGTGGAATTTCTTTTCCTGTCACTTGTATCCATTGTTCCTTGTTTTAGTTCTGGAGCAGCAGAAAACAAGCTTGCTCCATTCTTAATGTGACACGCCTTCAAATAGTTAAACAGGGCTATCATATCACCTCTTAACCGTCTCTTTTCCAGGCTAAACATACCCAGCCCCCTAAGTCTTTCTTCATAAGACATAGTTTCCAGACTCTTCACCATTTTTGTTGCCGCCCTCTGGACATGCTCCAATTTGTAAATATTCTTCTTGAATTGTGGTGTCCAGAACTGGGCACAATATTCCAGGTGATCAAAGCAGAATAGAGTGGCACTATTATTTCCCTTGATCTAGATACTATACTTCTATTGATGCATCCTAAAATTGCATTGGCCTTTTTAGCTGCCACATCACACTGTTGACTCATGTCATAGATCCTTTTCACATGTAGTCACGTTAAGCCAAGTGTTCCCCATCCTATATCTATACATTTCATTTGTCTGCCCTAAGTGCAGGACCTTACATTTTTCTATGTTGAAATTCATTTTGTTAGCTTTGGCCCAGCTTTCTAATCTATTAAGGTCTTCTTGAATTTTGATCTTGTCCTCTGGAGTATTAGCTATTCCTCCTAATTTGGTGTCATCTACAAATTTGATAAGCATGCCTTCTATTCCTTTATCCAAGTCATTGATAAAAGTGACTTAGGAAATGTGTGTGTATGTTTTAGAAATGCAACTGTTAGGAGAATTATCTATAGAGAAGCATGAGTGTGTCTGACATTGTGCCTTCTCTGTCAATTAGTAATATGGCATCACTGTACTGCAAGCCATTTCATTGGCTGCTATGGTTGACATGATGTCACAAATGTCTTACTCCTCCAAGTACTGAGGAAGAGAAAAATGAACATCTCTTCCAAAACAGATCTTTCCATGAGATCTCAAATGTATGCCCATCACTAAGGGTTTTTTCCTCATGTCAAGGCTAAGGAGCTTATGGCATGGGGGTGTTATACCACAATAGCACTAGGACAGTATCATTTTTGAGTCAGGTCTTATCACACAATGTCTTTCTTCTCCTGCTGTTCTAACAGTGGAAGACCACTCCAGAAGCACCTTTTCCCCTCAACCTGAACTAATCAAATAATGACCTTTCCCCTTACTCTTCTGCTAGTGTTTGTGGTGCAAAGGTGTTATTCAAAATCATGGCTCTTTGGGGTGATCAGGTGATGTTTTGTGGGCGTGATTTGGGTGTCCCTGGCTTGGATTCCATTTTCAGTCTACCTACAGAAACTGCATGAGGAGGAGATCAGCTTGAGTCATGGCTGAGGATGGTTCTGAGGAGCACCACTGAAATGGTTGCCTTCCTCCCCCTTCTCTCTTTCCACTTCCACTATGGCTTTGTTCCAGTCCAATGTATGCTCATGTCTCAAATACTTTATTATTCTGCTTCGATAATTTCACTATCTTTTGGTGGTGTTGCAAACAATCCTGCCCCAACTGATGAACACCCTGGATTATTTTTCTACTGGATGGATGGGATGAAAATGAAACATTGTGTTGTATATGAAAATCATATCCTGCATTAGCATTTAAAGACAGCAAAGGAGAAACAGGCTACTAGACACTATGAGGGAAAGTATTTTGAGAAGGATTTTAGAAACCCAGAAATGGAGAAGTGGGAGAGCAGGAAATGAGTGGGGTAATGCAAGTGCAGTCTGTTGGGTGATTGTATTTCTTTTAAATTAGTATGTCTGTGCAGAAAACTCATTGGTTTGAAGGAGGACTAACACAAATCTGCAGTTATGGCTTTGGAGTGGCTTATACAATTGTGACTTTATGGCTTCTGTTTCTTTTTTTTTAAAAAAGAAATCCAACAACACTGAACCCATGCTTAATGTTACTTGGCAGCTCCCAATCATAAGAAGGAAGGTGTGGTCAAGAATCAGTAGAGTGCAGGAAGGCAAAAACACAAACCAATACCATTAAGCCAGCATTACACTGAAAGTTTGAAAAGTACTGTTGTCCTTCCACTGACTTTCCAAGTAGGAAAAAAAATGCTCCTTAAGTGAAAGAACAGTGATAAGCTCCTAAGATCCATCCATCCATCCATCATTTTATTTATATCCTGCCTTACTGCTAAGCTGGGACTCAAGGTGGCTTACAAAAAGGCACAGAATACAGTAAAACACAGGCAAAATTAAGATTGAATGACTGCTAAATAACAGAATATCTAAGATAGATATTTGTGCTATTTAAATCCCCAGGTTTTCGAAGTTGTAATTCTTCAGAATATCCATTTTGAATTGTATCAGAGTAGAATCAAGACTCTTATTCTAAATCCCTTTCCTTGCTTTCTTCTCTTCAAATTTTTAATATTTGATACATATATATAAAAAATCAAACAAAGAAAAATACAAACACACAACCCTCCCTGAAGGTATTTGCATTAAAAAGGGCTGACATAACCTCCTCATGAGTGATAGGTGTCTGTGAAAAGCAATTTACTGATTTCCACTGATGGTCACCAGGAAGTATTGAAGATTGAGAATTGAGCTCAATCAGATGGATTCTTGAATGGTCAAAGGTGAATGAAGCTCTTTTCTGAATTGCTGAATCTGGTATGAACTAATTCTTGTGGAGAGGGCATTTTCCCAATTATCAATCAGTATGGTTTACAGCAGATGGGATTCTCATAGCTGAATAGCCTTTCAATAGTTTGCGCTATTGCAGTGAAGAAATTCCTTGCCCAGAATTTCTACAACCTCTTGCACAAGTGAATGCATAAAAACATTCTTATTGTTGTACTGCATGCACTTCTTGGGGAAAAAAAAAATCACACTAGACCAAAATCTGTCTGACTACTGTTCTTTCCACATTTATCTTCCTGCTCCTTCTGCATTTTCCTTTGCTGCTTTCTGGATGTAATGATAGTCTGGCATTCTTTGATCTTTGTAAGCATGAAAGTCAAAATCTGCTCAAATATTGCCCAATGTATTATAATTTAATAGGGTGCTTAACCTTTCTTAACGTTATTATGCCTTTTTCCCATTTTGTCTCTAAGTTATTTCATAGTTGTGTTACTGTACTCAGCAAATATGTTCATTCAGAATTTTCATATGAAGATAATAGAAATAAAACTGCTTCGGAGGATATATCAGCCATTTCTTCCTTCATACTCACAGGATCTTGTGCCAAGATTCTTCACTGGGCAAGGCTGGCCCAAGGCAGTTTGATGGAAGATGGCACCTCCCATTTTAGTGAAGAGAAGCTAATTTGACTGGTATTTGATGGATTGTCCTCCTATAGACCACAGGCTCAGTTAGTGGATGCAGGAGAGGCTTTGTGTAGCCCATGCACTTTGGCATCCCACCTTGGAATTTGCCACCTGAGGCAACTATGTAGCTTCTGTCTCCTCCCAATTCACTTGTTCCCAAACTATCACTTTTTCCGATAGTAAGCTCTTCTGTGCAATTTTTACTTCTGTTACCTTGATTCTGTTTACATATAAGTATAAAGAACAACATTTCCAGTAACGCTCAAAAAGAACTAGTTCTAAATATCTAGTTACTTATAATTAAATTCTTCACTGTTTACACTTACATTAGAATGAAAACTTGGCTAGGAATAACATTGTAGCTGTAACTGTCAAAGCTACCTTTACAGTTACAATGATGGAAGATAAGTATCATGTGATTCAAGGTATGAACCATGTGCTTTCTTGTGAGTATGAAGATGACAAGGTAAATGGGAAGGGAATATATTTTCTACTGAAAACTAGTGGCATATAGCATGCAGATATGTTTTTAAAAGTAACTGAAGTTAACTAGTTTAGTTAAAAGGGAAGTTATAGAATTGGCTTTTAAAAACATCTGAAATGGCAACTAACTAGTTGGGGGGAGGTCTTTGTATCAGTAACAGCAACTTTACAAAGCCTGAATTTTCTGGTTTTTATACAGTAGCATGACTAAGAGAGCAACCCTAGTCGGTGCATATTATCAAGTGTTATGAGAGCTGAGGCCTTCCATTTTAATATCAAAATATTGTGAGGTTCATCCACCCCCCCCCCCCATGATCCTGAATATAGCCACCATAAGCTTTCAAGTGAAGGGTCACATTGGTAGTTTAGGAGTTGCAAAAGGTCTGATTCACTCACCGACGCCTCAGGAAGGCAAGGAAATCCAAGTGAGGAACTGTATACCAATTTCCAGGTGCAATGTTTGTTCCTGTCTCTCACTCTTGCAGATGACCTACAGCAGGAATTTTTTCATTTACACCTTAATTCTCACCTTGGAAGCCTCCACCCGAGGCAATCACCTCATACAATTTGGACCTTTGGCTATGGGACCCCCTGATACTTTGCCCCAGGTGGGATTCTCCTATAAAACCCCCAAGTTTCCTTTGCTCAGTGGACTATTTGCTTCACAGGCAGGCACTCTGTCACTTTGAGCTTTGCTAGATCCGGCTCACCGCTACCCCTCAGAGTGCTCAGGAATGGCTGAGCCCCATCTTCCATCTACCAAACCGCAGCTACTTGGAGCAACTTCTCTACTGGTAATTATCACTGTTAGTGGCGACTAATTTCTATTCCAATCTTTATTTTCTAGTTTCTTTTATGCTTGTCTGTGCATTGCGTGTGTGTGTTTATCCATTAAATAAATACAACTAATAGAGGAATTCTGCCTCTGCCGTTCTTTGCCTCCTCACTCAGCCATAAATTGAGCTAAACATAAATTCCCTACTTCCTAGTTACACAAGTATGTATCTGAAGATGTAAGATAGTGAAAACAGAACAAGACCCTGTACATAGAATTCTATATGATAAAATAAATAAATAAAATAAATAGGTTGTAAGGGGCTACTTTGGGAAGCAGCATGATTTGGAGATCAGGGTTCAAATTCTTGCTGAGCCATGGAAATCCAATGGGTAAATCATATCCTCTGTCACTTCAAGGAAGGCAATGACAAACTCCTCTAAATAAATCTTGCTGAAAAAAATAAAGGAAAACTAACACCCTGCGATAGAGTTGTCATAAGTCAGAGTTGACTTGAAGGCCCACAAGTGCAAAGTGGCAGAACTGACAAAATGTACAATTCAAAAAACTGGACATTAAACAAGGATGTTCTTTGTACTTTTGGTAAAAATCAATTGTTGCATTAACATGTTGGCAAAACACAGTGAGGAATCTTATAAAACATAGGCCCTCTTTCTGACTGATAGAGAACAACAGGCAATAAGCAATAATAATGCTGTGGCCAATTGCATGATTCCTCATACTCAAAACCTCCCCTGGCTTTTACCTGCCATTATTTCCATGCCATTCCTGTATCAAAAGTTTTATACATATGTACTTGTAGACAGCAAGTATGTATTGTGCAGAAACAATGACAACATTCTTGTCCTGACATATACTTTGAAATCCATGGTATTTCCTATTGAGAAGCAATATACTAAAAGCTAGTATTTTGACTCCATTTGTTTGTGTCAGTCTGAACAAATATCTTACAGTTTAATTTTCTATAACCCTGTTCTAGGCATCTTCATGAACAGCACTGCTGTCTTCTAGCCCTGGCCTGTAACTATATTGGCTTGAGAGATAGATGTTCAGGGGCCAAAGAGTACTGTAATGCTGACAAATACTTTTCTGCAGGAAAATGGAAAAGCAGACCCTCCCCCCAACAGTCCCTTCCCCCACCAAGTCATAATGCCAAAGAAGACTGAGTTAGATTTTTTTTTACTTTTGGTGAAATCACTTTTATGTACATTTAAACAACAAAAGTTGATCTCCATGAAGTCAGTAGTAAATTATTATCATCAGTGAACTCAAAGGAAATCTGCCAAGGGAGCTGTATGCAATTTGGCCCTTTACCAACACTGTATGGACACAATTTCACTCCAGCAGCTCCAACAGAGAAAGGCCAATCTATTGTAAACAACTGGGGGGGGGGGGTAACATGTGTATCAAGATATAATTGAAAAAATATATAGATTAATTTATATTTTCTTTATTTATATTTTTTTTAGTTTTAAGAATTACACACTAGCCAACATTATATATTTACATGCTGAAACTGGCTGTAATAACTTTAGATTCAAGAAAATATCTCTTATGTGCTACTCAATTTACAATCATCATTTTACGACCTCCATTATCCCAGAGGTTAGCAGTCCTTTTGAGAAAAACATGAAAATCTGATGCAATGAGATCCACTAATATTTTGCATTTTCTAGCCATTGGAAAATGTGCATTATGTGCATATTAGAAAGGCTACAAGGTCATTAGTAAGGCCGATGATTACTACATTATGAAGTAAATAGTACTAAGTTTTAAAAAAAGATAAAGAGAGAAAAAGAAGACTGGTGCAAAGACAGTACTAACAGAATCATTTAAACACCCATGCAAATTTTAAAAAAAACTGTGAAAACTCAAAATGTGGTCAAATTGAGAGAATTCTTTGAAATTTATGTAAACTAACTTAAACTACCATATGCAGTGGTCCTTAAATATAATTCCTGTTCAAGTTTTCTTAAATGTCATTACTAATGCAAACATATAAAATGATCACTTTGAATTAGATCACCTTAATGATGATGAAAACATTTAAGAAAAATAAATCAAACTCCCCAAACTAATATCAAACTTAAGCCAAGAGTTTTTCAACATTTCAGAATGAAAAAGAATGTATTCATCATCAAAGCACAATTTGACACATAAGAAATGTAATGCGTATAACCTGCAAAGATAATCCATTCCAATTTATCGTTAATCAATTAAAATGGAGATACAATTTATATAAACTAGAATATGGTAGTTATTCATGAACATTCCATTTATTCCTCAAAAATTCTCACAAATGTTTCCTAGTGCATTTTTACCTTTGGTGTCAAGCAGTGTCTTGGTAGTGTTCCCTTTTAGTACATTTCTAAAGTAAAGTTTCTTTGGCATTGGGGTTGGGAAGGAATAGACAGGTTTACATTGAAGGCAATTCTTTCTGAATTCTTGCTATTTACCTTCAGTTTTTAAAGGTCTGAGGGTGCACAATCCAAGGGGTTATGTGAATTCTGGTGTGCATGAGGCACAAAGCCCAGGACAAACTCATTAATATAAGCCAATCACGGATACTGTTCACCTGTCAAACTTAGGCTCATGTTGTGTCATAGACTCTCATTCTACTTTCCATACTGTTCAGATTCCTCACCTTTAATTTGCCTGTAATTAGGAACATGAACTTTTCTTCTGTGTCATGATGGACAGGCACTGTGTCCTAAACTAGGAATAGGAAGCATGTTGGCCTTTAGATGTTGTGCTGCAGCTCCCATTAGACCTAGCACCATCAGTACGGAGGGAAGATGGCAGTTTTAGTCCAATATCTGGAGGCCCACATATTTTCCATCCCTGTTCTAAACCATAGATAATGTTAAAGCTAGAGGACAAGTACACTCTCTGTCCAGAGATGCCCTCAGCTTGGGGCCAGAAATATCACTGCCCCAAGTTGCCCAGGGTTCTACTTTAGATGATGCTAATTAACATGATGTTTAATTAACCTCATCTTACTAAAATGGAATTGTACCAGCTCAGTGCTTTGGGGGCCATAGTCTTAGTGCAAATTAACATCAAAATGTTATGTGTTTCTCATGCTGTGTCTACAGAATCATAGACTAGATTCTGAGGCTCCAGTACCGAAAAGGAAGTGCTCTGAATGGGTGAACGTGAACCTTTCTCCATGGACCGATTTCAGAGATGCTAATGCAAGAAGAGCAAGGGGCACACTCCTGCTCTGAAATGCATGCGAGTCTCTGAGCCCCCACATGCACCAGAGCCACTGGGTTGGAGTGCTAGTTTACAATCTTTAGTAACACATCCCCCCTCCCTCCTCACATACATAGTGTGCAAATGAACTGGCTAAACTGGTAACTGTTGCATACTGAGTGTTAGAATGCTGCATTTTCCATGGACTGGTACAGTAAATTTCTTCTCTGGAATCCAAGTCTTATGCAAAAGGGTGTTTAAATTATTCTGCTAGAGAACTGCAATTATTGTTTTTTTTAAAAAAATCACTGAACAATTACTGTTTCTACTGACTGCTCATTTACAGCTTATTTAAATATTTACATTATTTTAGGACACTAACCTAAATCATAAATAGAATCAGCTTTTGCCTTACATTAAAGTACAAATTAGAAGTTAAAAATGTTAAGAAATCTGATAATATTTACACATGTTTGGTTGAAATTATGATTGCTCACATTATATGTTCTATGTACAGATAGCAAAATGTTATGACCACTACATTTTAAAGTATTGTACCCTGGCCTTCCTGTCCTTGCCCCCCCACCACAGAAATTGTCATATGTTTTGCTCCCCCACCCCTGGTATTAGGACCTTTTAAAAAGTTACTAGTGGACAATGATTTTATTTTTTAAAAAAGAGAAGAAATAGGCAAGCAATGTGAGGGCTAGTCTACTTTGTGATGCGAGGAGATACAGTACTATTGTAAATGTCAACTGTGAAATGCTCCATAAGAATTATATGTATTGATCTGCTGATATAGAAATGCCCAGTTACCCTGTATAGTAAGTTTTTAAATACATTAATAATTTTGCTTTCTCAAAAAATATTCACATATTGATTATAGAAACAAAATTGTTATTAGCTTATTCCTTTTAAAACACCGTTGTAAGATTCTAGCCCAAATCCAGATAACCGCAAGCACCACAGAAAGCCTCATACTTGTAGTACCAAGGGGAAAAGCAGGCCTGATGAACATAGCAGCAGTTGCTCAGTCTCAGCCATGATGATTTCTCAGGAGGCCAGGACTAGAGATTGCATGCTTAGGCTCAGACTATGTTGCCTTTTCTTCCCTTCCTGTATTATATCGGCCCCATGAAGAACCTCACCCCCTTCAGTACCTCTGATCCTTTTAGATGCAGATTGAAACATGTTGATGGAGTCTTTGTGACTGACCGCTACCTCTTCTACATCCAGAAGCTCACTAATTCTTGAATTGGTGTCTCTCAAAGCACTGATCTAAGGGAAGATGCAGACTGTGGCCCAACAACTCTATGGGGGAGGGACTGTAAAGAATGCTGGGTATTTGGATACCCTCCCCAACCTGCAAAAATCTCTCAACAACCTGCTTGCACCCTAGTATAGCACATCTATGGGAAGAAACCCATTTCCACATGTGGATTCCTGTTACTGGATCAGGATGCCTTTCTCTCTGTGTGCATGTATCTGTACATATATGTATGCATGTGTGTGTATTTATATGTGTCTACATGCTTACATACACATACACACACATAACTATCAACAGAGGAATATATATACACATATTAAAATATATGTCTATATATTCGCCATAGTCTTTGATAATGTTTATTGTTTTGTTTTCACTTACATTAACTGCTAACTATGAAACTGGGACACAGGTTTAGGTTTTTTTAAAAAAAATTATTTCAGTTGCACTTCTAGTGTACATTTTACCTAAACTTAAACGGGATTTGTTCCCCAGATATATCTATGTATCTATCTATGTATCTATCTATCTATCTATCTATATGCACTTGCTCTCATGTTTTCTATGCATTGTGCTTTTGTCTGGCAGAGTCTAAGTTTCTTTTTTTAAATATATTCGAGTAGAAAAATTATCAGGTATCCCCTTCAGTGCTATTGTTCAAGACTTTGCTTCCCCCTGGGGTTGATAACAGAAAATATTCAGAATGACATTGCTTGGTTCTTTCTTCCCAGTCATTAAAACTGCAGTAGTATAGAAACATAACATTCCTTAGGCAAACACAAATATGCTGCATGAATTCTCAGTTTGGAAAATGCATATTAGACTTACTAGCAGTCATATACAGAACGTATTTACAGAGCGTTGTTCTCAAAGATACTGTTAAAACTGTGCCATATTATATACTTGTAATTTTGCCATGAATTTCACAAAGATGAAGAGAAAACACCTTAATTGCTGGCTAGTATGCATCCTGAAACCTGAAAAAAGGAATAATTATGTGATATGTGGTTCTAACTAAAAAGAACAAGAGCACATTTCTGTTCAATTCAAAAGTAATAACTTATTTAAATTTCCTTTATGAAATAAATCATTTAATACTTTTATCTGTCTCTAACACATGCTGGCACTACAAAGGAAAAAACATTTTGTTTTGTTTTGTATCACAGTCCTTCAGTTATCCTTTAAATTTTATTCTAGTACACACACCTCATAGTATTTTAAATTCATTAGCTCAGAAACATGATATCCCATCTATTTCTGGAAGCAGTTCCCCCTTAACAATGAAAAGGACCTCATGGAGGTGGTTGTGCACTTTCTTTGTGACCCCCCCCCCGGGAAAAATTCATCCTCTCATTGGTAAGGTCAGAAAATGTTATGGCTTATCTGTAAACTTCCAGATATCTTAAAGTGCAGTCTGAGGAGCTGATTTCATAGTTTTCATTATAGCTGACCTGTTAAACCAATACAAGAAGAGAAAAGTGATGAAATACTTTCTTTTGCAAATCCTAGGGATTAACTGTAATGTTGATTTTTTCTACATTTTAAAGCTTTGTTTCTATCAAATTAATGGACAACTTCTTTGTGGAAATTAAATTAAATGAACCATGAATACAGTGCAACTAATCTCATTTGTCACAAAAGATGCTCTAAGCAAAGGGTCTTAGAATTCTCTTATTCTGGTTGGGAACAATATCACAAAAGGAACAAATATCCTCTGATCTATGAAATGGACCCAGCCCAACAGCATATGGAAAACCATGAGGCCAGCCTTTTAACATGGTGAAAATACATGGTGGTGTCCAAAATCAGGTATGAATACTCTGTGCAAACTTTTAAAATACTTTACAAAGGAATAATCACACGTTGATTTGGGCTTCTGAAAAAAGACACAAACCAAAAGGGAAATGTTTACCTAAGAGAGCACAGTCTTTTCTAATCTTTTGTAACCCACTGCAACACATCTTTTGTTTCATAAAATAAATAGCTCTTCTATATTAGAAGCAAAAACTATCCTGAATCCTGCACAAACTTCAGTGAGTTGATTAGAACAGATGCTACAATAATATTTAATGGACTGAAAATTTTCACTTCAATCTTTCCCAGTGATTCAGGAATGGGGACTGTAGAACAGTAGAGCTCCATGAGAAAAGAAAGAAAAAGAAGGGCAGTTCTAAGATTCAGGATATAGGGAAAATTATTTATCCCCTTTCATCTGAGGATGTTAGAGTATCTCCTGCTTCTTTATGTATTTCCCCCTCAAGAATGCTTTCTGAGTAAAAAATAGACACTTAAAATTAAATATAATAAAACTAGATAAAGAAAGCAACCCAACTCTGTACTAAAGGGTAAGTACTTTCTATGATATATAAAAATATATATGTTGTTGAAACAGCAGAAACTTGATTCTATCCAATGTCTTTGATGTGGGAATGAAATAATATCAAACCTGTAATTAAGAACCCATACTGCATAAACTAAAAGGCAAACTGATACCAATTATTTGTACAGTATTCATAGCTTCTCCCTGACTCTTACTTCTGAAAACATTTCCCACTGGTTTTCTCCCACAAGGAAGGACAGAGCACCAAAAGAAAGCCACCTATGAAGTTATGACTGGCTCCCTGACATTTGGCACTTTACATACAGACATGAAGTGAGGCACACTGCAGCACATACTTGGGCAACTCCCCAACAACTCGGTGGATCAGTGTTATACAGCATGACAACTATTGTGCTCTACTAACTCATAACAATTTCTATTTCACATAATGCTTCCAAGTTTTGTGTGAATTCCGCACGACTCACTACTTCCATTCTCTCCATATGTAACATGATCTACTTTGGAAAACTCATCCTCATGGGTATAATGATAGGCACTACTTATTTTCAAGTGAATTCCCTCAAAAAATAATGTTGGAATAATGGTTTGGGTTACAAGCATGATAACATTAGTGTTCTCTCTCTCCATTCCATAATGCTGTATATGTTCAGATGTGAAGAGAGGTGTTACTATCAGAGCTCAAACGCTTTTTCTAGCTTACTTCTTCTGTGTCTAAACATATTAGTGTTAAAATAAAAAAAAAACCTGCAAAAAAATGACCAAGTTTCAAAATCTGTCTCCAAGCATTAAACACAATTATATCTTTAAAGGTTGTGTTGCATCATTTGTACTAGAACTTGTATGTTTCGCTCTTTTGCAAGAAAACCCAAACATTACAAAATAGATTATATAGTGGGCCAGCAACTAAGGTGTTTTAAAGCAACTTTTGTCCTGAATAGGTTTTGTTCTCCCTATGTCCCACATTTGGCTGTACAACCGATTCTGAAGAGAAATCCAGTCCTTGATATCTGTGTGGCTTCGTTTTGTTTTAGTTCACATAATAAAGCCAATAGACAATATTGAAGAAGGAAAAAACAACAGGGAAGAATATGCGTGACCATCGATCTATGGCATTTACATCAGTCAAGTCAGGGATGGTAATTTTCAACTGAGAGGCACGTCTCCGTAGCCGGCTTTTCTTTTGTGCCACATGCCGCTCCAGGGCGTTACGGCCAAAGCTGTGTCTTGGTAAGCCAGCCTTCCGGTATTGGATACTTGAGGTATCATAGGCCAGCATAGTGCTTCTAGGGTCCCCAAGACCTATAACAGCTTCAGAGGCAGCCATCTCATTTTTAATTTCAAGTGTGCTCAACAGAATATTTTCATGTGGATCCATCTGGAAAACACAAGAGATTGCTTTAGTGTGGGTAAAAAAATATAAAACCCAGCCAGTTATTTAGACAGGCCAGACTATATTCAATGCAGGCCAACAGAGCAGTAATATACATATATTTACTTGTGGGTCCTATATTTTGAAAGCACAGGCAAATACATAATATGGCAGCATTAGTGGCCACATGTTTGTCTGGCAGATGTCTTGGAAATTTGTTACTACGTTCTTGCATGAAGTGCTGCTCTTTGCGGGCCTAATTTTCTGTTCTGACAAGATTTATCAGCATTTACAATAAAAGTGACCTCAAAAATGCTGCAGAATCAGACAGACCAGGTATGACGTCTGGTTAGTATGCTGCTTTCCTCAAAAACCCCTGTATTTTAGCAAAGGACTGTTATTTTGATGCAATGCAAGTTCCATTGAAAACAATTTGGCAACTCATTTCATTGGGGCTTAGCAGTCACGTTTTGGTATAATATGATGCCTTCTATTGGAATAGAGAAAACTGACAAAATTGCTTACACTGCAGCCTCTTTCAACCTTTAATCAGGAGGCTAACATTATTGACATCAGGGGGAAAATATCCACTTGGAACATCAAATCAGAACAGAAGACTGGCCATGGCATTAGGCAGTACTTTAGAGGCAAGACTCACCAGGCATTCATGTCAGAGTAATCCCACTAAACGTCAGCACGGGGTTGGAGTATTATTAGTAATGAGAGATAATTAAAAAATTGTTTTAAATGCCATATTTAATTTCCACCATTATAGGTTCAAAGGACAGATGACTGGAGTAACACTGAGCTCTCTGCTATTTTACAAGATATCCTGTTACTGTCTGTCTCTTCTCAGAAAAAAAAAAGGCTATTGCTTATTTCAGGTAGCCATTTTTTTCTACCTGGAAATAAGTACTGTAACAATTTTTAAAAAATTAACAGGCATTCTAAGGAAATCCTTATTTTCTTAATGTGTTATATTTCTTGCTTCCAATTATCACATCAGAAAAAAATATTTGAACTAATTATTAAGTTGATACATTGCCTATCAATTGAGTGTCTGCCTTATATTTTATTTGAAAATAATCTGAACTTTGCCAAAGTTATATATAATCTTTGCAAATTTTTCTAAAATAGCGTAAGCAGCATCTTTTACAGGGGCTTTTATCATGTCACCTTTTAACTGTATCCGTTAAATCCATTTTCACAGTGTATTCTTATACTCAGATCAAAATTAACTACCTCTTCATACTATCTCCTTTCAAATTTAGCAGGCCCATGTTTTACTGGGAACACAAATGTACACAGGAATCTCTCTTGGGCTTCTTTACTTACTCCAGTGCTGGAGAGAGATCCACTTTAAATGTTTGAGAACTCTGAAAAATTATGTTAATAGCAGACTGGGAGAACTGGGGGACAAGATTATTTAGCTGTTGCTGTGTCTCTTGGCCCAAATAATAACAGGACACATACACTGGTACCCCAATTCTGCTAAGGAGATTTATACAGCTGTCTGCAATTGTATCACTTGTTGCATCGCTGTAAATCCAGAAAGTGATATTTCAGGTGGGCATATATCAGACATAGATCTCAGTATGTATGCTGTGTATCTACACTTCTTTGCTTTCAAAGAGATGCACACTTGAATAAGCACTGTTATTATGGTGCAGCTGACCATACATAAGTACTTTTTAAAAGTGGAAATTGATCTTTAAAAGTGTGGGCTTCTGACTGTGGCTGAGCAGGAAAATATTTATGTTCCCTTGCAGCTGCTCCTTGTGCCTAGTAATTATGGCATAATCAGTGCACACTGAGTCCACAAACCAGTGAACACCATGTAAGTCACTCAGAAATATTCAGACAAGCAGTAATACTGTGGCTTGAATATTATACCCAAGGTATTACATCTTTATAGACAATTTATAAATTATTGTTCCTTTGGGGGATATCCTAAAGTTTACATTATTAGAATTAAATTTTACTCTTTTAATCCATTTAATTGTTCACCACTATAGTATATTAATGTACCATAGACTGATAACATCAATTTGAAAGCAAAGATTAGGAGTGTGGGTTGCAACTGTTAGTGCATGTGGGATATTCATCTTTATCTTCAGGTTTTTTTGGTTTATAGATCAGCATAAAATTTAGCCAAAAATTATTCATTTCTGTTTTCAAATCAAAATTATATGAATCTTCTGAATTAGATATTTCCTGAAGCCTTTAAAGAAAATCTGAATGTGTGGAAAAGAAACTGAAAAAGGCTTCCATGCTCCCACTGATCTTGAACACTAAAAGAAAAGGAAAAAAAAAGCCTGTAACATAAAATGTGTTTGCGCCAGGAAACATTTAGTGTCTAATCTATAACAAAATTAACATAATTCTGATCAGAATGCCTGGAGCAGATCTACAACCACTTCCCATGAAACAATATCCAAGCATACTATCTCTGCAGTCTCATAACAACATTTATGTGTGTATAAGCACAGCCATTTCATTTTTCAAAGTGCTACCATTTGATCCTTGAATTCTGAGGTTAACCAGCCAATCCCAAATAGGCAAGGATGGGTTCCCCCCTCCACAGTTTCAATATGTCATCAAACATTAAAGAATTTACCACTTGGCAAATGGTAAATCCTTTAAAATTTATGTCATTTAAAAAAGCAGTTTAAAAGGAAGGAAGTTAGCCTTATGACACAACTGTGAGAACACATTTTCAGATTACATTCAAGATAGTGAAACAGAAGCACTGGATAATCCTGGGGAAGGTGGATAGGTTGGATGGCATGAATTACAGAAGCAGAATAGTAAAACTTTTTGAAAGTTTCATTTTCCATTTCCAGACAAAGCCCAGACCTCAAAGGTTAAACAGTATTCAGCCTTCCACACACTTCATTGTAAAGAGAACTGTGTAGCTTGGCCACAGAGAAAATTTGTTTAAATACTAAAAAAAGGATTATGCATACACCCTCTCACAAGATGCCATTTAGAAAATATTGAATCTGACTGAGATGTGTATGTGTGTGTGTGTGTGTGTGTGTGTGTGTGGAGTGTGCATGTGTGTGTATGGACAGTGCCTAATAATCAGAAAGATCAAGTTTTCATATGGCCAGTTTAGGGACTGCTGCAGAAATGCCATTACAGTTGTCTCAATGTGAATAATCGAACAAGCAGGCCACATATTCAAAAATTTAGTAGGAAAAGAAAATAGCTTCGAGTAACCATGCCATTTAATACCATTTGTATTTTCTCTTGTAAGAGGTTTTGTACTGTGATCAGACACTTGTTTGATAACACCACAGTCTGAGAAGGCTGGAGGTCTCTATGCCTTTTTTCAGAGAGACGCTGGCAATTACTTGATAGCAGTATATTAGGAATGGGTGAACTATCAACTGTCTTATTGTAGAACTTGTAGGAAGAGACTATAGTTTTTCATTAAAAAGACATTTATTCTCCCTTGGGTGGAAAGAGATCCATATTTCAATTTCAAAATAGGAATTCCATAAAATAAAGAATAATGATGAAAAGCCAATTGGTTTGATTTTTTTAACCTGAAGTAACAGTCTGTGTTTAAGGTTAGGAAGATGATTTAGAGAGTCACTGCAATAAAACAGGTTCACCCATCCCTAACGACAATGTATGCTTGTAACTAAAGAAAAGCTTACAATACAACAATGAAACACATGTTCTGCAGGGCGCCTTTCATCCAGAAGGATCCCAAAGCGCTTTACAGACTTTAGAAAGCGACATCACTTCACCAACAAGTGCAGTCACCTCTCAGGCAAAATGTGGTGGCTATCTAACAACACGCTCTATTGTAGATTAGGAAATGAAGAATGCTGTAGCCAATTAAAACTATGTGGTAGATAGGTAGGTGGGTGGGTGAGTGGTGGAGATGGTTCAGAGATAAGAAAATCATTCATAATACAATTAGAGTTTAGACAGGATCTTGGATTGGGGTGCCAGCTTTTCTAAAATGTGCCATGGGATCTTTAATGACCACAAATGGTCCATGAACTCAGTTTTTAAATTTCTAAGGCTAAAATCATTAGAAAACAATAAAATATACCTTTGTTGAATACATTTCTGGACAATGATATGTGCCAATTATTCTTCTGTCCTGTAAGTTAATAAAATCAAGACCAGTTTCCTTAGAGAAAAGGCAGCTGTTAGCTTTCATTAAAAATTAATGCACTATAGGCTACTATTATAAACTAGGCATGTTAATTCAAAGCACAGGGCAGTCTGAGCCAACAATCAGCAGAAATATGTGCCAGGATTAGAAGTGCTGTTGTTGTCTTGGCCCTGACATTAAAAACAACATGGATTTATGATGGAAATGTGTGTATACATATATGTTTTTCAAAACTGCCCAGTTTTGACAAATAAATAATGACATGTAAACATTACTCCAGAGAAAAAAGAACAACAGGTAGATTTAAAGCAGGGGTAGGCAACCTTTCCCCTTTAAGGGCCGAGGGACTTCAGCTCCCAGAAGCCTCAGCCATGTTGGCCAATAGTCCCATGTTGACCAATAGCTCCTGGGATTCTGGGAGCTGAAGTCCCTCGGCCCTTAAAGGGGACAGATTGCCTACCCCTGATTTAAAGGGTGGCGAAACAACGTTAAAAAGAAAGTCCCTTGGTGTTACACGATTATACAACCATAGGACAGGGATCCTGATGGTGCAGGGAAGACTTCAGGTGCAAAACACAGAAATTTCATAGGATAGGAAAACAGGGAAAGAGAAAAAACAATTTAAAAAAATCACAAATGTCCAAGATGAATGCTGTAAAACAGTAACTCAAATTTGGTAATAATGGAAAAGTTCTATGATCACTTTAAATGAAAACATGATAGATGATGAAAATGAAATTCAGTGAGGGTCCTAAAAATAAGCTGTGGACTATTGATCACAGGGTACAGATGCTGCTGACCTTCCCAATTCAAACAGGAGTTATTTGGAGCAAAGGATTCAACTGGCATCTAAAATTCCCAAATTATGGTTGTCTATTACAGTTTTGTGTAAGACTATGTAAGACCATGGTGCAAAACAGTAAAAACAAAACAAAACTGTAGTTATAATAAAAGGAAGCAACTATGTTCCTTTGGGAGAAGCATCAGTAGCTTCATTCAGCAATATTTCTTGCTTTTCTGAAGCTGTATCCATACAGCACCTTGCACAGTATTAACCTGTAAGTTACTGTCAAATAGGCATGGACATATTGACATGTTAAAACATTCCAAGCAGATCACTTTTAAAGAGAAACACAAAAAGAATAGTTGCAGATAGAGTGATACAATTATATCTCTGACTTTAAAAATCAAAATGAACAAACAAAACAAATATAGGACTGATTGCCTCTACCATTCCCAGCCAATGAGGTCAGAGTAAGATTCCCATTCAACATTTCATATCTAGCACCTTCCCTGTCTATGAAGTTTATCACACGGGGGAAATCTCATGCGGAAACGAGGCTTTAAATTAAACAAAACCCACAAAAGTGGGTGTTTTTTCAGATGACGTCACTGTTAAAAGGAGGTTAATCCGAATGGAAATTAGACAAAAACTGCTTCTTTTTATTTTGGGAAGATCCCGAAAGTAAAAAGAAGCAGTGTTTGTTTAATTTCTGTTCGCATTAACCTCCTTTTAACAGCGCTTTCACTTTTCACACAGGGCAGAATGGGAGAAATCCCGTTCATTGAAAGCTTCCACTTTTGCGTTTGTTTTTTTTACTTTAAAGCCCATTTTTGCACGGGGCTCCCCGTGTGATAAACTCCTATGAGGTGGTAAGTCTTGGTCTGAGTTTTAAGTGTCCATTTCAAAAGGTCTATTCATAGATGCTGATTCTGTTTTGAGGGACAAGTCTCAGTGCATTAGATAGTATCTTTAAAAGTCAGATTAGAAGTAGAACTACCTCACTGCCACGGGAATTATGAGCTGCTACTTGGGTTACCTGAAAAGATTTATAGCCTAAATCCAACTATCAATCTCAACTAGATAAAATTTACTGAATCAATGGAAATCTGATTAGTCAACATTTTCCTAAGGTCTACTCTAGTTGGGACTAACAATTGGACTTAAGCCAACATATAAACTGTAGCCATCATTCCAATCTCTTGAATATGATTCTTTCCCCTGCTTATTCTTTCCTCCCTATCACCATCTTTTTCTTTTTTTGATTTCCTCTGGGATGTTCTTTCTCTCAACTCTCTGCTTCCTTTATCTAATGATTCCCAGTTCCTGTCTTCTCCTTTGCATTCTTCCTCTACTTTACTAGAGGCCATTTTCTCTGAGCCACAGTAGTGTAGGATTTTGACAGTTGCTATTGGATCTGCTGGTGGTCAGAGATGCTTAGCATCAAAGTGGTTCAGCTGGCAGCAACAGAATTACTCTCTCTGTCCCATCTCTTCATGATATTAGCTCATCCAAATGTTCCAAACACTTTAGGAACATTGCCACAAAATCCCATACTGCATTACACCACATAAGATGAACTGACTTGTCAATAATAATAATAATAATAATAATAATAATAATAATAATAATAATACTTTTCAAATAAAATGGAAAAAGTCATTAATACAAGAGATGCATCTGTAAATTTATTGAAACAAGTGTAGGCATTCCTTTGATAGCCTCTATGTGCACAAATGCATGATTACTAAAGCAAAATAATCTGGAACTTTTTCCAGGCCAACATTTTCCTTCTCATCATTGGGTTGAATCACATATCAAGCCAGTATTGTTACAATTACCTCTGCATAATATAGCTAGAGTTCAAGATTATTTGAAAAGAATTGAAAGTAGTTATGCAAGGGACATAGTTATCTATACTATGAGAAGGTTATATTGGATATGAAAAATCGAGGAATAGCAGGAAAAAAAACGGAAATAGAAGAAATTTTGTTGGATAAAAACAAAAAAGTAATAGGGTTATTATACAAAAAAAATCTTACAAATACGGATGGAGGAAGAGGTTGTTAAAGATGTCATGATAAGATGGGCAAAAGACATAGGACATCTGATACAAATGAGTCAATGGGAGAA
Organism: Phrynosoma platyrhinos; assembly: GCA_020142125.1. Lineage (NCBI taxonomy): Eukaryota > Metazoa > Chordata > Lepidosauria > Squamata > Phrynosomatidae > Phrynosoma > Phrynosoma platyrhinos. The sequence continues at coordinate 213,066,642 of CM034703.1, forward strand.
GATGTGGAAAAGAGGAGTGAAACACACCGCATCATAAGGGCTAAAAGAAAATTGGTATAAAATGTTTTATAGATGGTACCTATCCCCAGATAAAATATCAAAAATGTATAAAAAGGTGAATAATGAATGTTGGAAGTGCAAGGAATCTCCAGGGACTTTTTCCCACTGTTGGTGGAAATGTAAAAGGGCGATAGAATATTGGAGAATGATTAGAAAAATGATTAATGAGATCCTAGAAATAAAAATGGAAATAAAACCAGAATTTTTTTTATTAGGAATATTAGAAGAAGAATATGATAAAAAATATGGGAAGGTCCTATTTTATTTAACCACAATGGCTAGAGTGACATATGCCCAAAATTGGGGGAAAAAAGATACAACTACAAGAGATAATTGGATGTGGAAGTTATACGATGCAATGGAAGCAGATTAACTCAATTATTGAAAGATGAAACACCAGAAAATTTTTTAAAGACTGGGGGAAAGTAATTGAATATATGAGAGATCAATGGGGAGAACTAGCTGTAAAGCATTTGGCAGAATAAGAAAAAAAGGATATATGTATTTAGGTACAGGTAATAGAGTAGGTACATACATATATATATGTATTTGTAGAAAGGGGATAATAGAGTTGAAAAATGAGAATAATGGTTGTAAGAGTTGTAGAAGTATTTAGTGATAAGATGGAAATGAGATAAGCTATACAATGTGGCAACTGGAAAGATGAAGTTAAAGTATTTAGTATTGTGGGTTAAGACATAGTT
>CM034703.1:213070243-213095919 GCA_020142125.1 Phrynosoma platyrhinos
TGGGTGCCAAAAAGCATCACTGCAACATTCATCATCCACACACTGACATCTATTTCTTTTAAAATAGCTTGCCTCTGTGGGCCCTTGGTATCCACTAGGATTTGGTTCCAGGACCCACTGTGGATACCAAAATCCATGGATGCTCAAGTCCCATTAAATATAATGGCACAGTAAACTGGTGTCCCTTATATAAAATGACAAAATCAAGGTTTGCTTTTTGGAATTTGTGTATTTTTGAATATCTGCAAGCTGTGGATAGTTGAATCTGTCGATAAAGGATCCATGGATATGGAGGACTGACTGTTCTAGGTTTATTATGTTGTTTTTGTTCTGCATATTGCTCAAAGAGTTTTGATCAAAGAGTTACTAAAATGATATAAATACAATAAATCATATTACTAAATCTTCTTTCTCTGTTCTGTTAAGCCACATTGTGCTCCTTTCCTAATTTAAAACTATACATATCTTGCCCTCCACTTTTTTGGTGATGCACTTCCTATTTCTTAGTGATATGTAAGTGATTCCCCCACTATCTCCATGACAACCATAATGAGTGGACCAACTCTTAGCTCCAATATTTCCTAATGCCCCTGGATTATTCAGAATGCACCTAGCATCAATGCACTTAACATAAATTAACAGGAGGTTGTAGATTTAATACTGAGTAAATGCTAAAGAAACTGACACAGCTGTTTTCTGCAGCAACAGACACAAGCCAGACAAAGTGGAGTCTCATACTATTGTCCTGTCCTTTTCCTCTTGCCTTCCTCTATCTTTGGTAGCCTTCCCATTGCAATTTTCCTTCTATTGCCCCAGCTGCCAACAATGTTCAAAGCATTAAAGCTGGAGATCATTTCAATACAAAAGGGAGGACTCACAACATCTCCTTTGCTGGGATTCTGCCATCACAACTACTTCAAACCAAAGGCAAACCAGCATACTGAATGCTGACTGAAACCCCTCAGTTTTGCTCATTCAATAAGTTGAAAGGGAACTCAGAGGTCATTTGGCTCATCCTTCTGCCACTGCAAGAAATCCACTGCTCAGGCAGATCTAAGAGATGGCTGTACACCTGTGGGCTGACTTCAATGTTAGGAAAGTTCCCAGGGATTAGTGTTTGAGTGGTTGGTGTGGCCAAAGGGGGGAGGGGGGAGGAAAGGAAGACCAAAAATACCAGCGTATATTAGGTTAAAGCTCATACTACCAGTAATAAAGCTTTAGGAGAGTGATTCTGACATTTAGAATGGAAGAAATCCCACAGAAAAAGGCTAAGAAACCACAAAACAGCAGAAAGGTGTGAACCCCTGGAAAAACTCACATGTTTGGACTGGGTCCTAGGGCTTGAAAGTGTCCACTCATACTGTATAGACTGTTTTTAAAAGACCTCTACTGAAGGGGAGTCTTTCAAGGCAGTCTGTTCAATTATTCATAAGGCTTTCTGTTTTGGTTAGTGGTCAAGGTAGCTGCAAGAGCTTTAAGGATAGAGTTAAATCTCACCATAATAGTAAGTGATGGGTATGTTCCAGAATAGCCTTGTCCTACTTAGGGGAGATGCAGACCAGGGCGTCCGGGATGCCCTGGGACGGTGTGCCGCGGGACTGTAGCATCCGCACCATGGCGCACCAGCAGCGTCCCTGAAAGGAGCGCAAAAATAGCGCTCCTTTCAGAAGTCAGAGAAAGTGCGCCCTAAACGTGTAGGGCGCACTTTCCCTGACTTTTCCACCACAGGGTGTGAGGATGCTGCGGCGGGAGGTTGCCCCCAGAGCGCCGGCCGTGCGGAGGGCCGGCAGCTCTGAGGGCAACCTCGGGAGGAGGAAGGGGCGCCAATCGTGTGGCTGCCCTTCCTTTTCCTTGCCTCAAAGACGACTTTATTAGTCATCTGCCGAGGCCCTTAGTTTTGATAGGTAATTTCATTTGTTTGCCACTTGGCATTAGCCAAGACACATACTCATATTTCCATAAATGATGACTGTAGAGGCCTTAGCTTACACAGAGACTACTGAGCAGAGGGTTATATTTTGGATTCAGAAAGGATGTTTAAACTATTGCCAGTGTGTTCACTTTATATATCTCACCAAAATGTGTAGATGTTAGCCACATAAATTCAGACAACCTTTTGGAAAGAATACTGATTTTTTTAAACATATCTTGAATAACTTTTGTTAAAGGAAGTAATTTCTTTATAAATGCCAACATAAAATGCTAAGCAATATTTGTAAACAGCTGGCCAATTATATTGTAAGATAATGGACTGGACTTTTTTTTTTTTTTAAAGAATAATAAATAAATAAATAAAATGTAAGCAGTGAAACATTGGAAATTTGTTATGCTGCATACAAATGAAATATTCAAATCTGAATATACAGAAAATAAACGTTCAGAAATCTGCACAGTGAAGTTCTGAAAAGGATTAATATTTTGGGGACAATTCCTGTTCACTGTTTAGTACAAAAATATAGCTCTTTATTAGGCTGTTTTATATTGATCATCATTATTATCACCACATTAGTATTTTCAGATAACTTAATCAGAATATGCATGGTACATCAAGTATGTTAGAAAAATAGCAAGAAAGAAGAGGCACAGAAGATCTCAAAAGAGAAAGTAAGGAGTGCTCTAGCTGCTATTACATAAGTGTAAGCCCAAAGAAACTGTCAGGAAAACTGTCTTGTTGATATATCCCTGTGTGGGAAACTAAGAGAAAATACCGAGGGAAGCAGAGCTGCCTATAATCAGGAGCAGAACAAATTCGAGATGATGGGGGGGGGGGGGGGGAGCAGTGTGAAAAGATATCTGGTTTAAGATTTTGAAGATGATTTTCAGTGTGCATATACCGTATTTTCCGGCGTTTAAGACGACCCGCGTATAAGACGACCCCCCCATTTTTCCAGTCAAAATATAGAGTTTTAGCACCTCTATCCTCATCATCCTTATATCCGGCGTATAAGACGACCCCCCACTTTAGCCACAGATTTTGCAGGTAAAAAAGTAGTCTTATACGCAGGAAAATAAGGTACATTAATTCAAACAACAAACCTGGAAACCAATCTTGGTATGGTGAGAGTTATGATTACAGTAAACAAGAAACTAGTTTAACACACACACACAAACATACACACTAGGCTGATACAATTATAAAACAAACAGATATACAGTGAACAAGGAACTTTTCAACCACAAGGTACTCCTTGTAAATCTGTAATAACATAATAAGGACTAAAAGAGTCTAGATGGAGCCATGGTTTCTATTAAGAATTAGAAATAAGATGGCACACTGTGACTCCATCCTAGAACCTTGGAAATAAATTCCTCTTTAATAATGAAACAAAAGGAATTGTCTGTTTAAGAGAAAAATAGCACAAAGCACTACATGAACATGGGTTTAAACTAAATCTACTGAATCAATACATAAATTTTTGACATTGCAGAATATAAAAATTAGGGTATATATAATCTGTTAGTTGCTTTTCAAAATAATTTCAAAGTGACTTACAGTATAATGGATTATGAGAATGCAGTGGATATTTTATCTGGGTTTTAGTAAAGCATTTCATACAGCACTATACAATATCTCATGGTTAGAAGGCCAACATAAGATGTCTTGGACAGTTAGTACAATGAAATGGATCAAAAACTGGCTATCTAACCGTATTAAGAGGGTAATCGTAACTGGCAGTCCATCTAGTTGGGGAGAGATTTCCAGTGGGATCCAGGGATCGCAATTCGGTCCCATTTTGTTTTATATCTTTATAAAAGATCTGGAAGACAAAGTAGAGAATACGCTAAATAAGTCTCTTAGCTCCTACTAATTAGGGAATGGTGTGCAGAGCTAGAACTAACATAATAGTTGTAAATAACTCTAAATGCCTCAAAAACTGGATGATAGATTTTTACCGACGATTATTTCTATATTAACAGAAAAACAGAGGAAAATAACAGAACACAGGAAGGCTCAAAAGAAGAAAACAGAACAGGGTTTCCTAATGAGATTTCTGTCCTCCTCCATCATGTATCTTTTTTAAAAACCCAAAGCATTATCACATGGAAAGGCAGAAGAGAAAAAACATCTAATATATAGGCAGAGACACTGTAAGAAGAATGTGCACAGAAAGCTTGGGAAATATAAAGAGGACAAGGAGTAACCTGACAAGCAGATGCAGAAGAGTCAAAGTAAAAAGTAGAGAGATAAGGGTTGTTAAAAGCCAAGGTAGAAACGTGCATTGAAAAATGAGATACACTATTTCTAAGCATGAAAAATTTGATCACACAGAATAATCTATACAATTGTTTTGACACTATCTCCTCCAGGTAATTAATTAATAAAGAATACAACAGAAAGAAGATTCATGAAAAAAAAAACTAGTGAAGAAGGAGTTTTGGATTAGAATTCAAAAAGTAAAATGTAATTCATTTTTACTGGTCTATAAGTGTGTGCTTTGTAGGTAAATGGCTATGAAAATACCATACGGGCCAGCCCTTGTGTTTCTTTTGCTATCGCAACTGGTGAAGAACTTGGAAGGAAAAGAACACATACATATAGCACATATACATATAAAACAAACAATTAAAATGAATGTAAAACAGAGAAGAAATGGATTTCATGGCATAGTTGACAAATGAGCAAAACATACAGCCCTATATTCCAACCTGAAATACCCAAGAATCCGAGAAAGGGTCAATATCAAACTTTGAGGTCAATACCCAAAAGGTAGAATGGTGGTACCACCCACAAATTGTGATTAAGAACATTCAATAGGTAGGACGGAAAGAATCAGACAGAATCCAGTTGATTACTCAGTGTCTGAGAGTGGTAGCTACTGTTTTGGTTGGCTGATTCCTACCTGTTCAGAGGTTCTTTATGGAATAAAGGAAGCAACAAAAATTGACGAAGTACAGTTGCCCCTCCCAATTCATGGGGGATCTGTTCTGGAACAGCCCCCCCCCCCCATGAAAATGGCGGCTTGCTAATATGTGAGCCCATTTAAGTATAGCTGTTGTCCCTCTCCACAAAAAACAAAACTGCGGACCTGAAGTCCAGGAACGGGAAGGGGCAACTGTATATAACTTGGCTAGTGCTTTATCTGATTTGAGTACAATAATATCCAAAATCCACAAAACAGTGATAACTTTATTCAGCCAATCAAAATGCACAAAATACATGATGCAAGTTTTTGAAGCTCCACTCGCTTCCTCATCAGGCAAAGATGTTAAAAATTATACAGGAGAATAAAATAAAATAAAATAAAATAAAATAAAATAAAATAAAATAAAATAAAATAAAATGAGCTCAAATAGTGAAGTCCTGGTCCACTGGCTCACTGTTTAGGATTCTCCTGTAGTAGCTAAAATACAGTATCTGCACATCCAGGAAACATATTTATGTGTAGCAGCCATGCTGGCCATATAGCAAAGTATAATAATATCTAAAATCCACAAAACAAGAGACATTGTGGATCTCAAAGGAAGATCTCAGAGGTATCTTTTTTTTATTGCTAACAGAATTCAAATTTTGTCTACTGGACTCTGGAATGCTTTGTTCTCAGTGCAACATGATCAGAAGGATGAGGGGCCTATCCTTCCAAATCATCACAACACAGACCAACACAACATCTTTACAAAATGTAGACCTGTGAGTAACATCAGATTTTCCCCTCAACAAATTCTCCTGTGTGATTTTTAACATCCTGGCATGATGAAGAAGCCAGTGCAGCTTCAGAAGCTTGCATCATGTATTTTTTGCATTTTAGTTGGCTGAATAAAGGTACCACAGTTTTGTGGATTTTGGATATTATTGTAATTTGCCATATTACAACATGGCTATCCTTAAATATGTTATCTTATTTAAAACAGAAACAACCCTAAATCCTAGTCCAAATGAGATAGATTAATTCAATGTGCCTTACTTATATGTTGGTTCGCTGTTTACTAATTGATTTAATGAGTCTACTCTAGTTGGATCTATCCAAAAAGATTCAGTACACCATAGTTAGCTCCATTCAGCAGTAACTAAGGGCCATTGCAGAACGGCCCAAAGGGCCGGCTTAGGGGTGGAGTTGGGGCAGAGCAGCCGCATGCCGGCTGTCCCAACCCCACTCTTACACCATCCTGATGCCACGCAGCCATACGCATGACACGTAGCATCAGGATGCCCTCCTGGTGCAGCATTTAAACACGCTGCACCGAAAGGGCATGGAAGAGCTGCAGTGCCAACTCTTGGGGCAGCCTAAAAGGAGCGGCATTTTATGGGTGGCAAAAGGAAGGATTGGGGCTGCAGCATGCAGTTGCTGCAGCCCTGATCCACTGCTCTCCGAGGTGGCTCTCTGCTGTCCCAAACAGCCGGTCTGCATTGGCCCTAAAACAATTATTTCATAACTGACAATTTGCTTCTCTTTCATCACTCCCCAAATCTGCTGCCTTGGGTGTTTAATTCTGCCTACTGGTAGAGTGAAGCAGCCACCTCAGACAGTATTTTACTGATGAGGAAATGAGGTAGAAAAATCCTTGAAGAGTTTTCTGCCTCATATTCCCCACTTTGGATATTACGCATTTGGTTGTATGTCTTACTTGCTACTTTGCCTCAGGCAGCGAAATGTGTTCCCTGGTGCTAAAAGGGGAATTCCAGCTAGAGAGGGAAGAAGATTTGGGAAAGGCATACAGAGAATTATTGTCACTCATATAGGATTTTGAAAAGATGAAGAAATCTGATTGCTATCTTCAACAACTAGCCATTAATCTTCTGAAATTGTTGAGAAAGGTGAGAAAAAAATTGAGTCCTCAACTTAAATGAAAAACTATATTTTTTCCACAGAGTTACAACAGAATGAACTAAGCACCATCTTGCCCTGTAGGTGTTTAATTGTTTTAACTGGAAATATTAGGACTTCTTTGGCAGGGGAACTTACTTTACTATTCATGGTATATGAATAACCTGACTGCCTCTTCAGTACTAGTCTTCAGTTGGTCTATAGCAGGGGTAGGCAACCTTTTCGAGCTGGGGATCGGGTTGCTGTCCCTCAGACAATTGGGGGGCCGAAGCACCAAAAATAAATAAATAAATAATAGTAAATAACTAACTAACTAAATAAATAAATATGCATGCACACTCTCTCAGCCCCAGAAAAGCCATGGCAAAACCCCTGTGGAGATTTTGCCAAAAAACCCCAAGAACAAGTAATAACAACAATAATCAATATCATCATGGTGGGCGGCGGTGGTGGCGGTGGCAGGACTGGCCTGGGACCGGTCTAAAGGCCTCAGGGGGGCTGCATCCGGCCCCCGCACCTTAGGTTGCCTACCCTTGGTCTATAGGCTGCTCCAGGTCTGAATTCAGGACAGAAGCTATATCCCATAAAGCTATATCTGATGACTTCCCTTTCTATACAGAATGTATGGCAACATTCTCACTTTACTACTGTCAAATAAATAAATCGATCATATTGCTACTGTCATATTTCTGTGTGCTTGTGCATTTCTGTCAAAACTATTTTACATTCAATATTTTTTATATGTTGAAAAATATTGAAAATATTGAAATATTGAAAAATGTCAAACATCAAGTATCACCACACACATCTATATTTAGATAAAAACATTATCTTAAAAATCTTGTTGTGCAAAAACTATTGGCGGTATCTATTATATTGTTTCACCTCTGGTGATGGATTTCTAAAACCATTTTTTGGACTTTGGGTACAGTTTTCTTCTGAAATGACTGCAGTCCACTGATCTCCACATGTATTGCATAAGTCATCATATACTACCAATGTTAAAAGATTTTCAGTGATTCCCAGTGTGTTCTAGACTAGCTTCAGAAACTGAGCCACTTGCTGGGTTTTATAAGCTCAAAGAGCTTGACACTTTGGTATTTATAACTGGGAGATACCTTCTCCCACACAGAGTTGCTCAGGGACTGAGAATTTCATCCAAGGCTCCTTTGAGAACTTCTGAGACATTAAGCAGTTGGGTTCTGAAGAGAAGGCCTTCTTTGCCGTTACACATAAATGGTGGAATTGCTATCCTAGATATATTTGCTTGCCTCACTCTGACTTATTTTGAAGGTGCTAGGTGTAGTTTTTCAAATGCTAGGTGCTGCCTAGCCCTGGACATTTTTGATCACTTTTTTCACCTCCTACTTTTATTTTTGTATCTATCTTTTACATTTTTATTGGATGGTTTATTTTGGTGTATATGAATCTATGTAATTATTTTAGAAAAATATATAGCTTTGAATTGCCAGGAATCAGGACCCAAAGGAAAAAAATATGCAAAGATAAGTGAACCAAATGTGTACACATTTTTTTCATTGTTGGTGCCTCCAAAGGCAATTGTTAAGCAACTCTAAAAACAATCCAATGACTATGAAAACTGCAGCAGTAGGAGCAGCAGAAGCAAAAACTCCAGCTTCCCTTGTTCTTCCCTGGTTCTTTAAAGCCCACTTTGTGCACTGACCACATGTAAAAGTTTTAAATTTCCAGGGCAGTAGGGTTCCTTCATTCTGTCTCCCAGCTTCCTTGCACCAAGTGTTTTTGGGGCATATGCACTAGCTTCCATGCAGCATCTATGGGCTTGCCTGCATCACTGAAAACTGCTGAACTGATCTTGAAGCAAATGTTGCTAGTCCTCATGATGTATGCTACTTTCGGGGAGATACCATGGTTTTTGTTCCTAAACCAAACATTGATCCATCTAAGCAAGGTCAAGGAAAAGCCTAGTATTTCCCAGAAAATGATCTTGGGTTCTTTCTGCATTCTGATTTGGCTCAGTCCATTATTCACATGGCAAGAGCTGTGCCATTCACCTTCCCAATGTCGAACAGCACAGGGAAAGGGGATCTCCTGTTTTTGGAGCTGTCACAGCTTCTTCTTGGGAAATCTGAAGATGCCAGCCACAGATGCTGGTGAAACGTCAGAAAGAAACTCTTCTAGAACATGGCCACACAGCCCAAAAAACCCACAAAAAACTATAAAATTCAGGTTCTTATCTCACTAACAAAATGGTGGTTACTGGAAGGCATAGAAAGGGGAACTAGCTAGTGTCTGATATCAGGAGACTAGAGCTGTAAATATGAGTGTTGTTCATAGCAACATTTTGTGATTAGATGTAGGATTATTACTCATTTTAGTTTCTGATTACTCCTATAAATATAATCAGATAACAGTTTGGAATGGTCTGATGGCATATATGCCTTCCTGAACACAATTGCATTGGTGATATTAAGATAATAAAATTCCACCTGTAAAAACTAACTAATTCTTAATTGGGAGTCAGCTTTGTTGGACACAGTAGGACTTTATCCTGAATAAATATTCTTAAAATTATGTTGCCAATGTTGAACTTTTTCACTGACAGCAGAGGTTTTACTGAAATAAATCATATGAGCTGGATACTAAACTCTAAATGGTCAAAATTATATCTGCAATTCAATTAAACCAATGTAGCAGTATTCAAATTAGATTTTCTCTTAGTGAATTAAATTTAGCTTAAAGGAGTAACCTTACCAAACCCACCTGGAAGTATATAACATTGACTTCAATAGGACTTACTTTTTAAATGAGTTTTTGTGAGAGTTGGACCGTCAACCTAGTTTGTTACTTTGACTTGGTTGTACCCAGGTTTTATCTATAGGTTTTCTATATTCATTTACTTCCATAAAATTACTAACAAAACAGGATCTCAGCTTAGCCTTCTCTCTTTCTTTCCCACACCTTGATTGTTTTGAGTATAATATGAACAGAAGCAAGATGAGCTATTATTATGATGAGCTCAACCTTCTATTATGTCATTAGGTAGTTTACCTTAGTTCATTTACAAGCTGCAACTAAGCAGAATTGGCACAGCACTGTTATAATAATTCAGGGATGGGAAAAGGGGGCATAAAATTTTCATTGCAGAGCTATGTGAACTCAATATACCTCTGGCTCCCAATTCTTTCAGTTTTAATACTCTGATTTTTTTTTAAATGAATGGTTGTGTATAATTTCTTCTTTTATGTACGTTTTTGCAAAAATTTGTATAAATATCCATAAAATATAAATACATAACAATGACTATACTATCCTTTAGAACAGGGGTAGGCAACCTAAGGCCTCAGGGGGCTGGATGCGGCCCCCTGAGGCCTTTGGACCGGCCCCAGGCTGGTCCTGCCACCGCCGCCGCCATGATGATATTGATTATTGTTGTTATTACTTGTTCTTGGGGTTTTCTTTGCAAAATCTCCACAGGGGGTTTGCCATGGCTTTTCTGGGGCTGAGAGAGTATGCATGCATATTTTTAAAATTTTAATTTTTTGTTTATTTATTTATTTTATTTTTGGTGCTTCGGCCCCCCGATTACCTGAGGGACAGCAACCCGGCCCCCGGCTCAAAAAGGTTGCCTACCCCTACTTTAGAACCTTTGGACTTACAGGCTAAAATGGCACCATGTTGCCTCATCCTATAACAGCTTTAGATGTGGTGTTTGTTGGTGTGGGAATGATCCAATTGGCACAAATTGCCTTCCTGGCATGGGAGATTCAGAGGATTGTCCACAAGTGTCCATTTTCCATTCCTAGCATTCTGGGGATACATGTTAGTGTCACCAGGATACAAGTAGAATGGAGGTGATTGGAAAGGACCATCTTCCTGAGCTGCATCGAAACCACTGGAGAAGGTCTAAATGTTTAGCTTTCTTAACTTAAAAAATTTAAATTTGTGGAAAATTAATGAAGTTTTCCAGTTGATGGGGACATTTACAGCTTCCTGCATGGACACTTCTACTAGTGTAAATGTGAGTAAATCAACTGCAGATGACTTTAAAAGAAATAAAATGAAACACAGCATGATGAAAATGTCCTAATTCATTAAAGTTGAAAAATAGTATCCTGTAGAATCTTGATAAGTTTATACAATCCCTTTCAGTTTTGTTACAGAGTTTCACATAGCTTTCTAGCCATCATTATTTTAGCTATCATTTTGGATTGTCTTCCTGAGTTGAAAAAGATTATCCTCCTGAGTTGAAAGAACAGTTAAATGATATTTTAGTTTTCTATCTATCTAACAGATATAAATAAAGTCTACTGGCCAAGCAGTTCTGATAGGATAACAGTAATGAGGAGAGCATCCTCCATTCATACACCCTCTAGATCTTCTCTGGAAAGCTGTTGAGAGTAGGAAGTGGGTGGGATGGACTCATCTTGTTCTGATTCTGCTGATGGTTCTTTTCACCAGAATGGCAGCACTGCTGGTGGCAGAGAATAACCACATGTTGGAAATCAAGCTACAGGAAATCCCTCTACAGGTCACCTTATGCTTTTGATATATTGACAACTTTTTCTTTTTACTATTATTATTCTCTTCCCAATAAGTAAGTGCCTGGCTATCATTTATTTATTGTTTCATCCCCAAGTATGTTTCATGATCATTGTTCTTCTCATGAAGCAATGTTGCATTCCACCCCTAGTGTCAGGATAGCCTGTCCTTCGGAAGTAGCACTTTGTTCCAGCTAGAGCAAGGGTAGGAAAAGTGCAGCCCCAAACATGCTTTTGGAAACCTCAATCATTCCAAACTGCTTGGACTCCCCTTTACCTAGTTCCTCAAAAGTGTACTCTCTCCTGAAAGCTTCCTGGAACACCAATTTATCTTTTAAGTATACTGCATCCCCTCCACTGATTAGTATTAAAAGATGCTCTATATTTAAATCCAGAAGTGGACTTCTTACCAGTTCTACTTTTGTTTTATTTTTTAGCAGTCTGTGTGACTAAGAACAGAAAAATGACCCATAGTTGCTCACCCCAGATCTAGAGCATCCATTTGTGACTGAGAGTAGCATGTAGAATCAAGAGAGTCTATACAGAAGCATAAAGATCAGGGGCCTTTCCTTCCAAGTGTGAATCCTTTTATGACAACACTTTTGACTTATTTGATGCTATTAGGCTGCAGTCCTATAGCCACTTTTACATAAATACTGAGTCTTACAGCTAATTTTATATTCTGAAAAAAAATAGATTTCAACTTCTCTTTTTTTGGTTTTGTATCTTACTCCAGCAGCTCATGGGAAGACTCTTAAGTATCTAAAATAATCTCATTGCATAATTTAGCAAATCATAATCTGAATGTCAACAGCTATCATGTTTGGTTTTAAGAATACAGTTGTCTCTCCCCATCCACAGACTTGAAGTCTGCGGTCTTGCTCTTTGTGGGAGGGACAACCAGGGAGGGACAAAATGGCAGTGCATTTCAATGGGGCTTGAATATTTGTGAGTCTCCATTTTTGCAAGGTCTGTGAGTCTGGAATGGATCCCCCATGAACTGGGAGAAGCTACTGTATAATCAGCTGCATGGCTTGTACAGTAGACTTAACATGTCCCTGCCACAATTTTATTTCTTTTGAGTCTAGCCAGATGAAGAGTTTTGGAGAATTCAACAGCTTCTGCAGCATTCTGGGATCATGGGTTCCTAATATGCTAGCATGGTTTTCAGAATGTTGCCCCCCCCCCGATAGATTCATGTAGCTTTTTATCGTTAGAAGGCAGCCAAATAATCATGGGTGTGTATACAATAGTAAATAAATGAATCCTGCATGAAACTGTGCACTGAGTGCACAGGAAAAAGGAAATAAATAAATACTAGAAAAACTGCCGTGCACTAATGCTCCCAGTTTCTCAATTTTAGAAAACTTTTGCCTTCCTTTAAGAACAGCAGCACCAAAAAACAAAAACAAAACCCCCCACCATGTCCAACGTATTTATTTCCTTGGATTTTATGTCCATTGAACAGCAAGATAAACAACAGTCCTAACATTTTTTTTCCTAGTGGAATGTTATTATCCTTTGCTTCCACATCTTTATCCAAGTTATAAGCACTGAGTTTACTAGAAAATGTAGGCTGGAATTTAAATCCATCTGGAAAGCTCTGTTTTGAAACCCAACTTGGGCTTACTATATTATTTACTAGATTTGTGGAGAAGATGAATTGCATGTTAAAAACTGTTTGGAAGAAATGAATTATTCATTGCTGCAACAGTGAACTGTTACATATATGTCTTCCATTTCAATTTACCTTATTGACATCCATTCGTAGTTTTTCATTGTTAGCACTGGCAGCTTTTTCTGCTGCTTTCTTCTGACGCTGTGGTCCCCTGCCAAAGAAGATGTAATTGACCAATGCATACTCCAGTAGGGCCATGAACACAAAGACAAAACATCCCATCAGATACATGTCAATGGCTTTCACATAGGGGATTTTGGGCAGTGTTTCTCGTAGATGGGTGTTGATGGTTGTCATTGTGAGCACCGTTGTGATCCCTGGAGAAAGCATAACAAATTCCAATTTAGTGTATTCATTTTTTAAAGAAAATGATCACTACATATTAATGTTTAACGGTCAGCACTGTGTGAAATGAAATTATTTATTAATTTAGGGAATACAGGAGCAGTAAGGCACATTGACCAGATTCCTGTATGGGAAGTTACATTTCTGTTACTGATTTACATATGTATGAATCAGAATTGGTCAGTTTTGTAACATCTGTATTCAGTAGGGGGCTGCTGTTAAAATACTACGTACTAGAACCAGCAAAGTGTCCAATGTGCATCACTCTTGCTAATGTCCTGATATGCATCTTTGTAATTCACTAACAAAGTTTCTTTGCATCTCTACTACTTAGCTAAGTATACATAAAATTACATTAAGTAACAGGTGACACATAATTCTGGCAAATATTAGTACACTTACCTAGCCTCTCTGCTTTTTTCTTTCGTTTTGCTATAGAAGTGTTGCAAACATTTTAAAAATATTCATAATAATACAAAGCTAACATCATGGGCATCTTTTCCTGTTCTAAGAGCACTAACGTGTAGTAATGACTCACACAGGCAGGATCAAGTCTTACTAAGACAAGGAAGAACTGAATCTGGCACCTTTTTTTACACAGAGCATGCACTCCACTAGTGTGCCACATTTTCTCCCATGCATCGTTTAGTTAGGGAAATTGTGTGACCAGCAAGCTTAATAAATTTAGGCAGCAGCTAGACACAGCTAGCTTGTGCCTTGATTCCAGTAGCTAGGAAAGCCTTCCCTCCATGCCAGCTGCCACAGCTCTGGCCTCTGAAGGAAAGAACAGCAGTTAACCTGTGCTGGATTTAACCCCTTTCCCTACACCATTTTGTGCCTTTCAGATTGTAAACTTGTGTGAACTGTTAAACAAACAATCTGTAACCCAATCTCATAGTCTTTTGACCTGAAGAGTGGGGTATAAATGCACCAAATAAATAAATAAATAAATAAATAAATAAATAAATAAATACTACACAGTTAGTTAATTCTGAGGTGGTATAGCTTATTTATAATTATTCAAATGCCAAGTCTTAAATAAAATACCATATAGGCTAGATGCAACCACAGCACAAAACCTTTCATATAGCCCAACTAAGCCAAAGTACATGCATTTTACTTAATTTTGAACAAATACTTAACTCAAATTATTGCTTCTAAAATGATCTAATAGAAAGTGTTCCATTTCTTTAAATTATGTAAGTCTGGACAAGGAGAAACATTTAGACAGAAACATGGTAAATATAAGTGGAGCAACATTGCTTACCTAAAGCCACTCTTGCAGCTGAGGCATCATAATTAATCCAGAATGAAACCCAAGAAAGAATAGTGATCAAAATGGAAGGCATATACGTTTGCAGAATGAAGTAGCCAATATTTCTCTTAAGTTTAAAACTGAGGGACAGCCTTGGGTAGGAACCTAGAACAAAAAGAAAAATATTTAGAAGGCCATTATTGAGCTCTGCAACCTTGAAAAGAATTACATTCATTTTCAGTGAGTACACTTTTATTCTGATACAGCACGTGTGATACATAAAATAAGCAAAATAAGATCTCTTATTAAACAATGAGAAATGTGTGTTTCAATAATCTGCTGAAGCACAAAAGATTCAAGTGTCTTATTTCCCTAACATGTGTCTATAAATAAAACAAAGTTATGCAGTGGCCCAGATTCTAAGATCATGACCTCTGAATGTCTGACAATAGTACAGCTCTTCTGAAATCATTGAAACTACTATTTACTCTGAAGCCTAGAAAAATCTAGTCATATAAGGAGATTAGATGTACATTCATATTTCTGTTCTAAGATGTGGGTGGGAATCGTAAGGCCCTACAAATATTGTTTAACTGAAATTCACAGCAGCCATTGCAATCATAGCCTGTGGTGAGGATTACTGGGAGTTGGAGTCCAACAACATTGGAGAGTCAAGCAGGGTAGAGAAAAAGAAACGAAGAATGACAAGAAGTGAATGCACAGCTACTTAATATTTAAAGCTGTTTTGATTCTGAAGTATTCTCAGAAGTTCAACTCAAAATTAAAGCAAGGAGCATAGTTCCAATAATTCAGTTGGTGATTGGCCTAGCCCATGCTGCTGAGGAAAAATACAGCATGAAGAACTGCTGAAAAATTTGCTACACATAGAAATGATAATGGTGGATCAGACTTGATAAGCAGTCTGAGGGCTGCTACACAGCTATTAATGACATCAAGTAATCTCTTGTTCTGTTGAGGATTGTTTATTTGTCAAAATCAAAAATAGTCCTATTGAACTAGGATTAGAAGTCTGAAGAAAGGAAACAACTAATTGTCATTTCACATGGTGCCATTAGCAGCATCAGTAAAGGTATATATGTTTCACTAATGTACGTGGGCAGATAAAGTCAACTGCTTTTCTGCTCAGTTTTCAGAAGAGAGTTATAGCAGCAAACAAAAATGATATACTGGTTCAGGTTGACTGCCTATGAGCTACTCATTTTTTTAAAAAAAAATGCTGCATCAATCAATCAAACTAACATATTTACTATACATGCAGCACAATCCCATGGATGTTTATTTAGGAATAGCTCCTACTGTGTTCGGTAGGTCCCAAGTGTATTGTATCCAGATGCAGTTAAGTCCCAAGTGACTGTAGAAAGGATTACAGTGCAGCCTTGGTATGCTTACCACTATTATTGTATAACAACTATTTATCACACAGTACTTCACCAATCCTAATTAGGAAACCTTGGATTGTTTATGCAACCTGTGCAGTTAATCATTCTGTAACAGCCCAGAGGTTTTACAAAAAGCTTTTCAGTGGACAGACTCAAACACTCCCTTCACAAACCTGTTGAGAAAACAACTTTCTTGGTGATAAGTTTGTACTCTACAATGGAAAACTGTGGAAGTTCAATCTTTGTCACTCCTGTAACTGCATTGTCACCCCCACGCCAGTAAAATTCAATATCGTCTGTTGTGTAGCCATCTGTAAAAAAGGAACAAAGCTTCAGGATACAATACACTTGCAGTATCACATTGATTGGAAGAATAATTCAGTCATTTTTAATTAGAACATTGCAAATATTTACCTAAAATAAAAAGGAATACAATCACAGAAGTCAAGATCCTGTGGTGCAAATCCACATCTAAGGTGAATTGTGAATTTGTTCTCTTTCCCCCTTCTGCTGACTCTTTCCAGGGGAACAGAAACCTAGACCAGAAGGCTTTCCAGACCTGCAAAGCAGGTTTACAGGGTGCTCATGAACTGGATCAGAAAGGGGTGTTCATCAGTTCTGGTGGAAGCAGTAAGATCCAGTGGAAGCACCCCACTGAATTCTAGCTGGAGCACTATCCAGTGCACTTCAAATTGCACTTTATATAAAAACAGCAAGCTCCCATTTTTGAAAAGTGGCTGGATGGACCCAGGCTGCATGTGGGTTGCAGATGCTGGCATTGAGGAGGGGTGCGATTTGAATGTGATTACCAGCTATTAATCCAAAACATGACTGCATCCCATCGGGGATAAGCCACGTTATTTATAATGCGATAATTTCCTAAGGCAAATGGAAGCTGAATAGATTTGGGAAGATAAATTGGGCGTGATTTGTTTAGAAGAAGGGAAAGGGCACCTAGCATGTGGAAATTCATGCCCTGGAAGACATTTGAATGATAATAATGAATCTTGTTTGCTGCATAGTTTTGCATGCACCCAAATGAGGATCCAACTCATCTGCTGAAATTGATATTGTAAACCATCGTCCTGTAAATCACTATGCACACTGTAAACAAGTGTATGAAAGTAGGCAAATACTATATATATATATTTGACTATAAGTTGACCTCATATATAAGTTGAGGTCAGGTTGTGCGGTCAGAATTAAGGATTTTGATATGACTAATGAATAAGTCGAGGGTAAAACTTAGGGGCATGTAACAAAGAATATAAAGAATGAAGCGAAGGAAAATGATGCCAAAGAACTTACTAAATTCTGGTAGGCATAACTGTTTTTACCCAACCTAAAGACTAAATGGATGAGGAGGGAACTTTTTCACATGGTTATTGAGTGATGTGTGTGGGAGGTTCCATGTACAGGAAGACGTAAGAAACACATGCATGTTGAAAAGGATGAAAGGGTAAAGCAAAGCAAATGGGCCTTTTACTTTCATGTGATAACCTTGCCTGATTTTAACCCAGAAAAGCTGACGAACATGCACAAATTCTTCACAGCCTTATTCAAATCCTTCACAGTCTGATTTTTCTCACAGCTGTTTTAAAGGGAAGCACCAAAGAGCTGCCACTGCCACATTCTCCCATCCAGACATTCAATAAGGTTAGACGGTAAGAGTAGAGGGGATTGGGGCTTCCTTTAGTTGCTCTAAGCTAAGTTCTCACCTTTCCCCGTTCTACTCAGAGAAGGAGATAGTTCCTTTTTTGATAAGATATAAAGTACAGTACTTACATTGACTGGTGGATAAGTCGATCCATAGATGAGCATATACAGTAAGAAACTGGCAGCTGATTAACAAGTTTAAAAATTGGGTAGGCCATGATTTCCCCACATGATCCACTGGCAAACCTAATCTTGCACTATTATGTTGTTTTTAGCCATAATGCAAGGTGAGCCATCCTCAACTTCACACTTGCCACATATCATGGGCTATAACCCCCATCATTCACCCAGTAAGGTAGTGTTGATGCTGGGTAGAAATGGTGGGAGCTGTAGTCTTGGAAACTATAGGGGGAAATCTGGTAGATGACCAATGCAAAAGCTTAAAAGCTAAACCATTTTTTAAAAAGTTATTCCCCCTCTCCCCCCCACACACACATCAAAATGCTTAGGAAGAATGTCAGGAAGCAATCATGAAGAGTGAGAAAGATTATTGATAGGTCTTTTGAGCTATAAATGAGACATTTCCTTCCACTTTTCTTAAAATACAAGCCAATATTTGCTGCTTCAAGCTCATCTCTCCCCAGCACTAATAGTGTATGCCAACTATACATTTCTGCAGTTTTCAGTGTTGCACATGATTGCAAGAAGCACTGCACAACCTCATTAACCAACCTGAACTGGTCCTCACAGTTATTAAATTCCATGTCCCTTTAGAAAAGTTCATATAGCTTGGTGCTCACATCATGAAAAACAGTGGAATATAATGCAGGAAATGACCAGGGGCAATTGAGAGAGGCATTAAAGCACCGGCTGCTGTTTGTTTCAGGAAAATATCAACAAGAACTTCTAGTTTTAAATTTTAAATTTATAGCTGTAGTGGTGACTCCTCTAATCTGATCCATAAATTCTGCAGCACACCCACCCATTGGGGTGCTACTGAGTTATTTTTTAAAAAAAGAATTTAAATTGTTTACCTTCGTTCCCACACAATCTAACAAACATATTTAGGAAATAATCATAGTCATATTGATTCCTCAGTACCAGACATGGCTCTTCAAATCTACATTAAGCAAGGAAACAAATTACTAAAAACAGAGGCTCTTCTTTACCTTCTGTGTGAATAGATATTTGACAGCTGTTCTGAGCCATTTAATGGCTTTTACTTCTCCCTCTACTGATTTAATTCTATACTGAAGAAAGATTCCATATAGCCACAATTTATGCATTCTCTTTCTTGAGCAGCTGTTAGTATCTCTGGATAAATTTTAAAAAATCATTTTCTCCCTGAAATATTGATCTCACTGGCATGCAGTTGTTTTGGATGCATGGTATAAAGTACATGTGGAGAGGCAGAAGCAGAGACACAATTATGGCCTTGAACTTTGTTTCCATGTTTTCACCCAATTTGTTGTCTGGATCATTCAGCTCTTGCATAAAAGAGGCCACCAATATATGGTATCATACTAAGTTAACCATATGATTGATTCTAAAGAGAAGCTAGAAAAACTGTTTAGTGACTTGGGCCTTATCAGAGGTGAAAACAGAGGTGGAATAATTTGGATGTTCTAAAATTGTCCTAGAAATTTTTTGTGTGTGTTTTAAAAAATCATGTAAGATTTTGAATGTATTAAATATACACCAAAAAATATACTACGACTGCACTCCCAGGTGCATTTACACAGCAGTTAGTCCCACTATTTAGTCTAAAAACATATCTGAATAAATGCTGCAGTTCAAGGATGGCTATGATGGCACACTTTCTTTCCCCCCTTCAGCTTTCTATGTCATGCTCAAATCATCTCCTGAGCGTTTCCCTGTCTTCTGGAGCAACTTTGAGAGCACAGCAGTAGAGAGGGAAGATTGTTTGGTTAATGGAAGATCTCTTAGTAGAACTCCCCACTCAATGAGTCTAGTTTTTGTGATTGTGATCCATATTCATACATACACAAAAATTACCACAGTTGTTTCTTCAAGAACCAATTCTCTGTAGTCAGTAAAGGGGTGGGGGTCAGACTGGTCTGAATATGAAATAGTGTTTAATACACAAGCCTTCGAATTTTCATCTGAACAAAATTCAGTGAATGAATCATTCATCTCTTAAGGATTAACTGGGTCATTATATTTAATCCTTCCTTAAACAGTTGGACATGTGTTCTGCTTGACTGTAACATTTCCAGTGGATATATGTTGCATTCTGTTTACTTGCTTCTTAAGGGACTGAATAACCCAATATGTGCTGGAGGGGGAACAATCAAGTCCACTGCATTCTAAAATACATAATCTGTTTATTTTCCCAATACTCTTGGATGCACCAATATAAACTGATTCAAAGTATTCACTGAGAAATGTAAGCAACCATCATCATCATGGAGTAATTGCCAAATGACAGCAATCCACAGATGTAGGAGTATGTCCCACATTTTGTGTGATGCTGGTGTAAGTGGATAAGTACAAGCTTGCTAGTCCAACATTAAATGAATCTCAGTCATCACTATGATAATTGGACTTGAGACTCTTCCAGTATTCCAAATTAACAAAGCATTTGGTATCCTAACTCAAATATCTTCATCATGGAGCATCTATAGAGTGCTAAAGTTTTCTCTCACCAGTAGGAAGGAAACATGCAAGTTTGTAGGAAACCTATCTCTTCCACTTGGTGCAATTTGCTCAAAGCACAAGATAGCAAGAAGATTTCTATTCTTTGCAGAAACACCATGGCAGGGACTATAGCCTTGAACACTGCTGCACACAACTGGAAGAAAAAATTGAAAATGCTACATGGGTTCTCTGATACGTATAAGAAATGAAACAATTTACATGGACCTATAAACCAGACAATTATCAGGATCTGAATGTCTTAATGTAGACTTAATATGTACAGACTAATGTGCAGAATAATGGGTTGGATCCAGTTTCAGATTAATGCAATTTGAACTCTTACAATGGATTTCTACACTCCCTTCTCTACATAGGAGCTCCTCTTACCTGAATGCTATACACAGGCTAAGAGGATGCTGCCAAATGTGGTAGACTCTGGTAAGAGGGGCTGAGTGGGAATGTGCCTCCACCTGTTTGTGGGATTGGCTTCGCTCCCTGTTCCATGCAATACAGCATATCCAGTTCTGTGGAGTATGAAAACCAGGGGGCTGCCATGAGCAGGAGGGCAAAGTCCAGTTCTAGAAGTTCTATTGCACAGGATTAAATCTATATCCAACCTATTCAATTGAGCATACATCGAAATTTTCATGAGCATACTCAAAATTTTAAAATGCTTCAACATTTTCTTCAATACAGATCCTTCAAAGCCCATTGGTGAGGAGGAGAAAGAGGGATCAACTCCTGTCATTTCTGTGGTGTGTGTTTGGGACATGTTGACTTACACTGAGTCCATGAATTCCCTAGTTTTTTTTTTTTTAAAGCAAGGAATATTCAGAGGTGGTTTGCCTTTTTCTGATATACACCTTATATTCATTAGAATGAGGGGCACCTTAGTAGTTCCTCATTCAAGTATTATACAGGCCTGATCCTGTTTAACTTCCAAGATCAGACAGAATCTGGTATTTCCGGGGTATCAAATCACATCAAATTTTATTTACATAAGCCAGTGGCCATTGCAGTGATAACAAACAGAGTATATAGCAGCAGACATCCAATGTAAATGCTTACTAGTAGCAGGGATCTGTTACCTTCAGGGGATCTGTGATCATGCCCTTCATATTCTTTTTGGATTACATAAATGGGCTCCATGATTTGGCAAAAATCAGGGAAAGTGAGGAAATTATCACACCGCTAAAAGCCCCCGGCTTACCTCCCCTGAGTTGAATTCTAATTTGGGATGCAGCCGGGTCCTACTGCACGTAATTCACATTTAATTTCACTGGCAGAGTATATCCCAGCTGCATCCCAGGTCCCAGGCACCTCTTTTCAAAGTCAGAAAACTCTCAACTTTGAAAAGCAGCTTGCTGAGCAAGCCTGGGACCGGGATGTACTCGGCAGGGGAAGAATATCAGCATTAAAAATGGCAATTCTACCAAAATGTTATTCTTGTTCCAAACACTGCCAATTATAATTAATATCAAACCCTTTGAAAATTGGAATAGAGATATCACAAAATTCATATGGCAAGGTAAAAACCCTAGAATAAGATTAAAAATATTGTAAGACACTTGTGAAAGAAGGGGGCTAGCATTACCAGATTTCAAATTATATTGAGAAACATGCAGTCTTGACTGGATAAAAAAAATGGATGAATTTAGCGAGGATGAAAGATTACTAGAACTTGAAAGCAAAGGCTAAAATTTGGAATACATGTGTATCTAGATTATGATAAAGAAAAAACAAATCATTTTTTAATTGTCATTGTATAAGAAGATCTCTTCTAAACTTATATAAAAAAAGAATAAAATTCCAATGTGGCTATCCCTGCAAGAGGCTTTTTACAGAAAAGAAATGTATAAAGAAGGGAAATGGTGTGCGTACAAAGATATTGTGGAAAAACAAGGAGAGAAAACAGCAATATGCAAGCAAGAGACCTTACAAGAGAAAGGATTTAATCTAGAGTTGGTTTCAATATAAACAAATTTATGAAAGTGCGAGAATGGACATATAAAAATCATGGAATAGCAGGTTAAAAAAACTGAAATTGAAGGGATATTATTTAGTAAAAAAAAAAAAAAGAAAATAATAGGACAACTATATAAGAAATTATTAGAGTTTAAAATGGAAGAGGAAATAGTTAAGGAAACAATGATTAATAGGACATCCTATTCAATTGACACAATGGGAAAAATATGGAACAAAACAATTAACTACACAGTATCCCAGAAATTAAAAGAAAATTGGTATAAAATGTACCATAGATGGTATTTATCTCCACACAAACTGGCAAAATTTTATTAAAAATGTGATAATAAGTGCTGGAAATGTGGTGAAGCACCTGAAACATTTTATCATTGTTGGTGGGGTTGCAAATTAGCTAGGGCAGGGGTAGGCAACCTTTCCCCTTTAAGGGCCGAAGGACTTCAGCTCCCAGAAGCCTCAGCCAAGTTGGCCAATAGTCCCATGTTGGGCAATAGCTCCTGGGATTCTGGGAGCTGAAGTCCCCTGGCCCTTAAAGGAGAAAGGTTGCCTACCCCTGAGCTAGGGAATATTGGGAAATGATTGGCTCAACAATTTGTGAGATAATAGAAAGGAAAACTGAAATGAAACAGGAATTCTTCTTACTAGGAATATTGGAGGAACAGATGGAGAGAAATCATGGAAAAATTCTTTCATTTATTACCTGTTGTACAAATTGCCTTTGCACAGAACTGGAAAAAGAAAACAATACCAACAAAAGAAGATTGGACGTGGAAACTATTTGAAGTTATTGATTGAAGCCAATAATAATAATAATAATAATAATAATAATAATAATAATAATTTATAGCCCACTCAATCACAAGGAATCCAGGCAGGTTACAGCAATAAAAGTGCATGGAATACAATAAAATTCAAAAATTAGTCCCTTCCCAACCCACCCACCCAACAAAAAGATTTTTTAAAAAAGGGAGATAATTGGTGGATAGAAGCCCTGCTGGAAGAGATCCATCTTAAGAGCCTTTTTAAAGGCTGTAAGAGTAGAGATGTGATGGATCTCCTCCGGCAGGTCATTCCACAACTTTGGAGCAGAGGTGGAGAAGGCCCTCTGGCTAACCGAAGTTAGCCTAGATTTTTTCGGCTGTAGTATGCTCATCTCTGAGGACCTTAGTGTGTGAGACAGACAATATGGAAGAAGGCAATCCCTTAAGTATTCTGGCCCCAAGCCATGTAGGGCTTTAAAGGTAATAACCAACACCTTGTACCTTGCCTGGAAACCAATTGGCAGCCAGTGAAGGGACTTCAGGACTGGTGTTATATGGTCATTACAAGAAGCACCTGTAATCAACCTGGCTGCCATATTTTATACAAGCTTAAGTTTCTGTACTTGGCACAGGGGTAGCCCCATGTAGAGCGCATTACAAAAGGTTACCAGTGCATGTATTACTATTTCAAGGTCTCCCTGCTCCAGGAAGGGGTACAGCTGGCATATCAGCCGAAGCTGATAACAGGAGATACAGACTGTCGCATCCATCTGAGCTGTCAAGTGAAGTGGCGAGTCAAGGATCACCCCCAAGCTGCGGACAGAGTCCTTCAAGGGAAGTATGACCCCATCCAGAACTGGCTGACATAACTCCATTCCCGGGTTTGGGTTTCCTATGGCAAGTACCTCTGTCTTACCTGGATTCAGCTGGAGTCAGTTTTCCCTCTTCCAGTCCATTACTGCCCCAAGACAGGCATTCATAGGAGAGATGCCATCCTTAGTCACTGCATCAGTTTGAGACATAGAGAAATATATTTGGGTGTCATCAGCTAACAGATAACACCCCACCCCATGTCTCCGGAAGATCTCACCCAGTTGAATAGCATTGGGGACAGAATTGCACCTTGAGGGACACCCGATTTGAGCTCCCTCTTGGCCAAATAACTGTCCCCAAGTGACACCATCTGGAAACTACCCGAGAAGTAGGACCAGAACCACTGCAATGCAGTGCCACTGATACCCAATTCTCTCAGGCGTTCCAGAAGGATACCATGGTCTATGGCAGGGGTCCCTGGACTTTTTGATCCAGGGGATGGTTTGCTGGCCCCCAGATCTTCCAGGGGGGCAAAGGTGCATGCACATGTGCATGACTTCGGATGCCATTTTGTCTTTCAAAATGGCGTACGGAGTCATGCGCCATTTTGGAACACAAAATGGCACCTGAGTAGTGCGCATGCGCATGCATGCGTGACACCGACCACCATTTTGTGTTCCAAAATGGCACCTGGAATTGTGAGCATGTGCATGCAACACTGCGTGCATGCACATGACTCCAGACGCCATTTTGGAAGACAAAATGGTGTACAGAGTCGTGTGCTTGCACGCGCAATGCCAAGCACATGTGCACGACTCTGGACACCATTTTGGAAGACAAAACGCTGTTGGCAGCTTTCCCGGACAACCGCCCTCTCAATCACCTTGCTCAAAAATGGCAACAGAGAAACAGGTCTATATTTATTTCTCTCCAAGGGGTCCACAGAGGGCTTTTTAAAGAGTGGTCTAATCACTGCCTCCTTAAGACAAGAGTGCAGGGACCCCTCCCTGAAGGATGCATTAATTACATTTTTCAGCATCAACTTGATAGTATCACCCCCCTGGACTGCCAGCGAAGTTGGGCAAGGGCCAAGAGGAAACTCTAAAAGGATTTAACAAAGAATGGGAATTGGTGATTAAATTTATGAGAGATCAATGGGGAGAAACAGCAGTCATAAGTTTGAGATAATAGATGTGATATGGTACAGATGTATGATAATGTAGGAGTAAGATAGTATAATGCTACATGAGCTTAAGAATAAAGTAAAAAAAGGATAATGAAGGGGAAAATATAAAGGATCAAAAAGAAAGGAAAAAGGATGTAATTAAGGATTTAAACAGACTCAGAAGTAATAAAGTCGAGAAAAATGGAAGATATAAGAAGGTCAAATAGATAATTCATAGATAAATAGACAAAGCAATGACAAGGAGGTCAAATGTATGGTAATGTTATGCTAATTTGTATATTTGTGTAGATTTTTTTTCTTTTTTTGTAATTGTTTTAGATATGGGAATTTTATGTAAGAGCTAGAAAAAAGCATAGATAAAGAAAGATGAATATAAAGTTAGAAAGTTCAAGTAGGTGGTAGAGGGTAAGAGTAAGTAGGATAGAATAGAGAAAAAGAAGAGTATTTAACAAACAAAATGAAACTAGAAGAAAAAGAATAAGGAAAGAAAAGAAAGGATAGGAGAGGGCTCAAGAAAGTTATGGAAGGAACCTAAGAAAGGAGAATGTGAGAGTGAAAGGAGAGATTAAGAAAGATAATTTGAGTTTGGTTGAATGTGTTGTTTATTTGTTGTTTGTGAAGTCGTAGGCTTTCATGGCCGGCATCCATAGGTTTTTT
>CM034703.1:213123152-213136382 GCA_020142125.1 Phrynosoma platyrhinos
CGGAGGACGGCTCCGTTTCCAGGGTCGGCCCAAGGAATGCCGGCAGCCTCGGCCTTTCCTTCGGCCGATCCTGGAAGCGGAGGACTGCTCCGTTTCCAGGGTCGGCCCAAGGAAAGCCGGCAGCCTCGGCCTTTCCTTCGGCCGATCCTGGAAGCGGAGGACGGCTCTGTTTCCAGGGTCGGCCCAAGGAAAGCCAGCAGCCTTGGCCCTTCCTTGTGCTGACCCTGGAAGCGGAGCCATCCCCCGTTTCCAGGGTCGGCCCAATGGAAAAAGAGCCGCGGCGAGAGGGACAGCCCGGCTGTCCCTTTAACCCAGGCATGGCTCTCCTATGGACCTCTTCTATGGGCTTGGTCGCTGAAGCAACCGCTTCGGCGACCAGGCCCATAGAGCAGCGAGGCCGGCCCCGGCCTCGCTGTGGAACGGATTAGGGCATTTCAATGTTAAATTTGCCTCTACTTACGAAATTTTCCACTTACGAAATGGCTGTCGGAACGGATTAATTTCGTAAGTAGAGGTACCACTGTACAATAAATAAATCATAATTTAAAAAAATGTTTTTTAGTGGTGTGAATTCTGAATATCTAAGAAAAGCAACACTGAACTGATGGAAAACTTCTCTAATCCCTATCCTACAGCCCTCTGCCTCAATCTTAAATTTGACCCTAGGCTCTAGAACATCCTTCTGGGAAAGATTTGACTAGCATATTCCCTGTTTTCTTTCCACAGGCAGGAAGCTGCTAGTGGGAGGGTGTGGGAATCACCTCTCTAAACTGGCTGACAAAAGCAGTTATGTCAATGAAAGGATAGCACTGGATCTAGGCCACACTTATTATGCCTATTTATTTCCACATATACTTTCTGGGGCCTCTAACAAACAATATTCTTAACCATATTGTATTTATTTCTATTTGTAAGTTCCACTGAGTCCTGTTTTTGGAAAGACAAGGTATAAATAAAATTAATATTGATATGAAGTATAAAAAAATGACAATTATTGGAGGTACAGATAGAATCTTCATTTGTACTTTGTCCTCAATTTCGTGTGCAGTTTTCTTGGTTTCATTTTTCTGAAAAACAAATTAATGCCACTTTAAGGCCAGTTTTGCACCTCTGCGTATTGTTTTAGTTGTTATTTATATACTCCTAAATATACTTTGCAGAAGGCATTTTCAGATTTGGTTTATGACCTAATTCATTTTCTTGGTAAAATACTGCATTCCCTTTACACACAGCTACTTAGTACCAAACTAAATGAAATGTAAAGCATTTCATACTGCTGGTACTATATATAAAAAGTGCAAAACTGGCAATGCATCTTCTAGATTGTGTTGGTTCTTTCATGGGCAGAAGAAAGTACAAGGAGAATTTCTTCTCCCCTAATATTTAATGTTGCTGTTATTAATTCTAAGCCATTATTGCTGTATCAGAAACAATCACAAAATATCATATGTACAATTTCCTAGAATATAATTTCATAGCTTATGTGTTCTCTCTTACTCATTATCCACCATACACATAGTTCATCATATGCATGCAATCAATTATCAATGGCAGCAATTATTATTTATATTATTTATTTATTTATTTAATATTACTTTGAATGCTATTAGGGAGGTTAAACATAAACATGGAGGGAGGGGGTTGGACACATCATCCTTCAGTGCCCTATGTGCCAGCACCAACAAAACTTTTTCATGGTACAGATGTCTGGCTTTTAAGGAGGGTTTTGGGGGTGGGATAAGAGGATAGTTTGTAGCTATGACATCACAGCTAGGTGTTCTACGTAGAATTTCATTTGAATGAGATAGTTTCTTATTTCAATATTTAATAAACTTGATTTATTAAAAATGCAAAATAGTATAAAAAGTTACTTAAATAAATAGATGGATAGAATAAGTGAGCCTCCTGTCTTAGATCAGGTTGACAGCTCCATTTTTGCACCCCATCTATGGTAGATGCAGGAATCTCAGTGGCTTCATCCAAACCATGGACATTTTCATTCCCTTAGGCTTGGATGGAACCTTCTTTTATCATGTGCAACTTTTTAAATTAACATGAAGCAGACTCACAAACAGTAAGGATCACACAATGGCATTTGCATAGAAAAGAGAAAAAGGCAAATATATTGGAATATATCTCTCAAAAACATATCACAAACCTCAAAACACCTGACGTTGTATACTGCAGTGCTTCTTAAGCTATCTGATATTGGAGGCTGGCAATTAGTATTCTCCAGTGTGTGGCGGACTGGCATCAAATTTGTGCTGAGTGGGTACAACTGTTTCTTATGTCAAGGACTGTTGTTGTTTTAAGAGAAAAGGAGCCCCCCACAGAGATCTCTTGTTGCCTCTCTCAGGTAAGCATGAGTGAGGCTCTTTGGAGAGAGGGTTGGTGCTACCAGTTAAAGCCAAGCCAGACAGGAATTTCAGAAGGCTTCTGCTCAGCTTTTTGTGGGCCTGGGTATTCCAAACCAAAGCAGTTGGTTTCTGGCCTTCCTCCTCCCTTCCAAATTTTGGCACTATCACTATTCTGAATAATTCATTTCACGGTCATTTTGATGTTTGCTTACTAGTAATTCTGATGGGGGCTTCCATAAATGCCCACAGTCCAATCTAATCTAATGTATTTTACAATCTGTAGTGCAATTACAATCCCCACAATTATAAATATGTACTGAAGTAAGGAAAAATAATAATCCCGTCTATAACCTAGATCAGTGATTCCCAATCTTTGGCCCACCATTTGTTTTAGACTTCAGATCCACAAAGACCCAGCCAACCTGGCTAACAGTCAGGAATTATGGTAACGGTAGTCCAAACCATTTGGAGGACCAAAGGTTGGAAACCATTGACCTAGATCAATGGTGGTTAATATCTTTTAGCCAATGGATGCATTTACTTTCAGATAAGTCTTTGAAGGAAGAAAATCTAGAGAGAGGCAAAGCCAAAGGCAAAAGCAGAGAGGGAGAGAACCAAATACATCTGCTCATATTAGATAGGAATTTGTGGCCTACCTTTCTTTTTATTCTTCCCATATGTTGCAACCACATGGAAGAAAAGTAACTTGAGGTACATTGTACCTAGGAATACAACACTAATTTTCCACAGGTGATGTGTAGCTGCCAGACACTGCAAGATGTAATTGCTGTACTCATAGACATGCTGTAAAGTAGAGATATAACATAATACAGGAAGTAATGCCCAGTGTGAGAGTTTTGAGGAGCATTCCACAAGAAGCAACTTGTGAAAACCCAAACCTTTGATGAGGAAGGAAAAATGTCAATCTCTCTAAGGGGGATTAATGATTTCCATAAAATACTTCTGAAATAGTCTGCAAGCACTGAAGAGAACCCTGATCCATATCTGTCTAACTGCAAAATTATTTCATATATGTGTATGTCATCACCCATTGACTTTTGGCAGTCCCATGAATTGCATAGCGTTTTCTCAGGCAAGGAATACTCATAGGTAACTTTGGGCCTTGGTGGACGGCTAATAGAGCCGTCCTTGAGGCAGGGAAGAGGAAGGGAAGCCACACACTTGGCGCCCTTTCCTCCTCCCGAGGTTGCCCTCGGAGCCGCCGGCCCTCCGCACGGCCGGTGCTCCGAGGGCAACCTCCAGATGCAGCGTCCACACACGCTGCGGCGGATAAGTCAGCGAAAGTGCGCCTCATGCTTTTGAGACGCACTTTCGCTAACTTGTGAAAGGAGCGCTATTTTTGCGCTCCTTTCAGGGGCGGCGAGGGAGCACCGCAGGAACGAGGCGTGGGGCTGCCTCGGTCCTGCGGCGCACCTTCCCGGGGCGGCGCAGAGCCGCCAGTCTGCTTCCCCCCTTTGTCAGTTCCTTCCTCTGAAATATAGCTTACAGCACATGGGATTCACTGGTGGTCTCCCATCCAAGTACTAACCAGGGTTGACCATTCTTAGCATTCAAGATCAGAAAGGATATGGTGCCTTTAGGCTGTTCTATAGCTATCCTCTTTCATGCTCAAGTCTGCTGCAAAGCTCTGGTCAGTGCACTGATGTTTTGTAATATCTCTCATCTGCATGCAGTAATTTTCTAGTTTTGGGTAGATCTTATTTTCCTGGTAGTTTACAGTATCGTTCAGCTTTTAAAGCAATGATATCATAACAGCTCTCTCACACCTATAAGGACCAGGAATTCACTGCCATGTGTGCACACAGTATGAGCTGTGACATGATGACACATTTGCTCACCTTAACCAAGGAGTAGCAGTTGAAACTGGAGCAACAGTAAGATGGAAGCTGCTGGTTTTGTATACAGGGCTACATACACACACACACACACACACACACACACACTGCCCTTTAAGGCCATTCTGCACCATCTCCTTCTGCAAAACAGCTTCAACAAATTTAGCCAAGCAACTAAAGGTGTCAGTTAATTCACTGCATTCAATATTTACAAAGTTACCATAAATGTTTTATGCACTGGTATAGAAAATGCAGCATCTACAATGTAAAGACTAGAAAAGATCAAACACCACTGATCTTTACAAGAAGATAGAAGCCATAATTAAAATAAGCACATACAGTATTGACATTGCATTTACAAGGATAATGTACACAACTGATTCAATGACAAATCTAAACCCCTTATCTAAAAAAAATGGAAACAAATAGCAATCAAGTTCAGCAGCAGATAAGGATAAAGAATTAGCAGTAATCCTCACACTCCTGACATAAAACTCCAAAAGGCATATGAGTGCGACTTTTAGAATACTGTCCAACAAGCATACAAGATAAATTCCTCTGATTTTTATGCAAGAAAATTACAGATTCATCTGGAGAGCTAAATGTGGTGTGTTTTTTTTGTCTGTATGTGTTTTAAAGGACCAAAATGGCTCTGAACAGAGACAGAAATAGCATTGTAGCATATGGAGGAAAGAGATGTGAGCTGGTTTGAATATGCAGAAAGATGAGTTTTCAAAAGTACTTACAGCTCTCTATCTCTAGTGTGCAGTTCTGTTCATCCAATGGGTATCTTCGCAGGTCCATCATGCATGCAGCTGTTGTTGTAATTCTAGAAAAGAAATACACACAAAGGTTATTTTTATAGATTTTGTCCAATCTACTGAAAATCAAGTAAGACAACACATATTGGGGGACCCAGGGTTGTTGTTACTCTAACCCTGACTTGTAAACTAGCAAGAATGCTATCCATCATTTTGGCTGACTTTACAAGCTGAATGCACTTTACTTTTCTTCATAAGAGCCCTATTTCATTTCATCTTAATTTCTTATTTGCTAGAGCTACTACAAAGCTAATGCCACTGTTGACAACTTGTGAGCAATAAGTTGTGTTAAAGATATAACTGAAATTATGCATGAACATAAAAACAGATGGGCTGGTCATATGGTAAGAAGGAAAGGCAACTGTTGGAAAACTTTACTACTCCATTGGTATCAATGTGATGCGTGGTTGATAAAAGGTCCTGAGCACTGCTGCATATAGGTGTTTTAACATATTTTCTGTGGTTTTTTTTAATGATCTTGGATACCACTATAACCTGTTTTAGATTATATTTGACATTTGTATGCTTCATCAGGAGATTTTTGACTTAAGAATGTGTTAAGTGTGTACATCTATTACATATAAAATTAACTAACAATTTTATGTGGAATAAGTTTTCTTATCTTCTAAACCTTCATAAATATTTCTGCCATTTAGAGAAAAAAAATACAATCCCTAATTTATGTCTCTGTAAGCCAGTACAAAAAAAATCTTTTGCCAGTGCTGACCACCCAACCACATCTAGTTAGGTGCTCATGTGGACAAATATAACTTGTAAAATGAGCAAAGACTGGAGCCTTCTTTGCATCGAGCTGACAGAAATAGCTGTATTCTTTAGCATGTAATGAATTTGAATGATAAAATACTTCTTCCTAAGAAAAATTCCCTCCTTGTAGAAAAGTCTGTTTTCAGAGAAAAGTTTCAGCTAAGCCTTCTCCCTAGCCTTCCATTTTCTTTGCTTTTATGTGTGTGTGCAACAGACCTACAGGCTGAAATGGTACAATCCATAAGCAGGTTAACCACCTCATTTACTGACTGTAGAAACTAGTACTACAGGTATCCAAGGACTAAAATCAATATTATCATCATTGTCATCACCTGGATAATATTCCTTTGCAGAAAACAGATAATGATTTCTGTAACCCAATACAGTGTTGACAATGACTGTAAATTGACCATTACTTGGTGCAAGTTCCCAGGGTCTGTGCATGTATTTAACAAAATAAGCACACAAGTTTCCAAATATCTGGGTGTGAAACAAACTAAAGAATTAAAAAAGTCTGTGTTTAATAGGATACTGAAGCAGATTTGAATTCTGTGTTGCTGAAAAATGTTTTGTAAAATAAGCACATTATCCAAATGCATATCTGTTCTTCACAAATATTCTGTAGGCAATTTATATACCACACCTTCTGCATAGATTTTATGACTATTTTTAACATGTATTAGTAAACCTCTTAGACACTGGTGGGAAAATCTGTACTATCAAAATGCTTTTACTGCTAAGTTTGAGGAAGGAACAGCCTTGAGCTATGACAAGGCAAAAAAACACAGTAGTGGGATTCTACTAATTGTGTTCTGCTCATATGTTTCAAATGAAAGGTAAAATGAATTCTTTATACTAAGTAATAATGATGATTAGTAAATGGTAGTCCTTAATAGAATTTTGAAACTTAGCAAAATTTTGAACCTATTCATTCATATTAAAGATGCATATGCCACTTTGCAATAGAAACATTAATATACCAATTGTTCATATCATCTGCTCATAAAGTACTGTATCTTCTGAGATTCATAAACCATTAAATACATAGTTAATATGTAAACACCCATCACACTTCCTATGAGAATTTCAGGGAAATTTACTCTAACACCTTAAGAAACACACCAGTTGCTAATTTTTAAAAATGTATTTATTTTTGCGATGGGAAGTAGCAGCTGGAAGTGGCCACATTCTTAGAGGAATGGGCCTTGATCTCTCTGGAACAGCAAAAGATACAACCCTGAATGCACTGCCTGATCCACCTAGGCAAAGTTGCTGTAGTTATATCCCAAGGTCATTGTGATTTTATTTTAAAGAGAAGTGGTACAATCTGACGGGGGTTGCAGACTGCCAGAAATAGTGCAAATTGAGTCCACTTTTAGGGTTAGGGTTAGTGCTAGGGAATCATGGGAATTGTTTTTTCCCCTGAGACATAGAGACTTCTCTGTCAGAGAGCTCTGGTGCCACAATAAAATACAGTTCCCATGATTCCCTAACCCTAACCCTAACCCTAACCCTAAAAGTCGACTCAATTTGCACTATTTCTGGCAGTCTGCAACCCCCCTAAGTAAATCTTGAGTGCTCTACATACATCTAATTTATGCCAGTTTTTCACCCTTCTGTACCTGAGGATCAGGACAGGAAGAAAGGTGAATCACATCCAGAGCATGATTTAAGGTCAAATTCAAATCCACCTTAAGCAGGGAAAGATGGCTGAATCTAAGGTTCAAAGAGTTTGTGAAAAAGACAAAATTCATTCCATGCAGAAAAGCTCTTAACATATACATCATGCAATTTAATAGCAACCAAAAATAAAACCTTCAACGAAAAAAAAGTTATGTATTTCTTAAAGGCACAAATGATGGTGTCAATAATACCATATAATCTCCTTATGGGCAAGCTGTATCACCTCATACAGTCTAGGCATACAGTAGTTCACAAAACTGTATCAATGAACTTAACAGAGTAACCCTTAGTCTTCAATTCTTTCCATTCATCCTTCAAGTGTGTAATAGTAAGCAGCTTAAACTGGTTACTGATTTAACAGATCTGGCCATTTGTGGAACTGGCCAACTGGCCTGACAATTGGTTGGAAAATTACACTCTTCAAGGTCAGCAAGATGCTACAAGAATCACCTCTGCCTTTCTCCTCCTGATCTTGTGATGAATCCATGCTAACAGAGATGTGTGGAAATACATAGCAGTATTCCCTTGGACAACCCGTTGCCAGTGTACTGAACTGCCAACACTCTAGTTTCAAAATCAGGAAACAAACATTGGCATCTTGCATTTGCCTTCAATTCAATGTATTCCACTGCAGGATTCAAGATCTCTGAATTACCCTGTGAAAATCAGTAGAGAGATCTTGTAGCACCTTTGAGACTAACTGAAAGAAAGAAATTGGCAGCATGAGCTTTCATGGAGGAAGTAGACTGCCAATTTCTTTCTTTCAGGTAGGGGCTAAGCAGACGGCTAATTGGGCCGTTTTGGGGGCAGGGAAGGGGAGGGGTAGCCGCACAAGTGCCGCCCCCAACCCCTTCCCCAGTTCGTCCTCAGAGCAGCCGGCCCTCTGCACGGCCGGCGCTCCGAGGAGGACCTCCCGCTACAGCGTCCACAAACGCGGCAGCAGAAGAGTCGCTGAAGTTGCACCGCAAGCTTTTGCGGCGTACCTTCAGCGACTTGTGAAAGGAGCGCCAATTTAGTGCTCCTTCCAGGGGTGGCAAAGGTGCACCGTGGGACTGAGGTGTGGCTGCCCGTCTGCTTCCCCCCTTAGTCTCAAATGTGCTACAAGATCTCTCTACACACTGATTCTAAAGACTAACATAGCTATATCTACCCCTGTGAAAATGAATTTTAGACTCCATTGTCTGTGATGCAGATTCTCCCACTTCAAAAAGTATGCCCTGGAATTGAGGTCACCTTTGAGATATTTAGCCTAAAGTAAGAGAAGAGGAAATTCTGTCTAATTTAACAACAGTAATGCCTCAATCATGATGGGGTTGGAGTGGCCCCTCCTTGCTGATTTATGTGGGTTTTACTAATATGTTGTTCATTCAAGCTAACACATCTTTTTCTCAAGTTAGTGGTAAAACTGCTTTAGCACAAGCCTGACCACTCTCAGTCCCAGCAACTTGTACTGTGATTCCTTTTGTCTTGGCACCATAGTCATATAGTCACCATACTCATATACTTAGCATATTCTTGACTATGTGAAGAACCCTCATGAGCTTTGCACAAAAAGTTTCTGTGGTTTTTTTATCTTCTGTAAAATTATCCCTATTTTTGGGAAAAAGTGCCCCTAAAACTAGAGCATCTGTCATGGCATCAACCAGTGGAATCTTTCATTTGTCCATTACCTCATCAGGTTGCAAATGTTCTGACTTACCTGAAACTGCCCTTGTGGAACCTGCATGATAATATTCTCTATCTATAGTCTCTACAGTGATGCCTGGAAAGGGAATATTAGGAGCATCCCATCAGATTTCAGTATTTTATCCACAGCTTCCTTAGATTCCTGTTCGTAAGACTACGTTACTTAACTATGTAAATACATGGGGTAATCCTGGGGGGAAATAGCCTAATTTGGGATAGTTCTTTCCAAATCTTAAAGAAGAGTTCTCCTTCTTCTCTGTCCAAAGGAACGGGGAGAGGGAGGGAGAGACTGACAAATCATCATTATCCTCAGAGTCCTCTGAAACTAAACTATCCCTACACGGCTTTTCAATTTTTTGAGGGAGGAATAGAGGCAGCGGCAGCTCTATTGGTATTTCTAAGTCCTTCCTGAGAAAGTACTTAAGTGCACCTGCCTGCAAGTGTGTAGCAGAAAAATTACCTCCCTCAGTCTTGGTATAGCCAGATGTTTTTGTGCACTTTCTGGAGAGCACATGTTGCCTGCTTAGCTAGGAAAGGAAAGGAAAATACTGACACTATTACCTTCTGCCCACTCCATGAATATATTGATGTTGATACTGCCTATTAGGCAAACAGCTTAGAAATCACTAGATGCAACACTGGACATCAATAAAAAAGGGACAAGAGGGTACTGTCATAACTTCTATGTAAGAAACATGGCCCCAACAGCAGCCATTTGTTCAGTTCTCCATTACAGAATGTCTCATCAAGCTGATCAACTGCTTCACTGGCTGCAATGAAAGAAGCATTAGAGCCTCACAGAGAGGTAGTTCTGCTTGCTATAAAGGTACAATGAGCGGTAGACATATTTATTTAATATATTAAATAAATAAATAAATAAATAAATAAACCTGTGAGTTTCCTCCATTCTTCCAGTGCCTCCTTCTCTGAGGATGTATGGAACGGCTCAAGGCTACTCTCCATACCCACCCTCCCCATCAATAGTTCCTGTCACTGGTTCCTGGTTGGGTAGAGATAGATGGCATAAGAGGGGGGAGCCTCTAATTTGTTCAAGTTGCTAGAAGAAAGTACAGGGAGGTAGAGGGAAGGAGTGACAGTAGGCCCTGTCCCTTCTGAGTCATACCCAGCCAGAACTGGGTGGAGGAACTAGCTCTCCCACTTAGGGTGGAGGAA
Organism: Phrynosoma platyrhinos; assembly: GCA_020142125.1. NCBI lineage: Eukaryota > Metazoa > Chordata > Lepidosauria > Squamata > Phrynosomatidae > Phrynosoma > Phrynosoma platyrhinos. Next base: position 213,133,494 of record CM034703.1, read on the forward strand.
ATCAAGTGGAACCACTGCTTCTTAAGTGAGTGGGGGGAAAAAACCTTGTCAAGGACACTGTATGAAAATAAAGCAAAAGCAAAGCAAAGCAGCTTCATTTATATACAACTTCATACCGCACTATGGGGTATCTAAGCGGTTTACAACGATAAGCTCATTACCCCTGAACAGTTGAGTACTCATTTTAGCGACCTCGGAAGGATGCAGGCCTGAGTCTAGCCTGAGCCCTGGCTAGTATTGAACTCACAACCTTGTGGTCTCTGAGTGAGTGGCTGTAGTACAGGCATTTAACCACTGTGCCATCAGGGCTCCTACTTCTCCTAATTGAATTTAATACCAAGCAAACATTCATTCTAGAACCAGTACCTTTTGCAAACTGGGACCAAGAATGAAGGGGTACATTGACCTAAATCCAATCTAATATAGACCTATTATGCTGACTTACCAAGTTTTGTTGACTCAATCAGTCTACTTTATTTGGGACTGACAACTGGATTTGTGCCACTGAATTCAAGGTTTCATGCAGATCTGGGAGGAGTATGATGTCTCAGCCATTTTACAGTCTCTTGGAAAAATGCAGCACTGTCAATGACTAACAGCTGTTATTAGTATTATTGGGAAAAGGGTGAGATGTTGAAAGTGAGCAACTATTGCATGAAACCCAGTATGAGGTTGGAGGGCCCCTGAGAATTGAAGCACCATAGGCAAACAATTCTAGAGAGAATTATAACTGAACTGAGAGGTGAAACAGACCACACTGAAGGGCAGCATGATGCTACTCCTGAGAGAGCTGGCTGGGGCCCGCGACAACCACAGTCCCAATCCGGACAGTTTCCACCCCAAATAGGAGCAGAAAAATATTTGAGGTAGAAAAAAGCCCACTTTTTTCCCTCTAGAGCTGGCTTTTCATCCACTCCGCAGTGAGTGGCATCTAAACACCATGCCCCCAAGCTGGATAAAAGCCAGCCAGAATGTAACTGCAGATGTGGGATTTGTCCAGCTTGGGAGGGTGGCACATCTAAATGTTATGCCCCCAATCTGGTGAAAACCCAGATTAACTGGACTGTTTGTTTTGGCTCTACATTGATTTTCCACTTCTTCTAGAAATGAAAGTGGGGATGGTGGTTTTGGGGGTGATGATGGTGGTGTTGCTGCTGCCTCCTCCTCCTCATTTAACTACAGCAACTTTTTATTTTAACAGTAATTTCCAATAATGATTGCATTCCCCCACAAAGATTGGCATTCCTTTCCCAAATCTCTAAATGAGTAGAAAAACTGGTAGTGTGCCCACTAATTCCTCTGCCTCAGACTAAACTCTCTTTTTCTCTCTCTGTCACACACACATACCACTTTTCTATTATAACTGGGAAATGTTAAGAGAAGAGAACTTAGGGATTTTTCTCCACATGACCATACACCACACCCACGCCTAGCTCGAGAGAAAACAAGGCATGCACGTCAGAGAATAGGTTCAGGTTGCTAATTACCAACCTCATTAATCATCCTTCAGTATAAAATCATTTTCTGCACTTGACTGCATACTTTTATTAGAATCTTTATCAGGCACCTTCCATGCACAGTGACTAAGCACTGGTGACACTCATGTCAGAAATAGTAACCAAAGCTGTGCACTTGTAGCTCTGCCCAGTGTTCACTTCTGCTTCTTGGAAGCAAGCCTGTTTTGTGACAGTTGGAAAGGTTGGAAGCAGCCCTAGTTATAATATATGGAAATCTGAGGACAAAACTGCCTTGTGATTAACTTCTCTCTTGCATAGACAGATCAGCTTTGAAGAAAAATGGTTATGGGTTTTAGCAACAGTATTTTCCCCTTTTCTTTTAATTTGCTACCTGTTGTATAATTCAAGATAATTTTGTTTCCATGTATCTTGTGGAAATGGCCCACTCCTCTTTACACACTGAAATGAAGGCAGGGATTTGAAAGACTTTACATCACAGTGAACAGGGATGCTTACAAAATCCCACATCTGAATTTCTCCTCAGAATTTGGGATTCCAAATTATTCAGTCTTGTTTGTGCAATGGCAACAATGTATAAATGTATAAAGCCAAGCCACAAATGTTATTTCTCTGTACTTCTTGACTGACTGCTGGCCACCTACTAGCGATCTGCTGCTTTCCAACTTGTTCTAGGTACTTGCTATCTTATCCCATAAGAAAATGGATTTTGTAATGAACTAGATTTAGGTGCCCAACCCCCTGTGAGAAACAGTGACTTGCCTAAGGCCATTAAGGAAGCTTCACATCAGTACTGAAGTTTGAATTCATCTCTCCAATCCATTAAATATTCTGTCAACTACATTTCACTGGCTTCTACCATGGTAAAGGAGGGAAAAAAAGGAATTTAAGGCCCTCAAATCCATATCAAAGCTTTTTCTTAACACATGAAGGGGAAGAGAAAATGGGCTACATTTATACGAAGCAAAGCAGAATAAATCACAGATCTATTAGGTAGGTAAAGACAATACATTCTGATTTTTGTTCTAATGCTTCCAGCAAAAACAACACTTTTTCTTCTGTCATTATGTCTTTAGTTGATTTTGACTATTTCCAAACAACCTGGAAAATGAATTGAAAATTTCTGTTGATATTTACTGGAGAAAAGTTTTTTTCTACTGACATTCCATTTCCTTCAGTGCAAAAGCAATGACCACTAAAATTGCAGTACTTTCTCAAAAACACAGGAATAACAAAAAGCTAAGGAAGTGATACTCAACAGAAATCAAAATAGTGATCTGGAAATCAGCAACTTGGGCCTTGTTCCCACTATGGTTTAAAGCTGATCGGGTTATATGACCATCGTTCCCACTTGAAACTGGTTCCTATCCTATTGAGCTCAGTTTCAATCACAATGAAGCAAGGCAAACACAAA
>CM034703.1:213136482-213156024 GCA_020142125.1 Phrynosoma platyrhinos
ACTTGGATCACAATGACGTGGAGATGATTGATGTGCATGTTGAAGTGGTGCAAACTAGTGGGAATGACAATCATGCCAAAAAAGGAATCTATTACAAGGAAATAATGAAAATATCCTCTTTCATAGTGGAAACAAGGGGCCTTTTGGAATCGATTCACTGATGCGGAGTGTAGGCGAATTGCAATCCAGTTTCTGTGTAAGTGGGAACGAGCCCTTGTTACAACATAAAAGAGAATGTGTGATCAGGGTTTCAAGTATCATATTGCCCTAATTTGGAAATGTTGGAATATGGATGGGTTATACAGTCAAAGGAGAAATGTAGAGGTGTGTGTGGAAATTTCCTCATGAGAACAACATCTAGAGAAACAAAGAGAACTCAACAGCAGGTGGCCAAGAAGACATAAACAAGTACAGTTTTAGCGGGGGAAAAGATAGCCAGTACATCAACAAGGTGAGCTCATGGGAAAATAGTCACATGGGGGATGATAGACAGCTAGAGGCTGGGTTAAAACACATCATACAGGCATTATCCAATCAGCATAAGGTTAACACCCAGAAGGTGGAGTATGGGAAGGGCCAAGGGTTCCTTTGTTCAGGTTTGTTTATATATACATGCACTGTGTGTGCGTGTGTGATTAGATGTGGTTAACTATGGAGTTAGTTTTTGACTTTTAGTTTTTGAATATGCTTATACTGCTTTTACAATGTAACTCCTGGATCTGGAAACATGGATCTGTAACTTTTCTTTCTACAACATCAGCAAAATGTGATCCTATAGTGGATTGTATGTTTTTCTTTTCTTATTTACTTTATGGAACAATAAAGCTCTACTTTAGAACTACAAGAAGTGTCTGCATGCTTTTAGCATGGGAAAGGCTGATGAAGGAAGCTGTTCTTCACTATATTCTGCTGCACTCTGTACTCTGCTGGATTCTGCACACCACATCCAAATATCAACAGGAAATTTGTCTGAATTTTGGAGAGACTGAATTTATACATACAGTATGAACAAGATCTAACACTAAATGGGACCATAAATCAGTTGGTTTAATAAAAGGTTGTTAGATCACTGTCTGTACTCTACAATATCCATCATCTTGTAATAAAATGTATCATAGAGCTTGGTACTCAGGTAAGATAATCTGGTCCTTGAGTTACTGTTTTTTGAAACAAAAGATAAAGTACAGTGGTACCTCTACGTATGAATGCTTCATCTTACGAAAAATTAAACTTACGAAATGCGCCTACAGATAATTTTTGCTTCAACTTACGAAATTGTTCTACTTACGAAATTGACTGGAAGGAGCTGCTTTTTGAATTTCGTGGCATGCTATTGGTTAGTGAAATCTGGCAAAGCAGCACTCTATTGGCTAGAGAACCAGGAAGTGAAACTAGGCTAGGTAGCATTGTCTGGGCTTGCATGAGAGGAGAGGAAGTGTGTTTTTCTTTTCAATTGGGTGTGTTCGGATGACTCCTCCTCCTCCCTCCTCCCTCCTCCCTCACTGTTGCCATTGCACAGCTGGCTGACCCAAAAGGTAAATGAAACTTTTTTATTTTTATTTTTTATTCTTTGGATTAGTCCTGCAACTCATTTTTATGTTTTTTTCTTCTTTAAGGTAATGTAACATGTTTGTATTAGAGGTACTTAACGAAATAACCCTGTGTATTATACATTTGTATTGAGTTGTAGCTTGAATTTGGGGGCCTGGAATGGATTAGGCATTTTCAATGTTAAATTTGCTTCTACTTATGAAATTTTCTACTTAAGAAATGGGCTGTGGAACGGATTAATTTCGTAAGTAGAGGTACCACTGTATCTTGATATGCAGTTGGCATCACCGCACGGAAGTATCCCAAAGCAGCTTTTTCTTACTATTTTACTGTACAGAAAAGTTTGTCAGTCTCTCTCTTTCTGAGTCTGTGTGTAAAAATTTAAAGCAGGCTTTCCCCAACCTGTTAAGGAAAATGTTTGCTGGGTTCTGATGGTGAACTATGTTTCTATTTTTAACTAGTCTCGGTTTAATACTTTTTTAATGGCAGTGGGTATTGGGTCTTTCTGGTTTTATATTGTGTGTAATTTTAATTGTTGTTAGCTACCCCGATTGTTCTCAGAGGGGCAGGGAACAAATTATTATTATTATTATTATTATTATTATTATTATTATTATTATGTTTGTATTTTACTTTAGGTTAAACAATATATGATAGCATATTTGAAGGATGAACTGTCCCTTTTTAATGTAGTTGTAATATTTGTGCTTGGAATTTGTGTCCAAGTCATTTTAAATATTACAGTAAATGTTACAACATTATATTAAAGCTGGAGCATGTCTAGAATGGTGAAAGGTCTAGAAACCATGCTCTAGGAGGAATGATTTACCCAGCTGGGTATACTTAGCCTAGGGAAGAGAAAGTTAAGAGGTGACATGATAGTCTTGTTTAAATATTTGAAAGGATGTAATACTGAAGAGGAATCAAGCTTGTTTTCTGCTGCTCCAGGAACTAGGACACTGGTGGCACAGAGGTTAAATGCCTGTATTGCAACCACTCACTCACAAACCACAAGGTTTTGGGTTCAATACCAGCCAGGGCTCAGGCTCAACTCAGGCTTGCATCCTTCCAAGATCGCTAAAATGAGTACCCAGCTTGTTGGGGGCAATTAGCTTACAGTTGTAAACCACTTAGAGATTGCATAGCATGGTATAAAGCAGTATATAAATGAAGCTGCTATTGCTAGGACACATAGCAATGTATTCGAACTACAGGAAAAGAGATTACATTCAGAAGTAGAATATGCTGCCTTGGTTGGCAATGGAGTCTCCTTTAGAGGTTTTTAAAGAGAGGATGAATGGCCATCTTTCAGGGGTCCTTTGGTGATGCCTTCCTGCATGGAAAAGGGTTGAACTGGAAGGCCCTTGTGGTTTCTTTCAACTTTATGGTTCTATTCTGTTTAATATATGATTTGGGGCTTCTTAAAAAGTTTAATTGGTGCTTATTTTTATGCTGAAAGAAAAAACAGGAAGCATTTGCCATTGAACTCAACTGACATTTTTTGTTTGGCCAAAGCACACTTAGGGGAGGAGGGAGAGTTGTACATTTTTGATACACCATCTGTGATTCCCCCCCCCACACTAAATATGACATAAATATGGCATAATCAAGATCGAGATTGTTACTTCATTATCAGAGGTAAGATAAAACCACTACCTTGCCAGACATGAAAATGACACTTATGGTGATAAATTCTTAAGACATGATACCGAACAAAAGGTTCATTACAATATTACACAAAGCAGCTGCAGAATCATATTCTTAATTCTGTGTAGGAGGAACTCACAGAGCAGCATAAAGTGAAGCAGAGCATTTGGTCACAACACAGAGCAAAGCTTATTAACAGGCACATAATGATTTTAAGAATACAGTCTACCACTTGGCTGGTTTTAATAACAACTACAGCCATAGTTATGAGGGTGATATGAAACTTGCAGTCATTAAATATGTGGTGTAGGATGTGATGGCCTTATGTCAAAAGCAGAGAATATAACCTGGGTGGGAGCCAGCTGATAAATGGAGACTGACAGACGCACACTCCTTTCCTTAATTCTAGAATTATGCAGAAGGACAACTCAATGATTGGATGGGCTTATGAAATAAAGATCTACAGCACACCTTCCCTATTACTTCCCAATAGATAAGAGCCTGGTTGCTTGGTTGTTCTGAAGAGCTGTCAGGAGTTGTCATTTCCCCTTCACTCCAGAATGTTTCATTCTATTTACAAGAAAGTGGTTGCGAAGGCGAGTAGGAGGAAAGGAACAGGCACAGAAAGCAACCTTTCTTATAGGTTTTCACAGACAGTGAAGTCTTAGGAGTAATTGGGAGCATGGCTCAATGTTCAAGACTGGTCCGAGACATTTTGTCATCTGAAACAATGTGCAGAAGCACACTAAACTGGCAGTTGAATCTTACTTCAACACTGACAATGTTGCATAGCAATGGAGGTAGATACCATCCCTGAATGAAAAAAGCAAGTTTATGGTGCAAGAGGATTGACTACATCAAGGAATTTTTGAAGAAATTGTTAATGGATGTCTATTTTCTCATCCAAAATAGTTTGTGAATGGTAGCTTCTCAGTTACATACAACCCTGACATTCAAATGAAGGGGAAGTGATTTTTGTTCAAATAAAAAGGGACTAAATACAGAGTTACACACACACACACACACACACACACACACACACATTATATCCTAGCATCAGTCAGTGCAGTTTCCAAAATGAATAAATGTATGTGCCCATTTTTCTCTACCGGTTGTCCAAAAACTAGAACTGGGTGCCCATTTGGATACACAACTCTTATTTTAAAAATGCCTTGGATTATATGGCACACACAGTTCTGCCCTTCAAGGGAGGGGAATATCTAGGAGACTCAGAAGGACCTATTGCCACTGCTGCTTTTTGGCATGTACCAAGGGGGAAAATATTTTACCCTCTACAATGATCACAGCAATCCACTCAATCTGGAAAGCAAAGGAAGATACAAAAGAAAGCACATGCCCAGACAACATTTAAAATAAGCAGATTGTAGGGAAAGTGGTGTGGGTACCTTTTGGGCTATAGTTATTAGAGGTTCATGACCAACACCTAACAAAACTCATTCATAACTTCCAGCATTCAATAAATTTCTGGTTAACTGATCTTAATCTTTTCTTTTCTTTGAAAATACAAATACTGTATATGCTTGTCTATAAATCAAAACATTTATGCCCAAAAATTGACCCCAAAATCTTAGGTTGACTTATTTATGGGTCAGTATAGTAATGTGATAGCAGTTCTTTCAGACTTTCCCATGCAGTGGGAAGAGAGTTTCTTCTTCTCTTGAGACAAGCAGAAAGAGTCCTGAGTGATTAATTACTGTTAAACAGAGTCCTTCTCTCACCTAAAGTTGAAATGCTGAAGCAAAGTTGAAATGCTGAAGCAAAAAGCCCCAGTGTTTCTTGCTATGCTACATGCACACACTGAAGGAGCCTCCAGGTTTTACCCTTGGAGGATTGGAGGATTGCAGGGGACACTTCAAGAAATACAGAATTGGGGTGCAGTAGCTTTATGTGGTCCCAGGATGCACTTTGCCCATACTGTTTTGCATAACTGGGGAAGCAGGTGATTTCTGCAACTAGGGAAGCTCCCAACTTTGCAAATTGTCCAGCTCAGTGTGGATTTTAGCTGGGTTTTTTTTGGGGGGGGGGATACAGCCAGGAGGCAGCATTGGCAGCAAATTGCATATGATAATACCTTGGTGCATCCCGGAAGAGACTTCAAACACACAAGGTAAGTCGCGTTGTTTAAGAATGCAATAAGCTCCAATGATTCCACTCTTCTGAAACCTACTCAGTTCCCTTTCCTTGCCTCTTATCCAAAAAAATCCTAGTCCATTGCTAAAATTTTCAACATACAAACAACACTGTGTCTTTTACCCAAAGAGGTTCAGTCCCATACACTCAAACACATTCTGCACACAGTAGACAGCCCTTTCTTTGAGCAACTGAATTTGCCCAAGCTCTCTCTGCCATCTTAATTCTTTGTCTAGATAATCCCACCAACTGGATGTATTTACAGAATACCCCCTGACACAACCTTTTCAATCACCTTGACAGTGAGATATCAGTAAAGGCTGGCTGAAATGTGGCTGCCAACTGGCACTAGGAGTGCCAATTCTTACAATAAATAAAACATACATAATCCCTTTTATTTTCCTGTCTTTTACAGCTTAGTAAAGCTGCTCCATATCTTTAGTACAGTATTACAGTGTTTTTCTTGTTTTTGTTGTTTTAATCTAAATTTGTGTTTTAAATATGGCTGGGGAGCAATAAAGGGAAAAGATAAAGGTATTCCCCATTAACAAGGTTGTCAAGTCGTTTCCGACCTGAGGGGGTGGTGGTCGTCTCTGTTGCTAAGCTGAAGAGCCAGCACTGTCAGAGACTATTCTGTGATCATTTGGCCAGCATGATTGCACAGAACGCTGTTTACCTTCCCACCAAAGTGGTACTTTTTCAGATTCTGAAAAAAAGGATCTGTTCCAGCTTGCTTAAAGGAAGCGGTTTTTAGACCGCTCCTGAAGAAACCTTCCCTGGACCTCCTGGATCTGAAAAACTATAGGCTGGTATCCCATCTGCCAATTTTGAGCAAAGTGATTGAGAGAGCCGTTGCCTTTCACCTCCAAGTGATCTTGGATGAAACCAATTTTCTAGATCCATTTCAAACTGGCTTCAGACCTGGATTTGGGGTGGAGACTGCCATAGTCACTTTGGTAGATGACCTGCGCCTAAGCATTGACAGGGGAAGCATGACCCAGTTCGTGATGCTAGACCTCCCAGAGGCTTTCGATATGATAAATCATAACATTCTTCTGGAATGCCTGGGAGAGTTAGGAATCCCAGAATAGATTGCTCGTATATCTGTCAGCAGCCTTGATTGCTTAGGCAAAAGGTGGGATATAAGAAATACATTATTATATTATTAAGAATGGGCAGAACTCTTAAAGGAACAGTTGCCGAGGCAAAGACAAAGGCAAGGACACAGAGAAAAAGCTTGCTTCTCCCTAGTCTGTGTGAATGTCCTTTCCCCATTAGCTCTTAAAGGAACAGCCACATAGGGAAGGCAGGGACACCAGCTGCCCAGAGGGATGCAAACTTTTATGCTGTTTTTCTACCTTTCCTGCTTCTTAATTTTTTTTTCTTTTTACTTAGGTTGGATACCATTTACTTAGGTTGGATACCATTTCTTGGAAAGTAAGAGACAGTGTCGTATATTTTTATAAATAAAATTGTATAAATAAAATTGTTTATTTCTCTGGGTGATTTCTGGTGAATGCAGCTACTTCTTCTGTGAACACACAAAAAAGTGATTCCCAAACCATTATCGGGATTTACACACATCTGTGTGAAAATCAAATGTGCGTTCTACTCTCTTTCTCACTTTAGTAATGAGCTTCTAATGTGTTATTGTGTTCTGCATGTGAAAATAATTTGCACATTGCACACTTTTGTGGGTTGTGGATGCTTTAATCATTATTGGGATGGAGGTACATATGGACCCCATGTTATAAACTCCTAGGAAGGAAAACCAAGAAGTTGCAAGGAGACTAGCAAAGGTTAAACATTTCCTTTCCTCTCTCTGCTCTCTGTATTACTGCTTTGCAAGAAGGAAGTTGTAACTGAGCTTTCAAGACAGTATTTGCTACAGAAACCTTAATGTTTCCTTAGAGTACACAAATGCTTACTCTTTCTGAAATATTCTGCTACAGTTGTGGAATATCTATCATAGCTCAGTTACTGCAAATATAGTTTGATTTAGTTTGACACCAAGCATTTGGCAAACTCATTGGCAATATGACAAGGACAAAATTAAGAAAGGGAAATAGGTGGCATCTAATGTACTAAATGGATGTTAAACATTATCAGGTTAATCCAGGGGTAGGCAACCTGTCCTCTTTAAGGGCCGAGGGACTTCAGCTCCCAGAATCCCAGGAGCTATTGGCCAACATGGGACTATTGGCCAACATGGCTGAGGCTTCTGGGAGCTGAAGTTTCTAGGCCCTTAAAGGGGACAGGTTGCCTACCCCTGGGTTAATTGGAGAGGGATACCACAGTGCAGTTAAAAAGTAAAGAGGATAAGGAGAACATGTTACTCTATGGTTAGATAGACATATCATGTGTAATCACATGATGTTTCTAAGAATATCTGCATTGAATAGTCTGACTGAAATCCAAGTAAACATAAATGGAGAGTCAGCATGGTGTAGTGGTTTGAGCATTGGACTAAGACTCTGGAAAACAGGGTGTGAATCCCTCTTTGCCATGGAGACCCCCGGGTGACCTTAGGCAAGTCACACTCTATCAGTCTTAGAGGAAGACAAAGGTCTCCAAGCCCAGGAAGAGGAGGAGCAGCCGCACGCGTGGTGCTCCTTCCTCTTCCTGAGGTTGCCCTCGGAGCTGCCGGCCCTCTGCACGGCCGGCACTCCCAGGGCAACCTCCCGCCGCAGCGACCGCATGCGCTGCAGCAGAAAAGACAGGGAAAGTGCGCCCTATGCATTTAGGGCGCACTTTCGCTGTCTTCTAAAAGGAGCGCCAATTTGGAGCTCCTTTTAGAGACGCCGCAGGAGCACCACGGTGCGGAGGCTGCGGTCCTGCGGCGCTCCGTCCGGCGGCGTCTCCGGGGCCTCCGTCTGCTGAGGCCCAAAGTCCTGGGATATGAATTGAAAATACGCAAGAACCACCAGAAATATAAACATCACTGAGCTAGTCTCACACATTAACCCCACCAAACATGCAACCAGAAACCCCCTCTCCTTTCTTTCTCTGATGTTTTTGTCTGTAAAGAGCTAATCATTTTCAAAGCATTACAAAAGAAAAATGAATCCAAGCCACATGAACAAGGAAAAGCTATGAAAAGGAAGGAGGGGGGAAGAGAGATCTTATGTTTATACATATGTTGCTTAAATTTTTTGGTGCTGACCTGAGACCATAGAGAACTGTCCCATCCGGATGTAAACGAATCATCCTGTTCTTCACAGTGACACCATGTACAAATGACTTCTTATCATTCAGGAAGTAGGTATCAGGCACCCAAAGCTGATCTGCTACTCTATTGTCCAGTGTAAGATTTAAAGGTATTACATTATATGAAAGCCTCTTATCCCTCCATGCTTGCTGGAAGTACATTGTCAAGGTATAATCCTGAAATGACAGAAAAGAGAGGAAAAATAGGATGAAATCAGTTTTCCCATTCCTTGCATTACTTGAGATACACAAAGCAAACCACTTTCTCTCTATGTGTAACTATCTATATATGTCTAATACCCATGGCACTCCAATTTGAACATACTTGTCTTCTAAATATTTGAGTTAAAGGACTCCACTGAACAACATGACACAACAATCTCTTAAATTTTCCCTAATACAGAGGAAACTTTTGAATGCTGAATAGAGCCTAAGATTGAGTAACAATGGAATATGTATTTTTGGGTCTTTAATAATGTCATATTTAGTATGATCTGCATTACTTAATTAACAGTTTTAAATGCAAGATTTGGAGATGTAATTCTGCCTCCCTTTTCCCAGACACAAACAATTATAATTCTTTAATAATCATCAATAACCCATAATATTCAAAATGTAATTATTCATTGAAACCTATTTGAAATATTCCCCAAATGTTTGCACCTCAAAAATAATATCCAATTTAAACAATTTTGAATGAATTATTAAATACTGTTTGTGACTCATCACTTGTTTGAAGAGAACTGAATACTTTCTTGGTCAGACATAATTTATTTAGCAAATTGTCACATTCATTTGGACTAAATATACAAATTCACTTTGCATTATCAAGGAAAAGTCCAACACTGAGAATGCAGATCATCACAAACAGAAAAAAAAGCAGGAAAGAAAGGGTGATGTTGTTGTTTTTGTCAAAATGGGATATAAACTCAAAACATTTTTCTCAGTCCATCAACAGCCCAGCAAAATTAATTTATATCCACTGTCCAACTAAAAATCAACAGGGATGGGTCTAAGTCTAACTTACTTTAGGAGAGAATTCCATACCAGATTGCTAACATAGGAATAGTCCAAAACGTGCATTTATGTACACATGCTACATCCACTAATTTCACAATTTTCTCCCTCAAATACAAATAGCTTATGTTCTGCCAGGGGTGAAACATGCCATGAATTACATTGCCATCAATCTTTACCTTCCTTTCCCCTCCAGGATTTCATACTACATTATGATACCAGCTGTTAATTAAAAGTAATTGATCATTTTACAAATCAAGCCAGTTATTCTGAAAAAAAAATGCCTACTATACAAAGATAATTAGCTGTTAAGAATCATGCCTAAACTCTCAGTAGATAAAGTTTATAGAACACAGTATACCAAAGAAATATAGTATCAAGATTTGAAATATCATAAGTACAATTCCAGAAGCAAAGTACACAATTGGCTGTTTAAAATTTATTTAAAATCAGCTTTTTAAAAGCTGTTTAGCAGAAAAGGCACACATAATTTTTTTCCTGTTAAATAAAAAACTGAATCATCACCCAACTGGTATCTCCAGCAGGGATGAAAAGAATATTTATAGCTCTTGTCTTTATTGAGAAAAGTTGTGCTGCAACTTCCAGAAATCCTGTTGAAAAATAGTGTCAAGTATTGTGAGATTTTGTGAGTTCTTTGTGAAAATTTCTGCAAAACCAGTCAGTTTTTTGCACAAACTAATTTTTCATTTTAAAAAAAATTCCAAATACATAAACTGATTTTAAAATGTATAGAAACTCTTGTAACTTCACTCAATACAGAGACAATTGCTGAAATGTTTCATTCTTGCATGCAAGAAAAATCTAAGTGAAGATTTACATGACTAATTTTTAGTACAACCTGTCACTAGTACACAATACTTGGGTATGTACACAGACACAAGAGTAAGGCCACCATTTTTTAATAAATTACCCATTCCTAAGCATCTTTAAAGTATTTGTTTTCTATCATATTTGGCACTTAGCACACTATTATCTGACTACCAAGCATACTCAGCGTATGCTCAGTAATATAACACTATGAATGAGATTTTTTTTTAAATCACACAAGAAAGATGTGTACTTCATTTTAATATTAAGTTTCCAGAAACCAATATAGAAAAAATATGGTAATACATGGTGGGGTATTGATGATTGAAGAATATATGTCACAGTAAGCTCATTCACATTATCACATTTTGAGCTGGCTGTTGTTCTACTCTCCAGCTTCTTCATCCATTCAGTGTCTCATCACTGTTCCCTAGCATGTTTATATGATCAGGATATATTGGTAACCTTTCATGTCATGACTATTGTGCTGATTGTCGACCCAGCATGTCATGAATTTAGACTGCCCCTCATTGCTGTTTTGAAAACCTGGCAACAGGTGGTGTCACTAGGGTTGGTGTCACCCTGTGTCACCCCTCACATCAAACTCCTCCCATACCACACCATACAGGATCCTTAGTAATGTTTTTTGTACTAATATTATTCATAAATCCTAGCTTCTGTATATTACTGAATGTAATTGTAATAGTTGTGATATAAACAACTAGCAAAATTAAAGCTATATGTTTAAATTACAATATCATATTTACAGCCTAAATGTATTGACATGTATGTAGCTTCATGTGGTTAAAGTAAAAATGTCATAATATGTGATGTTTTCAGATTTTTTTTAAAGAGAACTTTACATTTTTTTTAAAAAAATGTATTTTTTAAAAATGGGGCCTCTTTCGCCTCTATTGTGTCACCTTTGCCTCCGTGAGGTTGTGCTGATTGTGAGGTACATCACAGGCAATGACCACACAGTTCTGGTCTAAGATATTGGTTTTATTATATAAAAAATTAAGAACTAAAATAAAAACTTGAGTGCTTGATGAAACTAAGAAATAAAACAAAAACTAAGAAATAAAACAAATACTTGGATACTCAAGGGTGCCGTTGCTGGGACCTAGATATAAAGTGGTACAGGGTTTTAATACAATATGGTGTCAACAGGTTTTATTCTGTCCAATCAGCAGTTGACAACACATCCCAGTCCACCTATCACAGTCTGCCACCAATCTATTGCCTTTTATTGTCAGGGTCCACAAGAGGAGGTTCAGGACTCTCCGCTCATAACTACTACCACAGTGGCTGCAACCTAGTCCAATCACAGCTGTCTCCCCTCATGGAGAGTGCTGAACCACCCCTGCATCCATAGTATGACATTCAAGACCATACATTTCACCTAGATGAGTTGCTCACGCAGATGTCTATCAATGCATATACATAAGATACCAGAAGAGTAGACAGAGCACACTGGTTGCTCTCTTCTCACACTGCTGCCCAATGCATCCAAAATGCATAAACAGAGCACTAAGAGCATTTGTGATCCCATTACTTTTTCCAACAGAACATAGAGCAGTGACATTTGGTGACCTTTTTCATGACAGAGGTGTTATGAAAATCATCAAATGAAAATATTTTTCTTTTCCCCATTCTGCCAGAACAGACCAGGAGTAGGGGGGCACTGTGCAGACTAGGATTAAGCCTGTTTTCTCCACTACAATCTATCCCCCTTCTGCATTTAACCTTGAATGTGTTGGCACATTATACTGATAGAGGCCTCATATATACTTATAGATGCAATACAGATAGTACCATCAGTCAAGACATATACTGTACACAAACATCCTGTTTAAACCAAACTATACATAAGTATCACCGTGAACAACACAAAAACCTATTATACTTTTGTAATACCCCTAAAAGAAATAGTATAACATGACAAACAGGTGTTTTCACTCAGTCGGGATTGGGTAGTTATCTGATCACTTATGAGATCCATCTCAGAGAGGGTTATAGTCTCCTCACATCTGGGATAGACTTCTATTGAGATTGGAGACCAGAAGTGGCCCGATATCTAGTGGGGTTGTAATTCATCCACTCCAGGCATAGCCATCTTGTTCTAATTCATGCTAAAACACAAGTATAGTCCAATCCAATTTCTTTTGAATAACAGTCTTAAAGAGTCTCCCACATTGTCCTCTATAGGTTGAACAGTTCACTCTCGAAGCTCAGGGACCTTCATTACTCGGGTAGTGGAGCCAAGAGTCAAAACAATTAATCCAATTTTGTTAAAAATCCCATTAGCTTACCACTGAAATAACAAAACCACATTGCTGAATATTTCAGTACAGTATTTCTTCATTAATTCTATTCATATTCATTCATTCATTCAATACTCATCGTTTCATCATTTTTTTCCATTTTCCCCTTTAGACCTTCCCTTTCCCAACTTATTCCCATTCTGCAGAACACATTTAAATGGAGTCAGGGGGTCCCATCTCCTGAATTGGCAGGAGTCCTAGACTGCCCCAACCCCATTCTACCAGAACAGACCAGGTACCAGGTACAGAACTCTGAACATCCCCAGACAGAAACCAATACACCACTTGGCATCTCTACATGCTTTGGTTATCTTCAAGAGTCCTTGGAACAATTCCAGGCATCCCTAGCAGAACCAGAAACAGACTTACCAGATCCTGTAGGCAAATAGGCACCCCACTCCCAAAACTCCCAGGCAGCACCTATATTAATATCTTGGATCAGGAAGACAGGCAGGGATCCAGAGTCTGCCAGGCAACAGGCCACTGACAAAGCAATGATCACGTCTCAATGGGAAGTTACCAGCTGATCAGAAGCATCATCCATTGCCACCAACCAATGGACAGGATCCCTTTTATCTTCCTGTGGGTCACCAGAAGCAGGGAGACTGAAGTGGAGGGCAGCAAATGTACTCACCCACTGCTCATGAGTCACAACGTGAACTGACTCAGAACTGTGGAGTCCTGGGACAGCCCCATGTTGGGCGCCAGGAAACTGTCACCTTTGCCTCCGTAAGGTGCAGCCTCAAATGGACTCACAGGCAATGACCACGCAGTTCTGGTCCAAGATAATGGTTTTATTATAAAAAATTAAGGAATAAAATAAAAACATGAGCACTTAACAGAACTAAAAACTGAAAAAACTAGGAACTAAAACAATAATTTGGGCACTCAAATTGGTACATGTTTATATACAATTTGGTCTCAACAGAGTTTTATTCTGTTCAATAAGCAGTTGACAACACACTCCAGTTTATCTATCACAGCCTGCTACCACTCTATTGCCTTTTATGGTCAGGGCCCACAAGGAGGGGTTCAGGACTCTCTGCCCATAACTACTACCACAGTGGCTGTGGTCTAGTCCACTCACAATTGAACCTCATTCTGTATATATTATCTCTTCAGTGTTTTAAAGAGACACAGGTGAACACCATAAACAATTTCTTCCAAAAGGTAGATGTTTGGGAAGCAGTTGTGTCTCCACCCTTAGGGTGTCACCTGGTATGGCCTGCACCTCCCTAGTTATGCCCCTGCTGACAACACTAATAGTAGTTCAAAATATTTGAAGTTGAACATGGAATTCCATTATTATGCTTATTTCTGTCATAAGTACATTCCTGTTGAATTGGTCTGGAAATAATTAAGTAAATAGCTTAGTAAAATTCTTTGTATTTCTGTTCTGTTTCATGGATTAGTGTTCTTGTATTTCTTTATTTACGCATTCATTAAAAACATGTATATTCACCTTTTCTCTTACACATGTAGGACAGCAAGGATACTAAGATAATTTCAAGATCCAGCATTTCACTCTATTCCACTCTAGATAGGATTAATGCTGAACTAAGTACTGGGAGGCAACTTGTGACCCTCACAATGCTGTTGGACTGCAACAGTCCTCAGTAGCCTATTGTGAAGGATGATAGGAGCTATAGTACACTAACATGGGAAACCATAAGCTCCCAATTCCAGATTTAATTAATGATTTATTGAGTTCAGAAAATTCTACATCTTGGAACAATTCTAGAATTTAGTAAAGAAAGTCATTATTTGTTAAATATCTGGATTTAATTTGTTTTTATTAAACAGTGCACCCACACCAACCACGGACTTGCCATCTGCAGATCTGAGCTTCTGTAGATGGCAACCCCGGCTTTTTCAGCAGGCGCCCTGTGCACATGGCTGCATGCATGGGAGCGAACGTGCACATGCACCCATTGAAAGGAATGGGATTTAAGGTCCTGTGTTTTTTTTGCTATCTGTGGGGGATCTGGAACGGACTACATCTACTTTATATTATAGATCAGTCAGAAAATTACACACTATATTTGAACAGTGAACAAATACAGTATGAAAATAAATATGTACAAAGTAACAAAATCTATTAGACTGATATTTCTAAAAAATAAAATGAATTTCTTGTTTAAAATTGCACCTTTTGCAGCAATAGTAGAAATTAATTGTCTAAAATCAGCATTTGAGAAAATTACAAAGCTTCCCAGCAAGGAAGGCCAGTGGCCATGTTTGCTGAAGATTCTGTTATGTGATGTCTGAAAAAGTAACTTTTCCAAATTCAGTTCAAAACAATGCACAAAACTACATAGAAAAACAATAGCAGCAAATAGCTGTGTAAGGGGTAGGTGGGTTCAGGAGTTCTTAGGTTTTATGCAATGTTGTAATATTTGTTGGATTTTAATGCTGTAAGCCGCCCCGATTGCTTGGCAGAGGGGCAGGGTATAAATAAAATGCATTATTATTATTATTATTATTATTATTATTATTATTATTATTAAAATAGCTCCATAAGAAAGGAGAAAACATCAGACTAATGCTTAAAAAAAGGCTGACTTGTTATTGAGAACTAAATTAGCTTTTTAAAAAACACTATAAATACTACACATGGTTGAAGGATGGTATAAAGGGTATAAAATAATAATAACAAACTGAAATACATTAAACTGGATTTTAGACATTTCTCTTTATTCAAAAATAATCAAAAAATCTTATAAACAAAATGAACTGACAGAAAAGGCTAAATATTAACTAAGAGTTACACTTGTGACTTGCTGAACCACAGGATACTGAAATCACCTTCTGTTCCTCCTTTCTGGAGTGCAAAGGACAGATCATCCACCACATTTTACAGAGATGGAGAAGGATACTTGTGCTGTTTTTCTTCTATCTGGCAACAGAAAAGCCTTGTTTTCTTAAATAAGTAGTTTTGAACTTGTTTCCTTGACATTTCTCTGCATTCTTTTATTTTAAAGCAAACAGGCTTTCCTTGTATAATCTGCTGAGATCCTGTAAGGTTACCGGTAGTGCTGGAACATCTTTTGATATATTATCACAATATGCCATTGGTTGGACAACACTTTTTAAAAAACAAAAAAACCCTCCCAATTTGTTATGCAACAGACAACATTTTATTTTGTCGTACAGAACTGTTTATCACAGTAATCCAGATGTTGTGTGTTTACCTATTTTACCTGTTTACCTGTTAAACTGAACCTGAATTTGATCCTCTGTACGTTACCTGAAATAATTTCTGCAAAGATGACTAATACATTAAATAATCCGATTCTCTTTCAACTAGATCTCTGTTTCTGTTTCAACTAGATTTACAAAATGCACAGTCTTGCAGAAATTCAGCCTCTGAGCACTTCATCTTAGCACTTCTCTAAAAATCTTGACTACCTGCATAGGTATCACTCCAGAGAACATATATTCATATACAGGCAGCCTGCATATTACAGGAATGATCCATTCAAGGACTCTTCACGTAATATAATTTTTGCAAAAAATCTGGAACCCAATTTTTCTTACTGGAAATGAATGACAAAGTATTCTCTCTAGGCATTTTCAGGTCCTCCAGCATGATTCTATGGTATGCTTTCACTGGAGGTTGACCATACAGTCAGTCTGGATAACCTACAAATGCCTAGCGAAGAGTTCTCTCTAGTGAGGCATCTGCACTGCAGAAATAATCTGGTTTGACACTATTTTAATTGGCTATGGAATTCTGCAAATGGTAGTTTGTTGTGGCACCAAAATTGGTGCCACAACAAACTACCATCCCCAGAATTCCATAGCATTGAACCATGGCAATTAAAGTGGTGTCAACCCAGATTATTTCTGCAGTGCAGATGCAGTCTAGGAATCACTAGGTTGTCCAGCATGACTCAATGGTCAACTTCTGGAAGAACCATACCACAAAATCATGCTGCAGCACCTAGGAAATGCCTAGAGAGAGCATTTTTTTTCCTACACGTGAAATTGAACCTGTTATAGGAACTTGCGTAGTACACAGGCCATCTGTATACAAATATGTTGCTCTGCATCTGCATGCAGTTTTCCTTAAAAAGAAATACATTTAAGCTGAAATGGCAATAAATCAGTGTTTCTCCACCAAACATTCATGTGACCCCCCACTTTCACTTAACTGCTGACAAGCTTACTTTGATTTATGGCATCTCTATGAATGATAGATCTCCAAATCACCCTGTCATCAACAGCCCTGCTCAGGTCTTGCAAACTCAAGGCTGTGGCTTCCTTGATTGAGTCTGGAATGCATTTTTCCTCTTTTCCTACTACCTCTATCAAGCATTATTGTCCTTTCCTGTGAGTCATGTTTTCTCATGATATGGACAAAGTATGACACACTCAGTTTGGTCATAATGGCTTCTAGGGAGAGTTCAAGATTGATTTGCTATAGGACCCATTTATTTGTCTTTTTAACAGTCCATGGTATCTGCAGAACTCTTCTCTGGTAGCACAATTCAGGTTTATTTGCTTTCTATAATTTCTCCACTGTCTAGCTTTCACGACCATACACAGAAATGGAGAATACGATGGCATGGACAATCTTAACTTTAGTAGTCAATGATACATCTTTACACTTCAGAATCTTGTCTAGTTCCTTCACAGCAGCCCTTCCAAATCCAGGTCTTCTGATTTCTTTATTTTGGGGCCTTTGCAGACTGCTAGAAATAGTGCAAATTGAGTCCATTTTAACTGCCCTGGCTCAGTGTTAAGGAATCTTGGGAATTGTATTTTTTTCTGAGACATTGAGCCTTCTCTGTCAGACAGCTGTGGTGCCACAATAAACTACAGTTCCCATGATTCCCTAGCACTGAGTCAGGGCAGTTAAAGTGGATTCAATTTGCACTATTTCTGGCAGTCTGCAAAGGCCCAAAGTCTCCATTCTGATTAATGACTGAGCCAAGTTATGGAAAATCTTGAACTATTTCAGTGTCTTCACTTTCAACTCTAAGATGCGCCTCTTTCTTTTTTGGTTGCAGATAATGTCTTCTTCCATTCATCCCTAACAAGGTCCCTGGCTTCAATCCATAGTTCTTCTGGCTTCCAGTCAATCAGACTTAATAGTGCAAATCTATTTTTTACACAATCTTCAAATTCTACAAGGTTATATTTTGGCATGATTATTGAGTTAGTGCTCTTCTTTAGCTTTATTTTAATTTTTTGATATTGTCAATTCATGGTTTGTGCCACAATCTGCTCCTAGTCTTGTATTTGCAAAGAAAATAGAGCTTTTCCATTTTCTGTTTCCAATTATATAGTCTATTTTATTTCTGTATTAGCCATGTATAGAGACGCCTCTTTGGTTGTCTGACTCATGTGTTTGCGATAAACAACTGTTGGTCTTGCAAAATTCATTTGCTCTTCTATTTCCTTTCTTAATCCTAGATCAAATTCTCCTACAATGTCCAGTTTTGCTGTTTTCTACTTTTGAATTCTAATTGCCTATTATTATCAACATGTCTTCTTTTGGTATATGATCAATTTCTTCCTGGATTACAGTAGACAATCTTTCATTTTTGTTCTTTTGCCTCTGTAGCTGGAGCATAAACTTGGATTATAGTTCTCTATAGTTATATTACAATGTTATTTTCTTCTCTTTCTCCTGTTTGATTTGTAGCACCTTTGTCTGATGAATAAGCCAGTGGAGCTCTGAAAGCTTGGATCATATACTTTGTGCAGTTTGGTTGAACCAAGAAAGGTATCACTGTTTTGTGAATTTGGGGTGTTCTTGTACCTTACTGGTTCTAGTGTTTCTCAAAATATGATCAGTGAATGTGACAATGCCACAGTGTAACACTGGCATGAAATCAGTTCAGTGTGAAATGTTTTTTTTTTTATCAGAATCACAAAAGCCCTAACTGAAGATATGAATCTTCAGGGATCATAAAAAATTGACAAAAGGAATAATTCACCCAATGCAAATCCCTCTCACCATCCCCTCAGGCCACATAAATAATATTGTATCTTCCTATGAAAATATATTTCTTCTTGGAGAAACATTCATTCTTGAGTCATTTACTCAATGAAAATATATTTTCCTTTGTACTCACACATCAAAATGGCATGGTGTAGTAAGAAAATATAGGTAATGGCTACAGAAAATTAACTCCAAATAATGATAGTTTTTAAACTAGTTTTTTTTACTAATATGAATGCTTTTAGCTGTATTTTGTTTTAAATTTTATTGTGAGCTACCTTAAAATAGATGTGGGAGAAAAGCAGGATTAAACAAAATAATAAATAAATAACAAGTCTTCCTCAATATTTTCCCAGCGGCGGGAGGGACGCGCCAGCGGTGGCTGCTTTTCCTGAGCTGCGGGAAGGAGGGTGTTGGCCCAGAAAACGCCCGGCTCCATCTCCCCCAGAGGGCGCGGCACCGGCAGTGCTGGAGGCGCACCTCACGTGGCCCAGGGCAGGACTATAAAAGCCCTGCCAAGAAGACCTGGCCGCGAGGGACACACCAGCGGTGGCTGCTTTTCCTGCGCCGCGGGAAGGAGGGCGTTGGCACAGAAAATGCCCGGCTCCATCTCCCCCAGAGGGCGCGGCACTAATAGCGGTAGAAGGCGATCCTCCAGACACAGTACTGAACTATATAGCCTGTTATAGTACTGAACTATATAGAACAATGTACAGAGGACTATATACTGGGGTGACGGCATTTGCATTATACACTGTCAACTTTGATTGTTAGGACGGAGGGTGACATATACAATTATCTGCTGGGTTAGGGCCTTTAATTTGTTTGTTGTGCAGATTTTTTAACATCCTTATCTGATTTAAGCAG
>CM034703.1:213161012-213177706 GCA_020142125.1 Phrynosoma platyrhinos
CACATCACTCCGGTTTTGAGGTCCCTCCACTGCCTGCCTATTGGTTTCCGGGCCCAGTACAAAGTATTGGTTATTACCTTTAAAGCCCTAAATGGCTTGAGTCCAAGTTATATCAGAGACCGCCTCCTCCCATATAATCCTCCCTGCGCGCTCCGGTCCTCTGGGAGGAATTTCTTAGAGCCCCAAAGATTGAGGCTATCTGTTAACTCCCAGAGGGTGCCCCCAGGCTCTGGAAAGGCCTGCCGGATGAGATCCATCAATTAACATCTTTGGACAGTTTCAAAAAGGCTGTCAAGATGGATCTCTTCCAGCAGGCCTTCCCAGACTAAATTGTCCCGGCCCCAGGCTGTCCCCTCTCCCCTCAGCGATGCTATTCTGAACCCTGGTTCCCCTAGAAGTGCAACAATGGGGTACTGTGAAATGTTTTTCAATCATTTTAATCGTTATGATTTTATCCTGTTTTAATTTGCTAATTGGATTTTAACCATGTTATTGTTTTATAATGTTTTAGGGGGGGGGGAATGCTGTCTATTGTAATTGTGTTTTATGTTGTAAACCACCCGGATTGGGCAACCATTGGGCAGTATATAAATAAATTGTATTATTATTATTATTATTATTATTAACTCCAAGGGACAAGGGAGGGAGTTAATAAAGAGAATATCCTGAGGGGTATTGATAGCCTTAGAGGCAGGTTAAGAAATAGTGGTAATGGTACCTAAAGAAAGGCTAAGAGTGTCCTGTGGGGGCAATTGAAAGTGTTCCAAGGAAAGGAATGCTTCAGAGTATTATTATTTGTAACTGTAACCAATTATAATAAGTGCAGCAAGACCAAGTGAAACATTTTTACTTGTATTGTAAATATTGTTTTGTTGTTACTTTATGAAACACTTGTCTATAGTGTGAATGAATATCCACGCTACTAAACCTTATAAAACACACTATATCTCACTTTATTTTCCAAATCTCCACATTCTCCTGAGATTCCGATACTGAGGTGTCCAGTCTCGCTATCAATTCTTGTTCCACCACTTCTGTTTCTGTCTATGTTGGTTTTGCTTTCTTAGGAGATATTTTTATAGTATTTCCTTACTATTGCCAAAAACTTTCATCTCAGGTAATAGTCTTAACTACTTTTTAATCAGTTGTTTACTAAGGTAACACTTGGATCTTAATGGTAAACCAGTGATTTTCTACTTTACTACCAATTTTTACCTCAGAAATCATGTTCTAAAAATTATCTTCAGTGTGCTCTTGCTTTGGTACTTTTACTGATATAAGAGTGCTTTTCCACTCTCACTATGTTTTCTTAACTTTTTTTCCTCAATCTGCAACTACTACCTCAGCCAATTACCTCAGGGACTGGTACCAACACTTTTCCCAGCATGGTCAGTTTCCAAGTAATCTCCTAAAAATTACCCTTGACAGTTACCTCATAGATCACTCCTACAGTCACTAAAGTCTTTACTTTAACCTCAGACCTCTGAACTTTTCTCTCAGAAGGTCAGATCAAATTTTGGGGTTTTGGTAAATTGAACTCAGAACCCCTCACACCAATGTTTAAGCACCCTTTTCAGCCCACTTCCAGCCACCAGATTTCTTCATATCCTGACCTCTAAACTAAAACATTTTTAGCCACTGGATCTTTTCATATCCCACTGCTGCCACTAATTTATGTCACATACACTTTTCCTTTCCTTTCCTTTCATTTGCGGCCACACCATGGACCCTTTTCATTCCACAGCTGCCACCAACCTATGCAAAAAGCCACTCCTTCGCCAATCTTCTCTTCTAAAACTGTTTGGTATAACCTACCTTGTATAAGGTTTAGTAGTGTGGATATTCATTCACACTATAGACAAGTGTTTCACAATACAAGTAATAATGTTTCACTTGGTCTTGCTACACTTGTTATAACTGGTTACAGTTACAAATAATAATACTCTAAAACACTCCTTTCCTTGGAACACTTTCCATTTCAATCTGGAGGGAGAGAAGGCAGGCCAGTTCCATCAGGCCTAGCTTGAAAAGAAGGCGGCCTTCCCTCCATCCACCATCATCTGGAGGGAGAGAAGGCAGAATGTGTGCTGTCTTAATCTTATTATGTTTATTTCAATATTGTATTTATTTTATATTTGTAAGCCATCTTGATTGCTTAGGCAAAAGGCGGGATATAAGAAATAAATTATTATTATTATTATTATTATTATTATTATTATTATTATTATTATCCCCACAGGACACTCTTAGCCTTTCTTTGGGTACCATTACCACTATTTCTTAACCAGCCTTTAAGGCTATCAATACCCCCTAGTATATTCACTTTATTAACTCCCTCTCTTGGAGATTATTATGGGTATTAGGCCCCTCTCTTTCTTCTGGACCTTAACCCTGTCCAACTCTGGAACCTTCACCATCAGACCCTCACTATCTGTAATTCAAACTCTATCTTCCGGCTCCAGGAGACAATTATATTGCCCTTCCCCCTGCTGCTCATGTTGTACTTGTTGTTTTGTTATTTATTAGTTTCGGAGCATGTTGTTTTAATTGATAATTAGTTTAATACTGTTTTAAGGGGTGGGAGGGTTGGATGGGTATGTGATTGCTTTTAACTTCTGTATCTTCTGTTTTTTAATTGATGTAACCCGCCTCGATTGCTCCGCAGAGGGGCGGGCTATAAATAAAATTTATTATTATTATTATTATTATTATTATTATTATTATTATCTGACTTCCAACTGTTCCTAACATAATTTTCCCCTTAAAGCTCAACATTCTATTGGCTGTCGCCAGCTCAGTCCTGATTGGCTGTCACCAGGGCTGGCTTTAACCTGGCTTCTCTCAACACCCACTCCTTAAAAACAGTCCCAACATTCCTCAGAAATGGGGATCAAAATGTTCCTTGAAAACCATTTCCTATGGGTTATATATGGGGAAGGAGATGCTGCTCGGGAGGGCTTTTGTCTCTTTTTCCTTTCTTCCCACCCTTCCTATTTGCCTTCTCCCTCAGTTGCCTCATCCCCTACAAGAACTTCTGTTACTGCAGATCATTCAGGCTAAAGTTCCTGTTACCCAGAATGCTTCCCAAGTTTGATATCAAGAGATAGGGTAAAATTCACCCTTCCATGACCCTGAATGTATCCACCATAGCTTCCAAGAGAGGGGATCCTGGCAGTTAGTTTGGGAGTTGCCAAAGGGGATGCAATTCACTCACACCTCAGGGAAGGCAAGGGGAATCCAATCAAGGAACAACACATTAATCTCTGTGAAATATTTGTTCCTGTCTATCAGGTCCTGCGGACTATCCTAAGCAGGAATCTTTCATTTACACTCTAATTCTCACCTCAGAAGTCCCTACCCTAGGTGGTTACCTACCTCATACAATTTGGAACATTGACCATGGGACCCCTGGAACTTTACCCCAGGTGCAATTCACCTGTAACCTCCCCCCCCCCCATTTCCATTGTTCAGTGGACTAGTTGGTTTGTAGGCATCCACTCTTCCACTGGAAACTCCACTCGACCCCATTTTCCATTTCGAGTGCTCAGGAACAGCTGAGACCCATACCCCATCTACAAAACTGCATCTACTGGAGCAACCTCGCTGCTGGTAAATATCACTGTTAATTGATATTAAGGCTGAACTGTATTCCAATCTAACTCCTTTGATTCTTAGCTTCTTGTGTACTTGTATGTGAGTGTGTAAATTTTATGTGTGTGTGTTCAATTCATTCAATAAAATATAGTTCATTGAAGAATCCTGCCTCTTCGGTTCTTAGTCTCTGACTTCTGCAAACATAGAGACAAAACCCCAGGGCTGTAGTAGCCAGCAACATTTTTGGGCTAACTAAAATTCCATGGACTTTACAGTTACATTCCCTATAATTTGGGATGGGGGAAATGTAAAGCTGTATGGATCATCAGTTGCCTGGGGTACTCCTCCCTCCTTCCTGCCCCTTGTCTCACTCTACTGCATAATGGATTATCTACAACAAGAAATTAGAATGGATGGTACTTTTTTTCTGGAATAAATCTTTAAGATTGAATTCCCAATACAGTAAAAGATGGTTGTTTGAAGCCAAGATATCTGTATGAAATGATATGTGATCTATACTATTTCACATGTACATTTATTATGAGCAGTGCTGTCACATACATTATTCTATGTGTTCATGACACGCCTACATTGTGCAGAACACTTAACAATGACAGAAGTGGAATAGCTCTCTTGGATCAAATTAAACTGCAACGAAAAGATGTGGTATTATGAGTTCCACCTTGCAAATAAAGACTAAAAAGTTACTTGCTCATAAAAACATTTACTAACCAATCTATGTATGCTAGTTATTTCTAACTTTTAAAAAATAAAGAACCAACTTCTGTAAATTTTGTATGTCTAGCAGCCTGAGGGTTGTTCTTATGACCATCACAACTAATGGCTGTTTACAAATCTGTGTAAATTAACCGAGGAAAAACAGATTAACTGCTCATAGCTTGTACCATCAAAGTCATCTTACAAAAAGCAAAAACAAAGATTCCAGGTGTAACCAAATAACCACAGTAAAATGATGTTAGGAAGAAGTTGGTCATTAGATATAAAAACAGCATCGACAATAACAACACAAAAAGCCTGTAGATTTCAGCAGGTAAAATATATAAAAGTATGCAAATATAGCTCTGGCCAGTAGTTAACAGAACCTTATATTGTATAATTACATAATTTATAAGAGTAGCCATTCTATTATTTATATATATTACATACATAAAACTAAAAGAACAAATATTTGCCAACTGCAAGGAAGTCAAATGAACTTTCCTGTTATTATGCAGAAAATGTCATGAAAAGTTTAGAATTGGTAGAAGGAGTGAAAACAGGATGAAGGAACATCAACAATCTAAGATATGCATACAACACTATATTACTAATGGAAAGCATCACAGACTTGAAACGATTACTAAGGAAAGTTGAAGAAGAAAATGTAAAGGCAGGCTTACTGCTGAATATAAAGCAACTAAAAATAATGACCACAGAAGATCTCCATAAATTCAACCATGATAATGAGAAAATCAAAATAGTTAAATAGTTACCTTAGATCAAAAATTGATCAGAATGAAGACTGCAGTCAAGAATTCAGAAGAAGATTAGGAATGGGAAGGGCAGCTATGAAAGAACTAAACAAAATCCTAAAATGGAAAGATATATAACTTGAGTACTAAAGTCAGTCTTGTTTGAGACATTGTATTCCCATTATCATGTATGGATGTGAGAGCTAGACAGTGAAGAAAGCTGATAGGGAAGAAATCAACTCCTTTGAGATGTGGTGCTGGAGAAGAGTGCTGAGGATACTATGGATGACCAAAAAGATAAACAAATGGGTCCTTGAACAGATCAATCCTAGATTTCTCCCAGAAGCAAAATGACTAAATTGAGGCTGTTTTACTTTAGCCAAATCATGAGAAGATAGGACTCACTAGAAAATAATGGTGGGAAAGGTTGAGGACAGCAGAAAGAGAAGAAGAGCATTAACTTTGCTAAGACAAAATGTGCCTTTCTTGACTAGGTTTTCAGCAAGGAAGACCAGCCTGGACTTTATGCTTCCTCTTTTATGTGTCTCAAAGATCTCATGAATTTGAAAGGAAAAGTCCTCTGGAGTAGCATAGTTCTTACCTTTGAGAAATACTAGAATAGTTGCCCTAGCCCTCTGTGTTCATTGTTGTTTTCTGTCCCTGTTCTTGCATTTGTAGTATTTCTGTTCATGTATTCCCAAAATTCATGTGCTCTTACAGATCCCTGGCTGGTTTGTTGTTTGTTTCTGGAATCATTCGCTTAAGTGCAATCCAGGAATAAAAACCACTCCTCAAGCTACAGAATCTGAGATCTTTGCTAGACTGATGAAGTAGTCCTCTTAAAGCCCCAAATCTGGAATACAGGTCCAAACTGTAGCCTTCCCTTCTACGTACTCTTGCATGTGTGTTTGGGGAGGAATCTGTTCAGTTTTAAATTCATGAAAATCTTGATGCTGGGCTCCTTTTTGTTTGGTGCTAGCTCTCTTCACATTCTGAGCCCCTTCTCTTTGCCCAGACAATCTAGGAGAGATCAATAGGAGAGCAATGGCATAGAGATGGGGTGGTTCATAACAAAGCAGAAGATAACAATGAAAGGCTTCACCAAAAACAAAAGGAATCAGAAAGATAATACTTAGCTCCAACACAGTAGCAGGTGGTGGCTTCCATGGAGGTGGGAGTGATGAATCCATTTTGGGCTTTACTCCAATCTTTAATGGAGCTACCCAGGGGGTCAGCCCCATCCCAAAATGGGTCTAGCACCTTGGGCAGCTCATTAAATTCCAGGCTCCAACTCAGAGCAAATTCAACTGACATGGAAGCCACCTTCTGCCACTACTCCAATTACTACAACTAGTATCGAAATCCAACCCCAAATGCCTGCATAAGCTGCACAACTGCATCCTGTTTCTTTCTAAACCTGGCAGCCTCCATTCTAACAGTGAGAGCAGTCTTTGAGTTAATTTCTGCACCTTTTGCAAAGCCTAGTTGATAGAGCTATAATTAATCTATTTTCTTGTTTTATTTTTTTTGTATTCAGCTTTTTGTCATTTTTACCAATGGGTCCATTCACACTAAACCATTATAGTGTTACATTTCACTTTAACTGCCATGGCAACATCCCATGGAATCCTGGGATTTACAGTTTAGGGAGAGGTGAATTGTCAGCTTGGGAGCTCCTCTGGGGCCTCGCCAATTAAGATACCCTGGGATTCCATAGGATAGAACCATGACAGTTAGAGTGGAACAATAGCACTAAAACTGCATAGTGTGGGTGGGCACAAAATCTTGTTTTAAGCTACCACTCATATCATCACCAATGGTAGGGGGAGCCAAAGAAAGCCCTTTGAGAATAATATCATTACTAGGGTAGTTTCCTGCAGGATTCTTTCAGGTCCTCAACTGATTAGGGTTCTAGAGACCAAGAACAGGATTTACACATGGACCAGAGCCAGTCAGTTGTTTTAAGGGTGGCAGATGTTTTATGTCCTGTTCCCAATTAATGGTCCAGTCATCAGTTTAATTTATGTATTCTGAACCAAACATATATTTGAGTACGTAAAATTCATTTTCAGGTAACCAAAATACATGTCCAATAACTTTCCGAATACAAGCATATCTATCTAACTTGACAAAGTAGATGTATTCCTAAGCATTACTTATTTAACAGAAATTTTGGTAGGAGGAGCAGATATATGATGGAAAGAACAGGAATAGGTTTCTATACCACAAAAAAGAAGAGCAGTTCAACAGTTCAACATGTTTCAGCAAACTTTTAATTCAAAACTAACAATATACACAAATGAAATGAAACCAATAGGTCTGGTAAGTCTTGGATAGCTAATAAAGACAGTGTAAACTTGACTAACATGTGAAAACATCTTTCAAACTATATCCAGCGATGATTTTTCTTCTTTCACCTCTACTTTTCTTATGATTTCCATCATTGGTGGAATGATTTTGGTGGTAAGGCTGATTGATATATTTAGGAGTACCTGGTAAGGCAGTCTTATCATCATCATCATCATCATCTTTTATTACGATCAACAAATCCAATAAGAGACTCAAGCATAAAATAAAAACAACATCCACAAAGAATAAGCAGTACAATAAAACAATAAAACAGTTACTATCAGCTTTTATCTAAAACACAAAGAGCTCTAATCCTCTTTGCCTGAAAGAAATTTAGCAACAGCCAATGTTACATTTGGGGACTTATCCTCCAACAGGAGCTTTATATGGAATTCATCAGAACATCCAGCAAATTTTCTCAATAACAGAATAATCAAATTCTGGCAGGGCTCATTATAATAGCTACAGGACAGAAAAATGTGCTTCATCAACTCAACTTCCATGTTATTACAAGGGCACCATCTCTTTGAATAATGGACACCAGCAAATCTGCCTCAGAGCAGTTCAGTAGAAAAGATGTTATATCTGGCCTGGGAAAAAAGTTTTTAGTACTTAGGCACTGATTTATTATATAGTCAGCTAATATAGGCAGCCCTATCTGCTTTCCCTCTTTTTCTCTGTTTTGCTGTTCATGCATGCTCAGTAAGGGATTCTCTTACTGAGGCAGCTGCTATTTACCTTGCCTGTGATATGTAGGTAAACATCTATAAAGGTAAAGATATTCCGCATTGACAAGGTTGTCAAGTCATGTCCGACCATAGGGGGCAGTGCTCATCTCCGTTAATAAGCTGAAGAGCCAGTGTTGTCAGAGACTATTCTATGATCATGTTTACCTTCCCACCAAAGTGGTACCTATTTATTATCTATTATCTACTTGCATTTTCTTGCTTTCAAACTGCTAGAGACAAGTGATGGGAGCTCACCTCCTCATGTAGCACTCGGGCATTGAACTGCCAACCTGCTCATCTTGCAATCAACAGAGTCAGCGTCTTAACCACTTGAGCCACCACATCCCTTAAACATCTATAGCAGAACTAATAAGGTATAATTCAATTGTCTTCCAGCTCAATCTTTACTGAATTGTTTACTTCAGTCACATTGCTACAAATCAACATCAGGAGTCTTGTTTCAACAGCCCCTTTTCACCATCTTCCCAATGCCAATGGTGTCAAATAATGCTAGCTAGGCAGAGAATGAGAAGGAAAAGGAAAAGGGGGCAAGGCTGATCAGGTATAAAAAGACACTGTAAAAAGGAGGTTGTCAGAGGCTTTTTAACTGAGGTAGTTTTCAAAGGTAGCTAGAAACAACATATTGCAGTAGTAAAAATTACACATTACTAGAGTGTCGATGTTTTATTTTCTTTGTATCTCTGTCCAAAAGGGGATCATACAGTTATTGTACAATTTTTATTGGTATAAATATATGTGTCCCATTTTCTAAGGATTCAGGGTGTATTCTGACAAGCCATCTCTTCTGCTTGTGCAACTGACAAATGCAACTGGTACAAAATGGTGGTGCAGTGGTTAAATGCTGGTACTGCAGCCACAACGTTATGAGTTTGATTCCACAGGGCTCCAGGTTGACTCAACCTTCCATCCTTACATAGGTCAGTAAAACAAGTGGTTTACACATTGTAAACTGCTTAGAGAATGCTGACTTCACTATGAAGTAGTATAGAAATGTAAAGTGCTATTACTATTGCTCACATGCCATACTGTGTACACATACAGTTAGATGCACAATTCTGAAGGGAGAATGTTTCTTTCAAAAACTGAAACTGTAATAACACAAAAACTATAAACGGAAGGCTACTTTCTCATTACTGCTTAATTCAAATCCAGTAACAGTTAAGGGGGGTGTTTCTGGATAAATACAATGGAGTCTAATAGATGCCTCAGTGAAAATACAGGAGGCACCATGTTCCCCCCCCCACCACCACACAACCATTTCCTTTCATATGAGAAAAGATGGAGTGGACAGAGAAACAGAGCACTGAATAAGGACAACCTTAGTTTAAAATGAAAGATAATTACAAAGCAAGGCTTTATTTAGAGTCCAAGAGAAGAGTGTGTTTTACAAAGATGTAGGCTAACTTTCTTTGAGGATTTTTAAATAACAGAACACTCTACTTTTAAAAAAATGAGACCCAATACAATCCTTTAAGTGCAAGATCCAGAACAGAGTGTGAAACTGATTTTCATGGCTTTATTAGACATTTCAAGGTAGAGAAAATTCAAAAAATTGTCTTATTTAAAATCTGAAAATACCTCCTCCCCACCTAGCTCACAAAAATTAAAAGCTGAACACAGATTTTCTTGGTTATTTAGGTTTGCTCTATAAAATTATGGTCTGAATAAGAAGGTTAGAAATCTCTTCTGCTCTACTCATTCTCCTCTGCTCACTTTCTTGGCAGCTGGGCATTACCCACTAATATTTCTCTGAAGTGGGGAAAGAGTATGGGTTGGGAACCCTGAAAGGGAAGGATTAAGTGGAACTACTTTGTCTAATTAGTAACTCAAGAAGGTACTGCACGTCAGACTTAAGGCCATTTTTTAAAAAGAAAAGTAACTTCAAGGTACATATTTGGGTCCCTTTACTATCAATGCTATATTTTTGGTTTCTAGTTTCATTGTCTTGGTGCTTATGAGAAAGATACATTGTATTTTTTATTTTAAAATTAGTCTTTAGAGTGAAAACACAGTAAAACAATTAAAGCATACAAACTATATTATATTATATATAAACTGCCCAACCATAAACCCTGTGGATGACACTTTTTCTTAAGAAAACAGGAAATTCTGAAACAACAGGATGGCACAATCAGCAGAGGTAAAACAAGAACATCATCAAAAGCCTTGAAAAATTAGAAAAAAGACTTTGCCTGAACCTGAAGTGACATCAAAGTAGTGGGGAGGGGGGCTCTCTGGGGACAGCATACGACAACTGGTGTGCCATCACTCAGAAGACCTTTTCCTTGGTCTCATTCACTATGCAGTTATGCAAGGCTTTTGGAGAAATACAGCCTCAGCTATTCCTTAAAGCAGTGTTGTCACTACACACATGCAGCCTATTGCCTTGAAATGTCATGTGGTTTTCTTGTTATGAGGTTTAGCATGTAGTCCTAATGAGCCAAATGTATGCAGGACAGTATTTTCACATGTTTTGCTGCTATGGGGAAAAGCTATGTGGAAAAATCAAACTAGTACATGTTATAAAATGAGAAACATTAATATTTTATACTCTGCACTGCAAATTCATTATCAAACTTTTTGGCACAAAAATGAGGAAAGAAAAAGAATTGGATCACTGGCAGAGGATTGCTCTACAACTGCTAAACAGATTCATCATGCTATCATGTACTAAAATGTACATTGTACAGCCACCTTGGATCCCATTTTGAGAGAAAGGGAGGATATAAGTGCAATAAATGTATTTTAAAATAATAAAAAATTCTTTTGAAGAAAAACTCTGAAATAAATATGTGTTCCTCATAATGCAGCAGCACTCTTTCTTGAAAATGATGACAGAGACTTCTTATTAATGCATAAAGGAATGCAGCCCCTGTTAATTTTTCTTCTTATTCAATGTCAGAATGTCCAGTGCACAGAGAAATGAACTATGGAATCAAGCATGTAGAAAATGATTTAAAAACCAACTCTTTCATAATGGTGTTGAAGTCACCCTGGAGGTTCAACCTTGTCAATTCCAACTGTTCCTCTGGGGCTAACGGGTCTAGCTTTGGCATGACAAGCCATCTGTCTTTCTGAATCTATTTCTATCCTGTGAGCAAGCAGTTGAACTGGCCTGTGCTGGACATTTGGTGTAGAAATGCTGCAGGGTTTTTTTTTTAAAAAAAAAATCCCACAACAGTTATTTACACTGTTTTTTGAATGGTGGATGTTATTGTACTCTGCTACATGGCCAACTGTGGAAAAAAACGTAACAGATAAATAAAACAATGAAGTGCAGCTTTAATTGCTACAACTCTCAATATTTCAAAACTCTACAAATCCAGCTAAAACACATTGCATTCTTGTTGCATATTGAAAGTGTCTCCCAACAAAAAGTAGTTTAGCCTGCATGAAGCCTGGATACATGTGGAGCCCTGGTGGCGCAGTGGTTAAATGCCTATACTGCAGACACTCACTCATAGACCACAAAGTTTCAAGTTCAATACCAGCCAGGACTCAGGCTAGACTCAGGCCTGCATCCTTCCGAGGTTGCTAAAATGAGTACCCAGCTGTTGGGGGGCAATGAGCTTACAGTTGTAAATCGCTTAGACATCCCATAGTGCGATATGAAGCGGTATATAAATGAATCTGCTTGCTTGCTTGCTTGCTTGCAATGTAAATGTTTGCCAGCTTTGACTGTTTTCACCTACTGAAGTGTACATTAGGGACAGTCTCACTGATTTAATATATACTGCACAGAATTAAAGTTAATGGGCTACCTCTATATTTACATTTAAAATTATCTCCTTTTATTTCACAGCAATATATATATATATATATATATATATATGAATATGGAGACCAGGGTTCAAATCTGCATAGCTGTGGAAGCCCACTGTGTGACCCAGGGCACTCAGCCTCAGAAACCTTGTAATAGGGTTGACTTAGAATGGCCATAAGTCAGAAACAACCTGAAGGTGCATAACAACAACAACGACAATCTGACCAGCTTC
This sequence comes from Phrynosoma platyrhinos, assembly GCA_020142125.1. Classification (NCBI taxonomy): domain Eukaryota; kingdom Metazoa; phylum Chordata; class Lepidosauria; order Squamata; family Phrynosomatidae; genus Phrynosoma; species Phrynosoma platyrhinos. The sequence continues at coordinate 213,173,172 of CM034703.1, forward strand.
TCATTCTATGGCTCTGGGATCTCTAATAATAATAATAATAATAATAAAAGTAATAATAATAATTTATATCCCGCCCCTCTGCAGATGCAATCTGGTATCGATGTGTACATGTGCATTTCCAGAGGCCTGTGACAACATTCATTCTCTTCCTCTATTCCTGGAGAACTGTACAAGTGATGAGAAATAGTGTCCACTGCTCAGTCAACTTCTTCCCTCCCCCTCTCACATCCCGTACTTGTGGTGGTGCCCAACATGACTTTTGCAGCTACCTGTGAAATGGGGGGAGGGAGTAATGGACAGAACACAAGGGGTTCCAAAGCAAAGGCATACATTCAATGGAAGATATATATATATATACATATGTCACTTACAGGATTCCAGTCACTTTTACCATGTCACAGCAAAAGAAAATAATTTGGCTGAGCCATGAAAAGATTTTTAAAAGTAACACCCTACCTAACACCAATAGATATGAAACAGAGGAACAACTAACTACATATGTGTTATTTAAGAATAAATAAATAAATATAATAGGCTGAGATAGAAGGCTGGAGAAAATTAATTCAGTAAGAATACTTTCAACAGGTAAAAGCAACTGCTAAACTTATTTAGCTACAGAAAGTTTTCAAAAATGAACTACATATTGTTTTAGTTTTGTTTTAGCCACCTTCATTTTCTTAGCTTCCAGTTCACTTGTCAGCTGTCTAATTTGGGAATTATGCCACAAATTATTCTGCAATTCTTGGATCTCACTTTTTCATTCCACTTTCAGGAAGAAGCATGTATTTGAGGTATTAGAGAAATCGAGTATGGAAATAAATCCCAAAGGTTTCTTGTTGTATCACTGATGAAACAGAGCACTATAATTCTAAAGAGCAGGGAGGGAATTATTTCACACAGATACTGTCCAAATGAACAGATCATTGTGGAGCCAGTCTGCATTTCTTTTTATAGATGCTCTAATTATTAAACAAGCAAAGTTGTGGAATGCTTCAGTATCCCCCTAATTCCATGCTGGATTAAGGTCTTTTTAAACTCCACTGATTTTTAATTACACTGCTGAAGAGAGTCCCAAATATTTCCAAACCTAAGCTCTCCAGATTAACTGGTAGATTCCCCACCCCACCCCCTTTCCCTCTATGACATTCCCACAGGCAGCATCCATTCCTGTGCAGTCTTCAGTGCTCTTAAAATCAATCTGAACACTTCACTGGCTGCCAATTAGTTTCCAGACACGGTACAAGGTGTTGGTTTTAACCTTTAAAGCCCTACATGGCTTGGGGCCATCTTATCTCAGGGACCGTCTCTCCCCATATGACCCCCCCCCCGCGCAATTCGGTCCTCTGGGAGGAACCTGCTGCAGCCCATGAAGACCAGGCTTTTGCAGACCTCCCAGAGGGCCTTTTCCGCAACCGCTCCCAGACTATGGAATGGCCTGTTGGATGAGATCCATCTTATTACCACTCTTGCTGCCTTTAAAAAGGCAGTAAAGACAGATCTTTTCCGGCAGGCCTTCCCGAAATAACCACCCGGCTTGCTGGAGGTGACCTCCTACTTACCCCTCCATGACATGTTGGCCAAATTGATTTTATTGTGTTTCATGTGTGAACCTGATTTTAATTCTATGGTAGCTTAATCTAGTTTTAAAGGGTGGGAGGGTTAGGGTATGGGACGATGGAATGTTTTAATTGTTGTGTTTTTTAATTTGTTGTACGCTACCCCAATTGCCGAGCAGAGGGGCAGGTTATAAATTATTATTATTATTATTATTATTATTATTATTATTATTATTATTATTGTGAAGCAGTCAAGTGGAGGATGCATTAAAGGAACTGGAGGGGTTCCAGGCATAAGCAGTCTTTGGCATAACTTGCAAATGGTCCTATGGGCCAATGTGGTAACAATTGATCAATAACACCACAACAGCAGGGATCCCTTACTGATATTTAAAATGGCTAGTAGCATTGTTTGCTTAGTGTACAGCCAACAGCCCTGCTTGTTGTTGAAGAACCGTTAGCTCAGCTTCCTTCCCTTTCCTAATGGTTGGTTAAGGATGACAAGGAGAGATTACTTACTACTAGTTGTCAGACATGAAACCCTAATCTCTGCCAATTTCTCTGCCTTTAAATGCTGCACTGTGCTCAGTCATGCTATTGCCACTTTTCTTGCATATATAGTGTATAGGAACTTCTTTTCTAAAGTAATGTTAAATAAATCATGTATAAAAACTTGTTAAATTTGTTGTTATTTACTGGTTTTTAGGAGCACAGAGTATGGAATTGGTTTTCAGGAGCATAGAGGATGGAACTAAAGGTGAAAGAATCACACACTGTTCCAAAGGGATGCTGCAGCACCCAATTATAGTGAACATTTTTTTAAAAAAACTGTAAATTCTCCTGAAAATAGTGTTATTCTAGCATAGGTTTTCATAAACTAAATTATAACATTTGCAAGCTAAAATGCATACAAGATATGCATAGTGATCATTGACAAAGAGCAGCAATTGGCAATAATACAATCTTTCAACCACTGCTATGGTAATCTAACATCTTGAGTAGAACAGAATCTTGAACCTGACCTTATTAAATATGAACTTCAGGAAATTTGAGAGCCACACTTTCACAATGGGATCTCTTTTGAGTGATCTTTTTGTTTCAGAGTGTTTTTTGGAGGGAGGGTGGCTGGAGAATGATGCTTTTCAAACCATCTCATTCTGGATTGCGGCATGTTGTAAATGGGAGGATTTCTTTACTTTTGTTTAGTGAACAAAATTAATCTGTTGCCTGCCATCACATTATGTGTCAGCTGAATAGTGCCCTAAGCAACCTGCATGTCTATAGCTTGTTGCTAATTTTGGCTTCATTTATTCAACTCACCTCATATCTTTTGTTCCTCTGTCATTTCATTTATTTGCACTGATTGAAAAACATCACCACAAGTACAAATAGAAGAATCCTTTCAAGCCATGATAATGTCTAATACACTTCTTCACAGCAGTTACTTGTCAACATTAAAAAAAAAATACAACTTACAGAAGGCAAGCCCAGCTCTGCAACCTTGAGAAGCATATTTATCATAATGCATATTTACCTAACTCTTTACATATGCTAGACAAAGTGGCAATTTAGCCAACATTTATTGATTTATTGATGCATGATCCATTGGAGTACGGCACTTTAGCCACTCCTGATATGTAGTTTCAGGAAAATATAACATGGTAATAACAAAAAATGAGATTATTTCAATTGTGCTTTATACCACTGTGGACATGGATCACCACTGAAACCTTTTGAGTCAAAGCAGGTCAGAAAGGTTGGCATTAGGAATCAAAGCAATTCTGTCTCAGTTTTGGAAGGAGATGGTATAAAAGTTGGAAGAAACATGGCATGGGATGAGTTGTAAGGATTGAGTATATTTAGGGGACTAGATGTGGGGGGGGGGAGGAAAGTAGCTGGCTAAGGATAAGTTGAGACCCTGTGGAAGGAATATCAATGGGTACCACAAACCTGTCCATCTTCTGATAACTACCTTTCTCATAAGTCCTTCTGGGGTTTTCTTGTATCTCCCATTTCTTGAAATGGACAGAATAGGTTATATACTTGTATAGGTGACTTATGATGCATACTAAGGACAGAAACTTCTGATTCAAGAAAAAAAAAATAAGCTGAAAGCTGAACACTGCTGGCAAAGAAATAATAACTGTAACTTTGAAGAACCAAAGATGTCAATCAGGCATTTTAAATGAAACAAAAGGATTTAGAAAATAAAGAAAAAACTAGTACATTTATAAAGTAAAATATAGCTAAAACCAATTTATGCTACTTTCAGAATGTTTCTGTTAACACTAAAGAAAAATATGGTGTGACAAACAGGAACCACAGAGAGAATAAGAACAGTGATCCTGGCAACAGGAAGATTCACTGAAAAAGAACAGATAATTTCTTGAGTAGATAAGCTGCATTTTAAAAAAGTTGTGGCAAAGACTGAAAGATTTCATCATAACCCAACACTCTATGATAGACCACAGATAAGTAATAACAGGTATGACCAAATGAGATATTTCTAGCTTAGGGGTTATCTACACTGGCCAGAATACTCCAGGCTATTCTTGGAGATGCCCCAGATTCCTCCTGTTCTGCCCACACTCTGTAGAGCAGGGGTCGGCAACCTATGGCCCCCGGGCTGGTTCTGGCCCAGGTCGCTGGACTTACCGGCCCAGGCAGACCACTGCCGCTGCCGCCGCCGCCACCCGTTTTGGTCACCATGCGGCCGTGCGCACCACAACCACCATTTTGTTCTCCAAAATGGCGGCCACAACGTGTTTGCACATGTGCAGGATTATTGCGCATGCGCAAACGCATCGCGACCACCATTTTGGAGAACAAAATGGCAGCCGCGGCGCCGGCAGCATGCGCGGCGCCCAGGGGGAGGCCCATCGCCACAGAGGGAAGCCTCCCGGTGGGACCCTCAGCAGCACTGGGCCTCTAGGAGGCCCGTCGCCGTCGAGACAAGCCTCTCCGGGGGGACCCTCAATG
>CM034703.1:213234467-213252467 GCA_020142125.1 Phrynosoma platyrhinos
TGTGATAACGTCCTATGACTTGCTCATGATCACCCAATGGCTTTCCATGACTGAGTGCGGATTTGAACCCTAGTCTCCAGAGTCATAGTCCAACATGCAAACCACTATGCCACAATGGCTCTCGCCATAGCAGCTTGGATAGGTAGAATGAGACCAAGGGCTCAAAGATATGTCATTGAGATGGGTACTAGGTGCAATTCGCTAGTTCATTGCCCAGGAGAGCCAGTTATACACAGACCTAGCAGCACATAATATCTAACTATTAAAGAAAGCAAAGAAACCTCGCTTCATAAATTGTAGGGTGCTTTTGAGTGTTCACAGGGTAGATGCCACTAATTTTAATTTGCTCAGTACAGAGGTGGTGTCCACATGACTTTACCAATCTATCAGAGATATGGTTTCTTTCTCTCAAGTAGTCCATGTTTTGCATCACAGAATCAGGCTTCCTACAAGCCTTTTAGCCCAAGAAGCAGAAGTAGATACAACAAGGGAGCAACGGATGGATGAGATGAACAAGTCACTCAGAAAATGAGAATACAAGACATATAAAAACTGAATATTGAGAACCATAATTCAAAGGATCAGGTGAAAGCCAAGAGGCAAAAATAATTTTTTACTTCAACAATGAGATCTACTGATGTCTAATAGTCAGCAAAACATCTGTGCCAGATTCCAGACTGTAATTTATCACATGCGGATTATAAACCACAATTGTAGCAATAGAATAATGCCTTGGGTAGTACATATTGCACAACATCACCTCTAGTCTGTTGCTGCTGTGCAGCTGAACTGTTGTTAGAGGGCATCCTTTCATTCATGGGGAAGCCTGTCAATAAACAGCCAATAGTGCTGCCACCCCACTACTTCACCAATGTGTTGTCCAATATTGAGCAGTCTTGTGGTGTCAGTCTCCTCATAACTCCCTCTCACTCTCTCTCTCACTCCCCCTTTCACCTTTCTTTCTTTCTTTCTTTCTTTCTTTCTTTCTTTCTTTCTTTCTTTCTTTCTTTCTTTTCTAAATTGGTTTCGCATAAATCCAGAATTGCACTACAAATTAAGAAAAAAGGAAAAAGAAAGGCATGCTGGGTAGGGCATGATGCAGAGTTTAAGGGAGAATGAGGAAGAAGCATGTGAAGACCATTAATGGCACCAAACACCCCTGTCATGCTACTGAAGAGAGGTGTGATAATAAAAGTTCCAAAACTGATATGTTTCTATTCTCTTTAAACATGACAAAGATCGTAAGACCAAGGTGAGACCAAGGCTCATATGATAAAGTACTTAGTTAAGATTATGTTTATTATACACTTAGGGCCTTTGCAGACTGCCAGAAATAGTGCAAATTGAGTCCACTTTAAGGGTTAGGGTTAGTGCTAGGGAGTCATGGGAATTTTTTTTTCTGAGACATTGAGCCTTCTCTGTCAATGAGCTCTGGTACCACAATAAAATACAGTTCCCATGATTCCCTAACCCTAACCCTTAAAGTGGACTCAATTTGCACTATTTCTGGCAGTCTGCAAAAGCCCTAAGATAGGTACACTTGGGGTAATGTGTCTGATTTCATTTATGATTTAAATCACACAGGTGTTTAGCTGGTAGCACTTTCAATCTGTAAAATGGAGAGTAGGGACATTACAGGAAGAACAAAGGATCTGAAGTTTTTTGAAGCTACAGAAACAACTAATTGAATATACAGTGCTACAATCCACTTTCAAAGGTATCCTTGGTAATTTTTCTAAGGGGAAGGGAGCTGAATAGTGGCATGTGATCATAACTGGTGTTTGTATGGAGTACCTCTGCAACATGTGCATTTTAGCATCATATCCAATGATGTTTAGAAGCCAGGAAACAGTAGAAGGAAAATCCAATGGTGTGCAGGAAACACACAGAACAAAACTGGTCATGGAACAAATGTACTAGATGTTGTGAACAGAGACTTGACACAGGGCTGCATCAAGAGCATCTGTTTGTTCTGATAATAGTATTCAGTTAGTCTTGCAATGCATGGTTCTGTCTTCAGTATTTGCAGTATGCAGTTCTGTGGAAAATGGGAGTCATTAAAATGGACAATACCCTTCATTGATGCTGCTTTATCCTTCTTTCAAAAGATGAATGGATCTTCTCCATTACAATTTCTTTGTTGGTCCATCAGTGAGCTTTGGTTTGCATTCCACTCCTCACATATTTCAGATTAAATAGGATAATTTCTCAGTCAGTCCTGAAATTTGAACTCAGACAGTTTGCCATAGTTTCCAGTTCCTTCATTTGCATCTCTTGCCTTTCCTTGAATGATAGCTGGGAGGGGCAGCATTTTCTTACTGCTCTTGATGCAGTCACACATTGAGTTATATCAAGATTCAGTTTTATACAACCATAGAATCATAGGATAATAGAGTTGGAAGAAACCCCAAGGGCCATCCAATCCAACCCTCTGCCATACAGGAATATACAATCAAAGCACCCAAACAAGTGGCCATCCAGTCTCTGTTTAAAAACTTCCAAAGAAGAAGACTCCACCACACTTTGAGGGGGTGTCTTCCACTGTTGAACAGCTCTACTGTCAGGAAGTTTCTGCTAATGTTTATTTGGAATTTCCTTTCCTGTAGTTTGAATTCATTCCTCTGGGTTCTATTCTCTGGAGCTGCAGAAAACATGCTTGCTCCATCCTCAATATGGCACCCTTTCAAATATTTGTGCAGAGTTTTAGTGATGTGCACATGTTTTTACAAGAAAACAATGCTGATGTGGTTTGAGACAGCCACATAATTTCTGTGGTTTGTAAACGCAGGCACATCATCATAAAGCTACACTACAACAATTCCAATCATACACAGAGGTTTGCCTTTCTTGAAATATGGCAGGATCTATGGCAGGGTGGGCAATATGCTCAACAGGCCACATGTGGGTCTTTATGCTTATGTTTCATCCTGGACCCTGCCCAGCATGCAAAACATCTCAAAAGAAAAATAAAAGTCAATAACAAAACAAAACACCTACTGCAGGAAGCTTCCAGGATTAGTGATTCTAATTTTTAAAAGATTACAGGCCCTCCCAGCCTGATGAGGCTTGGGCCCGTCCCCCAAAGAGCATTATGAAAGAAGATGTTACTTTCCTACTACTTCTAGTTTAATTTTGCTGGTTGGTAAACATTGGTCCTTGGACACCTATTCTGGATCTTTTGTGCACATGCACATGGTAATTATAGAGGGGGAAAGCAATGACAGCTCTGAAGTTAAATGAAGGTTGCAATGAATTTCACAGTTCAAAATTCACTAGAAAATCAGGATTATTGTTAGATTTTATGGAACAGAGGATACTTAAAGTTTCAGTTTAGAAGTTCAGGAAAAGGGCCAAATACTTTGGAACTGGAAAATCTGTTAGGAAATCTCGATGAAAAGGGTTTTGGAAACATCTCTCTGTCTTTCTTCTGCCTCTCAATCTACACAGTTTTCACGTAGTAGTCTCAGATATAAGGGTTTTTATTTCATTTTTTATTTTAAAAGGTTTTGCATGCTGTAAATCAGACAGGGTTTCAGATTTCAGCTGGAAGCATAAGAAGTTGAAAAGTATAGTGGAAATGAGAGAACAAGACAGAGGAGAAATATCCTCATTTTCTTATTTATCTTTAAAGTCTTGGTAGATCTATTGTGCCATCTTTCAGAATAAGAGAATTTAAAAATGTGAATCCTTTAGAGCAACTTGCTTTGTGCAGCCTATGAGATGTCTGCCACTCAAAACTGCCCACGACTTTAATCATCAATATGAGAATATAACCAATCAAATTCTACCCACCAGTAGTTTCCTAGGTAACCAGTAAAGAAAGATACTGTCATAGATTGCAAACAGAGAAAAGAATATACACACACATGCACACACTACACACACACACACACACGCACACATCCCCACCCCTGCAGTGCATCCATCTTTCCTCCTAATTGTTTCATACTATATCTGAAAAAGTTAAGGTGGTATTAAAAACAGAAATTGAACTAATGCAGAATCAATGGTGGTGGTGGGGAATAGGAGGACCCTGAATAAACTGCCCCTTCATCTCATCCATCAAATCCCTCCTCAAAACTCAAATGTTCAATGAAAGCTCTAGCTTAATCCTATAATACAGAAGCTGTGCACACTTATACATAATTCCTTTGTTACTCTGATCTGTGGAAAGATCCATATTAGACTACCAGCAACTTTGTGAGATGTTGGGGGTACTGAGCAAACATGCTTTCCCCCATTTTTTCCTCCCAAAATACAATTGCTGTTCAGGGGTTGCATGTTAATGAATACAGCACACTATCTGCTGTGTGAGAGCTAGCATGGTTTGAGTGCTGTATTTAGATTCTGGGAGACCAGGGATGGAATCCTTACTCCACCACAAAAACCCACTGGGTGATCTTGGTCAGGCTCATACCGTAAGTTCTCGGCCTCAGAGAAAGGCAATGGCAAACCCATTCTGAACCATTCTTACTAAAAAAAATCCAAATATCAGTTCACATTAGGGTTGCCATAAATAAGGCTCACAATAACGACAAGCTGCTGTGTGCCTGCTGCAGTCATGTGCCACACAGCAGTGCATGGTGGGTGACCATGCTGCTGTTTCAAGTTGCTTTTATAATTTGATTATTCACACAACTTGGCAAACATTCGGTGAAAAAGAGCTACAAAAGAGGACAACACATATTGCCTGCCAGTGATTCTGGTCACAAAGAACCAAGGAAAGGAAGAAGGATCTGGAGGAGGAAGATGGGGTGGTCATGGGGTGGAAGGAGAGCAGAAGTGTGGCAAAACAAGTCCTACCACTTTAAAGCCACTCTTACCAGTTATAATAACATTGTCCAGTTATAATGATATTGTATTAGAATACACATGATTGGGTAGTGTGCAGAAACTCACTGGGGAAAAAACCCTCATAAAAGTGTCTTGAGAAAACACAGACTATTGAGGGAGAAATTGCACCAAGGCAAAAGTTTGGAAGAGTGTTGCATACCACATGTGTAAATCAGACACTACTCGACATTCTTGGATAGAAATACAGCTGGCCTTCTGTATCCACAGATTCTTTATCCATGGATTCAACCATCCATGTCTTGAAAATATTCCAAAAAGATATGAATTCCAAAAAGAAACTTTGATTTTTCTATTTTACATAAGGAACATCATTTTACCACACCATTGTATATAATGGGATTTGAGTATTCATGGATTTTGGTATACATGAAGGATCCTGGAACCAAATCCCAGCAACACCAAGGGATCACTGTATTAGTGCAGACTGGCTGTTGAATTTCTGTCCCTCTTTTGTTTCTCATCTGCCCTTTTGTCCAAACCTGATATCAGAAAAAAAGTTACTGTCCTGGACTATAACTCCACAAATTCCTCAACCACTAGCCACACTGGCTGGTGTATTGTGGAAGTCATAGGCCAATGCTCAAACCCTCTTTGGGCACTACACTAGTACAACAGTTGAACAAGCAGTTCCAGTTTCTCAGAGGTTGCACAAGTACAGCTCCTAATGCAGCCAATCTCTCTGTGGTCCATACACATAACCTGCTCTTACACTTTTTGATGTAGTGGCTGGGGAGTAAATTGATTATTGAATATGAGTAAACTCAAGGCTGTGGCACCAGCAGCACATTTGGTTGTACAATGGTGGGATCCAGAGAAACTATCGGGGGATGCAGACCAGGTCCAGAGTGCTGCGGGACCGCAGCCTCTGCATCGTGGCGTTCCTGCGGCGACCCTAAAAGGAGCACCAAACTGGCGCTCTTTTTAGAAGTCAGGGAAAGTGCACCCTAAACGCGTAGGGTGCACTTTCCCTGACTTTTCCGCTGCAGCGCGTGTGGTCGCTGCGGCGGGAGGTTGCCCTGGGAGCGCCGGCCGTGCGGAGGGCCGGCAGCTCCAAGGGCAACCTCGGGAAGAGGAAGGGGCGCCGCTTGTGCAGCTGCCCCTCCTCTTCCGTGCCTCCAAGACGACCCAATTAGTCGTCTGCCGAGGCCCTTGGTTAGTGCATATTTATGCTCTACTAAAAGCATATAGAAACTTGGCCCTAAAAGCTGAGGTGCTAAACTACTTGGATTGCAATGTATCTGGGTAAGGGGTTTGTCCATTTGTTTAGTCTAAACTACCACATACATTGATATGGAACTATTTATTGATGTTAGTTATTGTTTTATATAGACAACATGCTGCAGTAGTAGTGTCTCACTAGACTACAATTTTGGAGACCAGGGTTTGATTCCTTGATTAGCTAAGGAAATCCATTGAGTGACTTTGGGCAAGTCACACTCTCTTAGCCCCAGAAAACTGTGATAGGTTCAGTTTAGGGTCATCATGAGTTAGAAATAACATGAAGGCAAACAAAAAACAAAAAAAAACAAATGTTTCACATTGCCTATCCTATCTTCACTTATGAACCATTTTTTTAAAGCAACATGTCCCTGTTCCTCAAAAGCATCCTGTTAAATTAATATTTGTTTTTTGAATGGCTAATAACTTTGGAGTAGATTGTCAATGTTACAGTACAATTTTAGAGAACTGGATTGCAGACTTATATTAGCTCCATTTGTCATTGGTACTCTGAAGAAAGGTCCATTAAGCCACTCATCAGGACAAAAGGGGGCATACATTTAAGTCTGTTTCCACCTTTGTGCTGTACACACATCTCTTCAGCCATTGATTATTCTAAAATGCACAATGCCACTAATGCAATGTTTCCAAATACCCAAATAGGGATAAGTTCAAACATTAATAGTTCTAACAATATACAAGCACTTTAGAAAAAATCTCCCCTTTACTTAAGGGCGAAGAGCTAAGGTATGTGCACATTAGTTTGACATGAATCCTTACAATGTGTGTTGAGGACATAAACCACTGCAAGTGTCTCCAGTACACATACATGACTTTTGGTATAAAGAAATTGTTTTCATATACATTTTACTCAGTATACAGCTGCATAGATTTATAAATTGGACATGTGCTATGCAAGTGAGTACTAGGTTAGTACAAATGTTAATGCCACTTAATGTATAATAATTGCACTTCCTTGCATACCCAGCAGCAGAAACTTGTACCACAGACATTTCCATGATGCCCTCACTTTTCTGCCACCACCCCCACCACTCATTGATGCTTTGCACCAACTTGCCCAGATTGGCCACTGGAGAGTACACCAATGTGTAGCAATAAAAACTGACCCCATGATGTGATGTTTTCATCGCTAAAACCCTAAATGTGTCTAGACTATGGGTCTTTGCAGACCCGCATAAAGGGCTGGCCTGGGGGTGGAGTTGGGGTGGGGCAGCTGTACGCCAGCTGCCTCGATTCCACCCCAACCCCATCCTGATGCCATGTGCCCATTCTCACAGCATAATAAAATGATAGCATGTGACATAAGGACACCCTCTTGGTGCAGCATGCACACATGCTGTGCCAAAAGGGCACCAAAAAGCTGTGCCACAGCTGAAAGAGTGGCCTTTTGCCACCCCTAAAAGGAGCAGCATTTTGCCACTCTTTTGGGGGCGACAAGAAGAAGGATCAGGGCTGCAGGATGCGGTTGCTGTGGCCCTGATTCACCGCTCCCAGGGGCGGCTCTGTTCCGCCCCTATTGGCCCATCTGTATCGACCCTATGATATCTAATGGACTAACATCCCCCATATGAACCTGTCTACCCTCTAAAAGTATCTGGCAAAGTCCTTCTGCATGTCCCCTTGGTCTCTGAGATGTGAGAAAGGTCCTATTCTATTGTGGCACCCAGTGTGTGGAAATCCCAGACACTGCAGGATGATGAGATTGTCTTCTTGTCTTTGTTTTCTGTTGCCACATGAAGACATTGCTTTTCCAGTGAGCCTTTAATTTATCTGCCACATAGGCTTGCATTTTATTTGGCCCTGGCTTTTATTAGGGTTTTTTTATTGCTGCTTTTTGTGGTTTATTGATTTGTTTTCATTTTGAAGTTATTTCTTGTTGTTTTATTGGCTGTGCAGTTGTTACACAGAGAGAGAGAGAGAGAGAGAGTTGGTTTGGACATCTCCATTTCAAGTGGAAAGGAAACCAAGTATACATCTATATATGAAGGGATAGTCATGAATGGTCCCCTTGTGGAGGGAAGAGGCTGTGACACACACACACCAAGAAGCATAGGCACAACTATGGGGATAAGCTTACAGGAAGCAACATCGTGGATAGAGCAGCAGCTCATTAATCATAATGTATTGTAATGAGAAACAGGTGATAGGGCTTGAATCAGTACCTGCTTTATTTATTATTTACCAGTTGTTGTTAACTGCCTTCAAGTCAGATCCTATCCATGGTGAATCTGTGGATGAGATATCCATCCTATCTTCCACTGCTCCATTTAGTTCCTGCAAATTCATGTCTGTGAACTCTCTGACTGAATCTATCCATTTGGCATGGGGTCCTCTTTCTACTACTCTCTACCTTTCCTAGCATTATTGTCTTTTCTAATGAGCTGTCCCTTGTGCTGTGGCCAAAGTACAACATCATCAGTTTGATCATCTTGGCTTCCAGGGAGATTTTGTTCAAGGGCCCATTATTTATTTATTTATTTTGTCTTTTTGGCTGTCCATGGTATCCTCAGCACTCTTCTCCAGTACCACATCCCCAATGAACTGATTATCTGCTTTTTTCCCTATTCTCCAGCTCTTACATTCATACATTGTGATGGTGAATACAATGGCCTGGATAATTCTCATTTTGGTGCTTAGTTGTATATCTTTAATCTTTAGGAGCTTATCTAGTTCTTTCATAGCTGCCCTTTCCATTCCTAGTCTTCTTATTTCTCAACCACAGTCACCAATCTGATCAGTGTTTGATTCAAGGTATGGGAACTCTTTAACTAATTTGATTTCATCATTGTAAAGTTGAATTTATGTATTTGTTCCGTGGTCATTATTTTTGTTTTCTTTATGTTCAGCTTTAAGCCTATCTTTGCACTGTCCTCTTTGACCTTCCTTAGTAACTGTTCAAAGTCCATGATGCTTTCTATTAGTCATATGTTGTCAGAAGCATATGATTGTTGATGTTCCTTCCTCCTCCTTCTTTGTCTAAACCTGCTCTTCATATGGTATTTTCTGTATACAAGCTGAACAGATAGCGTTACAGAATGTAGCCTTGTCTGACCCCTTTGCCAATTGAGAACCATTCTGTTTCTTTGGATTTTGTTCTGACAGTAGACTCTTGTAGCAGTTACTTACATTTATATAGTGCCTCTCCTCCAATGAGACCAGGGCAAAATACATAGCTCTCCTTCTTCCCACTCACAACAACCCTATGAGGTAGGCCAGGCTGAGAAAGACAGCCCAGAACAAGGTAATCCTGGCTCAATGAGTATTTGAACTGAAATTTCAAAAACACTGGAACCACAACTAATTATCATTTTTATGTGAGGAAAAAGGAAGAAGAGGAGCATCTGGAAATCAACTCTAGAAAGCAGTAACACAAATGACATAGCACCCTTTCTGAAGGGCAAGCCCATAGGGACTTTTGTTAGTCTTGGCTGTGGCGTCATTAGGGTTAGCATCACCCAGCATAGTAGCTCACAGTGACACCTCCCCACTGACCTCCTCCCATACCACACCATACAAAATCCTTAGTAAAGTTTGTTTTGTACTAATGTTCCTTATAAATTGTAATTTTCACATATCACTGAATGTAATGATAATAGTTGTGACATAAACAATTAGCAAAATTAAACTATACCTTTAAATTACAATATCAGCCTAAATATATTTACATGTACATATGGTTAAAGTGAAAATTTGGTAAGCTGGGATGTTTTTAAATATATATTTTTTTTAAAAAAATCCTAAATGTTTAATTTAAAAAAAATAATATATATTTTTTTAAAAATGTGAAACCTGTCCTTTCTCCTCCTGCTAAGGCTCACACCACTCATACCATCTCTTCAGCATTTTAAAGGGATTCATGGGAATGCCACAACCCATTTCTTCCAAAAGGCTGATGTTTGAGGAGTACTGCCACTTTGGGTGTCACCTGGTGCAGTCCACACCCCCTGAATATCCCTATTTATGCCCCTGAGTGGTGATGCTATGCCAGGACTGAATGTTTGGTTTCAATGGAACAGCTGTCAATCATGTGGACCCCTCCCCCCCAGTGACAGATTTACAACCTAATCTGGAAGAAGGCACAAGTACCACAGAGCAAATACTAGGGGGCATCTCTAGGCTGAAAAAGTGCCCGGGGAAAAGTAGCCTCTGGTGCAACCCCTCTTCTTTCAGTGGGTCTCCATGGATGTGGTGGCAAATGGGCCTAGTCAGCATTTTATTCTTGCTCAGTGTCCAAAGCATTGGTAGGTTAGGCCCAGAAAACTGTAGAAAATTTAAAAAGTGGCCATATTTTACTTCAGAGTACTGGTCCTGATTTTTAAAGGGAGAGGGGATGCAACAGGCATTGCCAGTGGGCCTTGGCAGTTGCCCAAGGATGCCAGCTGCTAGCGCCAGCCCTGGTGCCTGCTAAATATTTGAAACATAATAATATTCCTTAATTACTGAATATTTAATGCCAGTCATCTTTGTGCATGCAACACAGTGACATTATACAAGTGGGTAATTTAATTGTAAACTTAATAAAATGCAGTTTGAGTCAAATTTTGCTGTAATGTATTTTTGGAGCACAGTATTCTTTCATTTAAATTCTACAGTTGTTAGGAACAAGTGGATCATCTGCTGCTACCCCCCTCTGATATGTTTCATCCTGGCAAAGGCTTTAAGACCCTTCATTTGATCTGCACATTGAATGTGTCCTTTGGATCCATGCTTTCCGCATATCCCAGATGTCAGACCCATGTGCATGGTCTGTCATGATGTGTTATGATATGATAGCATGATGATATAATGAAAAAAGCTGTGATAATCTGATGTGTTATTAGAAGGATGGGTATGGGGAATATTGAAATGTATTGAATATTAATCATTTAGGTGCTATGGGCACGGGAACAAACAGGGAGGCAAATGGTAACAGAATCAAGGTTTATGGCTTTATGACCCTGCCTTTCCTGCAAGAGGATTTGGCTTACAAAGGGTCTGTGTGTGCCTTCCTCTCTTCCTTAAGGGCAATTGAATGATAAACATGGGAGGGAGCTGTGTTCGCTGGTCCTGACAGTGTGTTGGAACTCACAACAGTGGCTCATAAGATACAGCTGCATTCAGGCACCCATCCTGGAGGAGCCTTCCAAGGATGACCTGGAAGGTGAATAGGGAGTGCAAACCCTGGAAGAAAGTGCGGGTCTTGGGCAGGGAGGCACAGGGAGCAGAGAGCAGCTTCAAAAGGAGGCCCAACTGGCTGTGCAGGATTGCATGGAGGAATGGTTCCAAGGCAGTGAGCATTACATGGGGATGGAAGAATGGCTCTGGGGATAAGACCTGCAAGACCAGCTGGTCTGTGTGGAGGAGGACGAGTGGTTCCGAACCCCACTTCCCACCCTGAGCTGAGAACGACTTAGTGAGAAGAGATCATTGGGCTGGGATGTGGCAGTAGCCGGACCACTACATGTGGATCCCCAAGCTAGGGAGGATCAGGACACTAGGCGGCAATGGACACAGATGGATGAGTGTTTAATGTGAGACATCCTAGCCGAGGTAACAAATGTGCTGGCCAGATTCATGGTGGGACAGCTGCAGCAGCAGAGAGTGTGGTAAGAGAGCCAACTCACAGAGAGGAAGGAATCCCAGTGGGACAGTTGGCCCATGGAGTGTCAGGGAGCTCTTGGGGCGGGAGGAACTTGGGAAGGTGAGTGGCATGAAGTGAAGTTGGGAAGGCAGGAGTGTCCACTACACCAGCCCGAGCCCTAGGAGCTGGCTCAACCCAGGGTGAGAGGGATGATCCCATGAGCCCCAGCAATTGTCCTGGCCCCAGCCCATCAAGCCAGGACTGGCAGCCAGACACCTGGGAGTGTGGTTTGACAGGAGGCTGAGCCAGTTGCCCTACTTCTTGGCCTAGGGAGTGGGGCGCATGAACGAGTGGGAACACACCTTCCCCAATGAAGGATCAAAAGTGAGAAGTGTGGCTGCACACCTGGATGGTGAAGCAGGGGACTGGTTGGTGCAGTTACATGACAGAGGGGCAGCAGAAATGAGGAATTTGCCAGCATTTATGGTAGCCCGGTGGGCCCAATTCAAAGACTCCTTCTGGGCAGAGAGGACCCAATCCAAGCTGATTGTACTGGATCAAGGAGCCCGTTCAGTGACTCAGTACACAGTAGAATTTTGCAGGCTGGCTGTGCAAGTCCCATATTGGCCCAAAGCTGGTAAGGTGCAATACTTTAAGGAGGGGCTGGGGCCAGATCCCCTGGAGTGGGTCCTAGTGAGGGACAGTCCCTGGACTGTGAGGGAAAGGATCTAAGGAAGGTGAAATGGTGAAGGAGGAGATTTGTCTGACAAGGCAGCAGTACAGGGGAGCAGGCAAGGGGACTAAAACCAAAGGGCAAAGAGAGAGGGACAAGCACCTGAGAATTGGAGTGAGAGAGACAGATGAGATTGGGACTTTGCCTAGATCACAGGCAGAAAGGACACTGGATTGCTGAATTCCCTGACCGAGACACCCACCAGTAAGGAGGCATGTCAAAGAAAGTGCCTGCACCAGCTCTGTCAGGGAACAAGCGGTGTTCAACCAAGGCCAGCCAGGTGGCCAGGCTTTTGAAGTGGCAAGCTGAGATGTTGCAGAGCCAAAGGCAACACCTGATCCTACAGAATCGGAGGACAATGCAGAACCGGTGGGAAACTTCTCCAGCCTGCCTCAAACAGTGGCAGAAGGCAGGCCCCAGACCCAAGCCACTGCACGGGTATCCTATACACCCTAAGAGTCAAGTTGGAGAGCCCAAAAGGGGGAGGAAGTATGAACTTGGTGGCAATCATAGACTCAGGCTGCACCCGATGCTTTATAAACCAAGACATAGTCATGGTACTAAAGCTAGATACCAAGAAGTTAGAGAACCCCATCACCTTCCAGCAATGACTCCCCCATGGGAGGAAAAGCCTACTAGCAAGCTGACATGGATGGTGTGGCTTGGGGTGGTGGAACACTGGGAAAAAATCCAATTTGTGGTGGGCCCAACCTCGAGCTACTAGTTGATCCTGGGAATGGATTGGCTGCAATTCCACAACCCCATGATCTAGTGGAGGCCAGGAGAACTGATCTTCAATGACCCAGTATGTAGGGAACATATCTGGGGCCCCAACTGAAATGCAGGGGAGAAAGCGATGGCTGCACTAATCCAACCAACTCCCAGCAAGACCGGGTGGGGAAAGCCATCCAGGAGGATTGACTGGGCAACTCCCAATCTACCTGGACTTGGTGGAGGTGTTTGAGGAGAAGAAGTGTGGCCAGCTCCCACCCCACTGAGAGACGGATTGCACAATTGAGTTGGAATTGGGAACTCAACCCTCCCAAGCCCAAACTGTACTCAATGACCACCCTTGAGATGAGGACTCTCAAGGACTTTATAGAAAAGAATCTGGCCAGAGGTTTGATCCATCCATGTTTGTGGCCTCAGTGTCCTTCCGAGAAAAGAAGGACAGGTCACTGAGGCGAGTCACAAACTATTGGAATCTTAATGGACTATGCAGTACCAACATGTTTCCCCCTTCTACTTATGAAAGACATACTAGGGAGACTGGCTACCAGATGAATTTTTATGAAGTTGGACTTAGGAGAGGCCTCTTTCCTAAGTGTGGATCCAGGAGGGGGATGAGTATAAAACCACATTTAACTGCCCTCTGGGGATATTTGAGTATATGGTGATGCCACTTGGGCTATCAGGCACTTCAGCTGCTTTTAGGTTACCTGAGTAGGTAACCAGCCACTGAAAATAATAATGCCTGTTCCTGATTTCTGTTGTAGCTATTTTAAATTATTTGTTATTTATAATTGAAGTATGTTTTTATATTTTGTCTGTTTAATTGTATTTTGGGGTGGGTGGGCTATTGGGGGATGGGATTGTTTATTTTATCATCTAAGCTGCCTCGGTTGTATTTTACAGAGAGGAGGGATATAAATAATAAACAAACAAACAAATAAATAAATAATTGGCTGCTGAATGAAATAATGCATGATCTGCTGTTTGAAAGGGTCCTGGTCTACCTAGATGACATCTTGATTTACTCCCAGGACCTGGACTCCCATATGAAGTTGGTAAGGGTGGTGCTGAAGCACCTCTTGGACAATCAATTACCTTATTTTCCTGTGTATAAGACTACTTTTTAACCTGCAAAATCTGTGGTTAAAGTGGGAGGTCGTCTTATACGCCGGGTATAAGGATAAGGAGGGTGGAGGTGCTAAAACTCTATATTTTGACTGGAAAAATGGGGGGCTGTCTTATACGCAGGTTGTCTTATACGCCGGAAAATACGGTATATGTCAAGCTATCTAAATGCAACTTTCACACAGACAAATTGGATTTCCTCAGATACTGTGTAGCCACCCAGGAAATTGAAATGGACCCTAACAAGGTTCAAACAGTGCTAGAGTGGGCCTGGCCTAAGACCAGGAAACAGGTGCAGAGTTTTTTGGAATTTGTAGACCTCTACAGTCTATCCCCGACTTTGTCCAGATAGCTCTGTCTATCATGGACCTGTTAAAGACTGAGACCCAACCAGAGAGACCTGTCAAAAAACCCAAGCCATCCACTAATATTAAGAGGATGCTGGAATGTGAGGAAGCCTTTGAAAAGTTGAAGCAGCTGTTTAGCATCAAACACATCCTGAAACACCCAGACCCAGATCAACCCTTTTTCAGACAGGCCAATGCCAGCGATGTTACATTGGGAGCAGTGTTAATGCAAAGAGACTCAAACATAGAGCTACAGCCCTGTGCCTAACTGTCCAAAAAGTTTCAGGGGGCAGATCTGGATTGGGAAAGGGAAGCTTTCATGATCAAGTGGGCCCTGCAGAATTGGCAACAGTTTTTGGTGGGCATACCTCATCCCTTTGAAGTCTGGATGGATTGCCACAACTTTGAAGCATTGTAGACCCTGAGAAAGTTAAGCCCAAAGCAGAGCGTGGGCCAAGAAGTTTTACCACTTTAAGTTCCAATTCAGCTCCAACATGAAAGCAAGAGACAAGCCCCATTAAAGACTATTTTGAACCCAGAGCAATTGGGGCTGGCGGTGACCACCTGACGTCAAGCCTGGAAAGAAGAGGAAGATAAAGAATCACCCCCAGACTCATTGTATCAAAGTTCCCATGAAGTGGTGGGGAGGGACCAGTGGCTTAAGGAGCATCAGGGGACTCTACAGTTAAAAAATAGACTGTGGTACAAAGGGGTTAGGGTCTATGTCCCGGAAAAAAATGAGAATCAAGGTTTTGCAGTCATGCCATGACACAAAGGCAGCCAGATATTGGGGATTCCTGAGGACTTAGCATCTAGTCCAAAAACAGTACTGGTGGGGTGGAATCCAATGGGATGTGGAAGCATATGTCAAAGGTTGCCCTGTTTGTGCTCGTGTCAAGCCGGGGCAAACCTACGGGGCTGCTGTAACCACTACCCATGCCCAGTGCCCCCTGGAGACACATAGCAATGGACTTTATACCAGACTTACCCAACAGCAGGGGTGAAACACCATATGGGTGGTAATGGAACTATTTCCAAAACAAGCACATTTTGTGGGGTGCAAGGGCTTACTGCCCACGGCCAAGCTGGCCAAGCTGTTCATTGGCCATGTGTACAAATCACATGTGCTGCCTGAGAGGATTGTGAGTGATAGAGGGGGCCAGTTCATTTCGCAGTTTTGGAAGAGTTTGCAAAAAAAAAAAAAAAAAGTTAGGGATTGAGCAGGTGATTAGCATATCTCATTACCCAGAGATAGATGTACAATCAGAGAGAATGAATGCTACTCTGGAGTAATACCTATGATGCTATAGCAATTATTTGCAGGATGATTGGTTTGACTTACTGCCTCATGCAGAGGTAGAATTCAATGGGGCCATTAACCAGAGTACTGGCCATTCCCCATTTGAGATTGTTTATGGCTATGAGCCGAAGACCTTGCCTTCACTGACAGCAGAGCCAGAGGTTGCTGTCCCACTCTCCCAATGGATTAGAACAATCAAAAATGCCTGCCCCCAAATTGTGATTGCTCTGGAAGGGGCAAAGATGGATTACAAGAGGTTTGCAGATCACAAAAGGGGAAAAGAATGGGACTTGGTTCCAGGGAGCAAAATATATTTGTCCACCAAGCATCTGAAGGCCTGACAACCATAAAAAAACTGGGACTGAAATATGTGGGACCATTCGTACTAAAAAGACTGGCCAATGAAGTGACTACAGAGCTGGACCTGCATAAGTACTACAGACATCTGCATCCAGTATTCCATTTCAGCTTACTAAAGCCAGCTTTGGCAACAGATTTCTGGTGAATGGACCAAGCTCCACCCCCACTGCTGGTGGTGGGAAAAGAACAATACCTTGAAGTTGCTGTGATTTTAGACTCGAGATTGTATAGTGCAAGTTGCAGTACTTGGTCTGTTAGAAACATTTTCCTGAGTCTGAAAATGAGTGGGTATATGCCTACCACATTAACACCCCTGAACTGACTCAGTTGTTTTGTGAAAAACACCTGGAGAAACTGGGGAAGGGGGGAAGAGTTAAATGAATTTGATAAGACTAATCCTGGGGTAGTGAGATTTCAGATTGATGTGCATGGGTTTGTCATGATGTGTTATGATATGATGGCATGATGATGTAATGATATAATGTTGTGATAATTTGATGAGTTATTGGAAGGATGGGTATGGGGAATATTGAAATGTATTGAATATTAATCATTTGTGTGCTATGGGCATGGGAACAAACAGGGAGGCAAATGGTAACAGGATGAAGGTTTATGGTTTTATGACCCTGCCTTTCCTTCAAGAGGATTTGGCTTGCAAAGGTGAGGGGTCCCTTCCTCCCTTTCTTAAGTGTGATTGAATGATAAACATGGGAGGGAGAAAAAGAGGGGCATGAAAGGTTGCTTTGATCAGGATCAAAGGGGTTCAAGGAAGGGGGGTGGGATAACTTGTATTCTTATGCTAAGGTTCGGGGAAGGAACCTCAGTTCTGACACAGATCCCAGACAGGTGACGTCTGTCTCAATTCTAGAAATAAAAATCTTTTTATTTTTTATTACAATGATATGTTTTCTTGCTTATTGGGAGCTGATTTCACTGATCTTGACACCGGTGCTGTTTCAGTGTAGCCAAAAGTTGCTCATTGTGAAGAACTGAACTCACACTATACAAATATAGGACCTAGAACAAATCAAGCCTGAACTCTCCCTGGAAGCCAACATGATTAAACTGAGGCTGTTGTATTTCCACCATATCATGAGAAGGCACAGATCACTAGAAAAGACAATGATGCTGTGGAAGGAAGAGGGCAGTAGAAAGAGAGGGAGACCACATGCGAGATGGATGGATGGATTCAATCAGGGATGATATGGGTCTGTGCCTGAGGACCTGAGCAGACTGGTAGAGAATAGGAGGGGTTGGAGATGCCCTATTTATAGGATTGCCATGAAGAGGGCAACAACAAAAACAGATTACATGAGGAATGTTGGATGGGAATTCAGCTGATGGACTTTAAAACTTCAAGAGCAGGGGTTTTTAACTAGGGTTCCCTGAGCGTATCTAGAGATTCCTTGACAAATATTTGTTGAGCTATAGGTATAATAATTTTCATGCCAGGGTTTCCTGAGATGTATAACTGTCAGGCAACAGAACTAAAAATTATTTCAAAGCTTCCTCCAGGGCAAAAGGGTTGAGAAAAAAAAAAGCTGTTGTAGAGTGGCAGTTCAATGATACAGAAATGGGAGTCTTGTTTTATTTCTGACAACATTTTGGTTTTCAATGAGAGCTATGCAATGAAAATAGTGGATAATCCAAGATTTGGTATAGTTGTGTCTGGATAACAGGAGCTATCTCTGTCTTCACTCCTTCAAAGGACCTTATCCCACGCTGCTGTAAAAGTGGCAAGAAAGCGATA
>CM034703.1:213303727-213316233 GCA_020142125.1 Phrynosoma platyrhinos
TCAGCGCGCTTGCAAAAAGCATAGGATGAGCCCTTCCCGAATCTTCGTTTGCGAAGAAAAGCCAGAGATCTATAGATATATATTAAAAAGAACCACACTGACACTGCTGATTACCAAATCCTTTAAAAAGGTTTCAAGGTTAGAGGCTACATAGAAGTGAGATAGAAACTGCCACATCCATCCAACAGAAGGTGTGGGAGTAGAAACAGTCCTTTACCATCCCTAAAACATTTTTTTCAATGGACCACCAATGCGCTTTTCTAGTAATTGAGAAATGTTCCACGTTTCCAAGAATTCTCACATTTTTAATGCTAAGATCCTTCAGTTTTATAAAACCAAATTAACATACCAATTATCCAAGTAGCTCACTTCATAAAATTTAAATGCACAATATATTTGAACATAACTTACTGTTATTTGTAAATATATTCATTATTCATGAAAGCATTACTTTTAATTTTTGAAATCAAACACTGCCTGGCTACCATTTTATTGATTTATTCAAGAAAGGAACTAAAAGCATGCAATTAACACATCATCTTTCAGGAGGAAAAAAATCTTAGTTGTTTAAATAAACTGTAAATTTTGAATTGGTTACTCTGAAGACTTTCTTTTTGCACCCAAATCCACATTTAAAATATTCTGTAAAATTTAAAAATCAGAAAAAAATGTGTAGAATGAGCAATGGGATTCTAAAGTTCCATCTGAAAAAGTGAGGGCCTCAGCAGACGGAGGCCCTGGAGCCGCCGCCAGACGGAGCGCCGCGGGGCTGCAGCCTCCGCATCCCGGCGCTCCTGCGGCGGCTCTGGAAGGAGCGCTAAATCAGCGCTCCTTCCTCAAGACAGGGAAAGTGTGCCCTAAAAGCGGTGGGCGCACTTTCCCTGACTCAAACGCCGCAGTGCGTCCGGTCGCCGCGGCGTGAGGTCATCCCTGGAGCGCCGGCTGTGCGAACGGCCGGCGACTCCGAGGGCGACCTCAGGAAGAGGAAGGGGTGCCGCTCGTGCGGCTGCCCCTCCTCTTCGGGGCCCGGAAGATGGCTCAATTAGCCGTCTGCCGAGGCCCTGAGTTAGGGGGGTTGCAGACTGCCAGAAATAGTGCAAATTGAGTCCACTTTTAGGGTTAGGGCTAGGGAATCGTGGGAACTGTATTTTATTGTGGCACCAGAGCTCTCTGACAGAGAAGGCTCAATGTCTCAGAAAAACAACAATTCCCATGATTCCCTAGCACTAACCCTAACCCTGAAAGTGGACTCAATTTGCACTATTTCTGGCAGTCTGCAACCCCCCTTAATTAATATATTTAGACCAGATCTTAGGAACCTGCAGTTTCTTCAGTATGCCACACAAGTTAACAATTACAATGCTCATAATTCAGAAAAGAACTGGGCTACATACAATTGCAATATTCTTCAACTGTCCCTATTAACCCCCTGTGGTCCTACATTTTCAGTTACTTTCAAAATGTCCCAAGTTATCTCTCCTCCAGCTATTTGCTTAGGCTTCTGCAAACCTAGTTCAACATGTAAAAATAGTTTACACTTAATTAATTCAACTGGGGAGGGAGGAATGCAGAAAATGGGGTGGACACTTGCGTTCCTTGTCAGCTCAGGCAAAAGCAAACTGTTACAGCCTCTCCAAATTTGTCTGTTTTTCCATATTACACTAATAACTTTCATCATCTTGACTACATTCTGATGATGATGATGATGTGGGCGGTGTTCCTTGGGGGGGGGGACATGCTTCAGCATGATATTTTTTTTTAAAAAAATTATAGTTTCTGCAACTGGTTGCATTTTTGTGGGATCATGAGAGCAACCTGGACTTGTCCGATGATTGGAATTCCTCCCTGTCCTGGCATGCATCCTGTGATGGGAATTTCCCCCCAGCTGGGGAGCTCTGTGCAAGACTGGAGACATGTCAGAAGAGAAGGCTGAGAGGTGATATGATAGCCGTGTTTAAATATTTGAAGGGATGTCATATCAAGGAGGGAACAAGCTTGTTTTCGGCTGCTCCAGAGACTAGGACCCTGAAACAATGGATGCAAGCTACAGGAAAAGAGATTCCACCTCAACATTAGGAGGAACTTCCTGACAGTAAGGGCGGTTCGACAGTGGAACACACTCCCTCGGAAAGTAGTGGAGTTTCCTTCCTTGGAGGTCTTTAAGCAGCGGCTGGATGGCCATCTGTCGGGGATGCTTTGATTGGGAGTTCCTGCATGGCAGGGGGTTGGACTGGATGGCCCTTGTGGTTTCTTCCAACTCTATGATTCTATGATTCTATGATTTCCCACCCTGCATAAATATTACCTTCCAGCTGGGAGGTGTGTGTGTGTGTGTGTTAAACTGGATGGTGACTGTTCTGCTAACTAATGAAGTCACAAACCCACAGTGATTTCTTCTCCACTCTGATTTAAGGTGGGGTTTCATGGGGTTTCCTTGGCAAGATTTGTTCAGAGGTGGTTTCCCTTTGCTTTCCTTTGAGGTTGAGAGAGTATGACTTGCCCAGGCTCACCCAGTGGGGTCATTCTTCCTTGTGGCCATCCTGCATTTGAATCACCTATCTCTCTCTCTTCCTCTTTATCACAGCCTTGGAAAAGGGGCTTGGGGATAGAAGCCTCCAATTCCCCTCCCCATCTCTCTCTCTCTCTCTCCCTCCCTCCCTCTTGATCACAGCTTTGGAAAGGGCTGGGAGTAGAAACCTCATTTCCCCTATCTCTCCCTCCCTTGCGTAATCAGAAACACTCATGTGCACATCATATGATTGACATTTTTGTTTAAAAAAGAATCAGGATGGATTGAACACATCCGATATTGAGAATCCATTTTGTTGTGGTGTAAATATAAGTGTGAACATGAATAATGTTTAATAGACACGAATGCATTCAGTAATGGAAAATGTACTGTGAACTTTGGTCCTGTTTGGATTGATTCTGTGATCCCAGATCAATGCAGCTTGAAACCTGGGCTTTTGGCAAGTGTGAATGAGCCCCCAGTGAGTCTAAACCCTACCATTCCATGATTACAGAACTACAGAGAGTTCCTCCACTCCCAGATCACTATCATCCTGCCCTGAACAGAAAACTAGGTCCAGAGTGTATCCTGCAACATGGGTGACACCAGATATTACTTGGGACCGCATCATGGTTGTCACGGCAGACATAAAGTTCTGAGCTGCTCCTGATAGTGTGGTCTCTGCATGGATGTTAAAGTCCCCCAGCACAACAACCTGAGGGGACTCCAACGACACTGCAGAGACCAACTCCACCAGCTCAGGAAGGGAGACTGTTGAGCAGTGGGGTGGGCGGTACACCAACAAAATCCCTATCCTGTCTTGGTCACCCACCTTTAAGTAAGCACACTCATACCCAGTAGACTGTGGGACAGAGCACTTGGTAAGGGAGATGGGGTCCTGATAGACCACTACAACTCTGTTTCTATGCCTCAGGCTTCACCTGCTGCTGTACAGAGAACTTGGATGGGCAAAGCTGGGAGAGATTGCCCCCCTCCGCCCCATCCTACTAGGTCTCCATAATACAAGCTAGGTCAGCATGTTTGTCCAGGATCAAGTCCTGGATCAGTAGTGTCTTTCCCTTCACAACCTGGCATTGAGCAGCAGCATTTTCAGCCCAGGGGGCCTGCTGCTGAGGCTATTGAAGCTATTTGAAATGGGGTCACCTTGGGAGTAACCAGTACTCTGTGGCTCTGTTTTTCCAGGGTAGTAGGGTTGACTCCCCATATCATATCTCCCTCTTTCCATTGCTGTCATAATGGCTACTCCCTGGATTGCTTCCCTTCCCATGCCCTCCATATACTACAGTTGGCTATTAACAGGTGGCAAGTTATTTGAAGAGTTGCCAGCAGCTCGAGCCACCCCTTTTCTACCAGCTAAATGGACTGGCCCTGGCCTTCACACTCGCTTCCCTGGTGAAGCTGCTTTGGTAACAACCCTAGTGGCAGCAGGCCTATTGAAGGTGAGGACAGCAGGAGTAGCAGAAACCACATCAGCAGGAGCAGCAGCAAGCAGGCAGGTGGTAATAAACCTCTTCCTGGGGTGTGGGGTGGCAATTCTTCTCTCCTCAGCTCCCCTCAGTCCCAACCAGTACCCAGGTTATATCGCCTTTCCCAGGGGCCAGGTGGTCCTCCCTGGCTATGTAGCCAGGAACCAGCTGACTGCTTGGGCCCTGATTCTGGCAGGGGGCAGCTCATAGAGTCCTCCCAGTAGGGTGAAGCCAGCAGCAGCAGAAATAACAGCAGCAGCAACAACAAGCAGACAGGTGGTAATAAACCTCTTTATAGGGTGTGGGGTGTCAATTCATCTTTCCTCTCTGTGCTAGCTGCCTCTTCTGTTGATGGGGACTAAGGCCTTGGGTTTACTGTTTTGCCTAAGTTATATTACATTGTTATATGCATACCCATATCTCTAAGCAGTGAAAATTTTGAGCTGTGTGTTGTGCTTATTCTGGGCTTGCTTGCTTTCCTTTGGAATGCATTTTCCAACATTTTTATTAATTTGCAAATAGAATAGCAGAGCAAAAATGTTTGTGAAATCCTTAGCACTGTCACACATTTTGAATCTAAATGTCATGAGATCTTAACCATAATCCTAGTTTAAAAACAACAACAATAGATAAGCTCATGAAACTCTGAGCATTATTTTCATCAGGTTATTTATTCTTTTTAAACTAGGATTATGCATTTTTAACCATTATTTATCCACAGCCAATTCAACAGTCATGCTCATATGTGAAATGGACTTTTGATTCTGAACCTTTTGATTCAGTAGCTGGGGGCACCTTCTTGAGCATTAATGACTTCAAGTAAACACAACACACACACACACACACACAAAGTGTTGATTAGTCTTTCACATTTGTTGTAATGGATTATGTCTCATGGCTCAGTTCTAGGAAATCCTGGGATCTGTAGTTTATTGTTGCACTAGGGCTCTCTGACAGAGAAAGTTAAATGTCTTACAAAATTACAGTTCCCAGAATTCCCTAGCATTGAGACAGGGCAGTGAAAGTGGTCCAAATTGGAATATTTCTGCAGCATGTTTTGGATCTATGTAGTGTAAAAGGGCCCTTGTGTGGTTTTAACAACCCCAACGCAAAATCCTTAAAGTTTTTTTTAAACTGATTGAATTGCATTCTTCCCTCCTAAAGAAACCCATCAATGTAGATGAAATCAAATTGGCTATAGGCAAACAAAAGCCAGAAAAATCCCCTGACCTGGATGGGTTTTCAGAGGAGTTTTACAAGTTACTTTTTGATGATTTAGCCCTGTGGCACACACTACTACCACCTTTCTCCTTTTACACTTTAATTCTAGCTGGCAGTCCTGTGGGGACTTGTTGTCCCCACCCTTATCACCTAATTAAGTGTAAGGGACCCACACTATTCTTTTGTATGATGTCCCACCTCCAAAACTTTAAAATATTAGCAGCATGGTTTGTGATTAAAACATAGGTCAAGCGATGTTGGAACAAGAATAAAAGTTTATTTTAAAACAGCATGTAATAAATGTAACTTGCATCAGAACTTGCTACTATAGTCTTTCTTGGTTACAAAATTATAACATTTGTTTCTAATTTACTCACAGTACCTCAGCCACACTGGCTAGCCCTATCTATCTGGAGAGAACACCACAGCAACTTTCTTTTTTAGAGTTATGTAAGTGTTCAGAGTCTCTCCTTTCTAGACTCTAACTCCCCAAAATACAGTTCCCTCAGGAACACCCAAAAACACAGCCCTCTCTCTGGCTTAACTTTCTCAACTGACCCTCCTCTTAACTCTAACTCAAACTGTCCACCAACTGGCCTTTTAAATGCTCCCAGCTGGAATCCCATTGGCTGGCTCTCATATATCACAATAGATATATCACAGTACAAACATGTGATAAAGTGGGTGAAAACTAAAGTACAGCTATGGAGGACACTGAAACTTTCCATTCTAGGAAAAAATAGCCTCATTAAGATGTTCTTCATTACCCATTTGTTTTTCTTATTCTAAACTAATCTTTTCACACACTTTTAATAGGAGAAGACCCAGATTTCAAAATAATAATAATAATAATAATAATAACACCAACAACAATAATAATGTCCATTCTAAGAACAGAGGGTTAGCAATAACTGATATCAGACTTTACTTTCAAACATTCCAATTAGCCCAGTTTATTCAGCATATTAAAGAAGTTCACACCGCTAGATGGATTACGTTGGAAATAAATAACATCTCCTCAAGTTATCTTTCTCTAGTTTCAACCTACAAGAAGGTAGCTCAGGAAACTACAAAACCCATTTTTACACTCATTAACTAGTTGGACATAATAGGAACATTTACCTAGTCCCCAAACCATCCTTTACGATAATTTCTTCTATACCCATGATTCCAAATAATAGACAAATTTACTCAGTTTAAAGAACAGGAAGAGAGTGGGGCCTACCATATTATTTATTTATAAAGTAGAAAATCTATGACTATAGAAAATCTGAAAGCAGCTCAGGCCTAATTGATTTAAAATGCATCTAAATTCCTTTTTTACCTCTCAATATCTTTAGGGGAACTGTCATTTTTTTTTTAAAAGAACTCTGCAAAAAAAAATCTCAAATAAAAGGGGGATGCTGCATCTATCTACAAGGTTTTGTTGGAAAACACACATGAGATGGGTTAATTCTGTATTTCTACATGGCAGGGGGTTGGATTGGGTGGATCTTGTGGCTTTTGAACTCTATCATTCTAATTCATTCAAACAGTATGGCAGTCAGATCTAAGAATTGAAATGCTGACACTGACTGGTTATGCATCTGGTCCTCTCCCCCATATACTTCTCACTCACAGCTACAAAGAAAGGAATTCTCAAGAACGTACATAAATGGTATGTGACCCCTATTCAATTATCCAGAATGGTCAAAATGTTCTGCTAAGATGTTGGAGGGTTTGTAAAGATATAGGTCACATAATCATATGTGGCTAGATCATTCCAAAATAAAGTGTTTTTGGAATGTAATTGTCAATAAGATTTTGCATATAACACAATAAACCATCCACTTCTATCCATCACTTCTGTTACTTTCCATTTACCTAACAACAATAGTCAGTTAAAACACAGAAGATTAATTGCTTTCTTCCTTGCAGCTGCTGAAGCAAAAATAGACAAATGCTGGAAATCAGGGGATCTTAAGCTAGATAATTGGTGGAAAAGAGCATGGGGCACTTGATTATTAGAATTTTTTTCTCATAATATAAAAGCCTGTAATGGACTAACAAAAGACAACACATTTTATGAAGATGGGTAACTTTTTATTCATTATGTCAACAAAAATTTTCAGCAGCTTCAACCACTGAGTGGTCAACTGGACTTCTGGAAGGAAATGTTGTACCTTGACTCTCTTCTCCAATCTGACAAGCACCCATTGAATTCGGTAGACAGATCATATGAATCAAGTATGAACTAAATGATCTTTTGTTCCATTTTTAGGTGACACAAATGGACAGAATGTTTCTGTAGCCACATTCTATGCCTATGTTTGTTTGACTTTTATTTCTTGTTAAAATTTTATTTAATAATGCTAATAAAAGGGTGAGGGATCACAGTGGAACATGAGGGTCCACACCTAATCAAAGTTGAGTAATACCTAAATTGATAAAATTCTGTTAGGAACCCTGCTCTAAATACTTGCTTATACAGAGTAGGTGTGTGTGTGTGTATGTGTGTGTGCGTGTGCGTGTGTGTGTGTGTGTGGTTAGGTGGCTCCACTGAACAAATCATGCCAAGAAAACCCCATGATAAGTTCACCTAAGGGTCGCCATAAGTCAGAAATGGCTTGAAGGCACACAACAACAACAACAAACAACCATATCCATCTTGACCTCCCCAAGCACTTCCTCATTGAGGCCTAGATATCAGAAATGGTAATAGTAGACTGGTTTGAAGACAAGATCTAGTATGGTAGTGTGAAAGATCTGAGTCAGGTTAAAGATTTATGGTGAATCAGCATCTTGGTATTTAGATGTTGTCTTTTTAGTGTGATAGAGTTGTGTAAATAGTGCTATGAGCCCTTCTTGTTGAAGAGAATTGGAAGGAATAGGAACTATGAGATGCATATGATGTAGTTACTCTGGTTAGAAGTTTTTTAAGAAGCAGAATTCTTGCAGAAATAGGTTTATTGTTCAGCTTTTTGTGGGATAATAGAAAACATCTCTCTCTGTCTCTGTCTCCTTGTTGAAGGTTTAAAATTGTATTGGCCTGGAAAAACTTTTTAAATGAATTTATCAATGGAGAAAAATACTCTGGAGTCTTGCAATAATGGAAAAATTGACATAGCATGAGAGATACTCAAAACAACTGATACCTTCTATGAAATGTGGCACCTTTTTATAATATTTGTGAACTGATATGTGTGTTTATGTGTATGTATACACACATAGATATATATGTGCATGTGTATGTCTGTGTATCTTAATATACTGTATATGTTTATATAACTGGATAGGTCATGTAACTATTCCTCCGGCTTCCCATGGATCCATTTGGAAACTACCTATATCTTAGGGGGCTTTTATGTGATTAATAACTGTTGTTTTATGTTACATATGTATTTGCTGCTGTCAACTAAATTAGGTTTTTATAGTGTGTGTGTATGGTATGTGATCTAAAATGATTCCAGAATGGTTTCCAAACTTAACAGATACATAAAATGCTTTAAATAAGACAACAGATTATAAATATTTCATAAATTGAACAGCTTTCTTTTTTGGTCTGACATCTGAAAGAAAGCAGTGTAAATGTCAGGAGGGTCACTCTGGGGAAGGCATAACATAGGTGTCCAAAGGTTGTCTCCTTCTTTGCTCTCTATTTTGCATCTGTGGCTGGATCAGGGACTCATCAGAGCTCAGGCAAGTTACTATCTGGACTGAAGCCATCATAGTTTGCAGAAGACCCAAGCACATGGAAATGCTGATATGGAAGAACATGCTCCTTAATTAACAAATAAAAATAAGTATACAATAAATTAACATTTTCTCCTGGGTAAATAACATAGCTGAGAGAAGCACATAAAAATATGTGTGGTGCATGTTGGGAAAAGGGAGATTTTCTTCTCCTTGCATGTCTAAATTTTTACTTTCTATACTAGGTTAATGCAACAATGCATTGTGGACCACTTAGAATGAGAGGCACAGATCAAGCATGTGTATGTGTGTGTATAATATCTGACTCTAATGGCTTCTTCCTCATGCTGTAATATAGGATGGCAAGACTGGCCTAGTGAAAGATAACAGTAGTCTGTCTTTCATCTCTCTCTCCTCCTGTGAGGCCAAAGTACTACCAACATGATCCTCTAATCTCTAACAGATTTTAAATGGGTTGTTTAAAATTGAGAAATGTGCCTAGCCATTCCAATGACACTCGACATGATCTCTCACAATGTGGCAGCATTTTATATTTTGCATTTGTCAGAATAAGTAGCACTGCTCTACAGTATACAGCCAAGTGTGTTTGAAACTGCCTCAACACAAAGGTCCTGATCCATATAAGTTAGTCATAGTAGCTGTGGTGACAGAAGTCTGTCCTCATAAACATATTTATCAGAAAGTTTGTCCTAGGAAATACAGAGGAATTTCAGTTCTGAAACATGCTGCAACTACATTGGCCTTTGGTATCCACTAGGGCAGGGGTAGGCAACCTTTCCCCTTTAAGGGCCGAGGGACTTCAGCTCCCAGAAGCCTCAGCCATGTTGGCCAATAGTCCCCTGTTGGCCAATAGCTCCTGGGATTCTGGGAGCTGAAGTCCCTCGGCCCTTAAAGGGGACAGGTTGCCTACCCCTGCACTAGGGTTTGGTTCCAGGGCCCACTCACCCCAGATAACAAAATCCATGGATGTTCGAGTTCAGTTAAATACAATGACATAGTAAAATGTTCCTTAAGGTTTGATTTTTAGAATTTATATATTTTTGAATATTTTCAAGCCATGGATACTTGAATCCATGCATAACAAATCTGTGGTTGTGGAAGACCTACCTTCTTTCTCTCCCCCCCCCCCCCCCCCCCCGCCCGAAATGCATTATAGAATTACAAAGGAAAGGGCTCCCTGTCCTCTAGTAATGGAGAGATGGTTTTAGAATGCTCTCCCTATGATCTACCTTATTTGGCCTACAACTTCCAGATTCCAAAAGCAGTCCAAAATTAAATTTTCCTAGCTTTTCCTGGTACCTGCTTTACAAGAGTTTACATACTCATTTAAAGCATTCTAATTATATGGATATTTTAAACGTAGACCTAGAAAACATGGGCCAAATGAAGCAGCTTCCCGCCACTTTGGGAGCATGGCATTTACATTGATGCCCACCTTCAAAGCAGCCTGAAGCTGCTCTGATGTCACACTCTGATCCTTTGGACCAGAGCAAAAAGGAGCTGGGATAATCCAGCTCCTGGCAGTGTGGCTTGGGTCTTGCGGTTGTGGCTCACTTTATGAGTGGGTCATGCAGTCACTACAATCCTGGCCCATCTGCTACTGCCCATAGTCAAAGCTTCTGAACTGTTTCTATGGTTTTATTTGCTGATTCTTTCATTAGTAACGTCCCTCTTTCTCAAATTTATTTTAAATCTACCTTTTAGGTTTCAAAACAACAAATAAACAAACCATTTATGTTTTCAGTGTTTTAAGCTACACACAGAAAACCAGTTAGAGATTTACTGTTGTAAAGGTACAGCACAATTCTTCAAATGAAGACTGGGATGAATGTATATTTTGAATGTTTTCTAAATACAGGAGGGATGAAGCCATACATAGGTCTCGGCGAGGATGTCCAAAGCACTGGGGGCACTTCTGAGAAAGCCATATCCCAACCAGCTGCAGGCCTAACAATTTTTGCAGGCAGGCCAGAGATGTTGTTCTTAATATCTGGGCAAATTTGCACAAGTGTAAATGTTCCTTCAGATTGGAGACACTGAAGGCTAAAACAGCACTGGAAATGTAACTAAGCAGTCAGTGTAATGGATACAAAATAATATACTCTGAATGCTTACCTGACTGCCTCTTGTAATTATTCTAGCTGCCCTATTTGTACTACTGCAGTTCAAAATCATCTTCAAGGGCAGTCTCAAGTAGAGTGCACTGTGATAATCTAACCTGGATGTAATCATACTAAATGTTTGTGGTTAAGCCCACTTTTTCTAACTAACCACTCTGGGTTACTAACAGTATCTACAAAACACTGATTCTTATTACTGTTCTTATTATTGTTACTATTTTATTGTAATATTATTACTGTTGTATTTTAGTGAAAGACAGTTAAAAATAAACAGGTGGAAATTAAAATTAGTGTTTGAATGTATTCAGAACGAAGCCTATGGAACACTGGAATATATACACTACTAATATGTGCAGGACAAAGTAAGAAGGGGAAATAACTGGTGCTCCAAATCTTGTTGGACTACAACTCCCATCATCCCTCATCATTGGCTGACCAAAGCTGTAGCCCAGCAGCACTTGAAGGACCACACACTCCATGCAAAAGACTTACATCCTAATCCTAGAATCCTAATCTTAAACATGCTTACTCAGAAGTAATCCCCCGCGAATTTAAGGGGATTTATTTCTGAGTGTGCATAAGGCTGTAGCAATAGTAGAACAGTGGCCTTACTTGCCACCAGTTCAGCTATTGGTATTTTCCAGAAAGATAACAAGCAGTCACCTTTTTAAAGCCTAGGCGAAATGGTAGTTCTTGGAATCCAAAGTGGTTCACTCCCACCACCTGAAGTAACTTCAGTTTCACCAGGTTATGGATCTGGCCACCAATGATTCTTACCATATATATATAATATACCATATATATTATATATATATATATAAAGGACAGTTAGAAGCAAAGTACAGCACTGGCAATCCAGGGCACGGCAGTATATCGGGAGCCCTGTCGGAGGTCAAAAGGCAAAGATTAGTTTGCTTTTCAGTTAAAACAAAACAAAACACACACAAGTATGTGTTCAATTAATACCAGCTACACCACTTTTAGTCCCGAAAATGTCCATACATCTTATCTAGGGGTGTAAGGCCCACTGACAGTTCAGCACCCAATGGAGAGGTGACAGCAAACAGGATAAATGAAACGAATGAAGTTGCTAAAAAGAAAGGAGGGGGACAATGCTGAAAGGGTTCCCATGATGCTGCTTAATAATTTCTCTGCGGACCATAAATAATATTAATAATAATAATAATAATAATAATAATAATAAAGCAGAGGCCATTTGGGACATAATCTCTATCAGCAAGATGCCAGCGCTTTTCCAGACTTCCCAACGGGTGCCTGCTAATTCCATGCCAAAACTAGCAGTGGATTTCCTTCCCTTTTAATCTCCCCTAATGCCTTATTCGATTACTGTCCCTGCTCTCCGACCAGCACCGTCCCCTTCAGACTGCCATTCCCCAACCGGAGCCCTCGGAGGAGGCTCTCAGAGGCACTCCTACTCCCCCTCTTGCTCCAAAAGCAAAAACACTCACCCCCCCC
>CM034703.1:213316724-213350774 GCA_020142125.1 Phrynosoma platyrhinos
CAGGATGATGCCAGGAATTACAGGGCAGAGCGC
Organism: Phrynosoma platyrhinos; assembly: GCA_020142125.1. Lineage (NCBI taxonomy): Eukaryota > Metazoa > Chordata > Lepidosauria > Squamata > Phrynosomatidae > Phrynosoma > Phrynosoma platyrhinos. The sequence goes on from CM034703.1 coordinate 213,316,758, forward strand.
AGAGCTGGCAAGGAAATTTAACCAAGCCCACGTCAGACAAAACAGAGGGTGGTCCTCCTTTGCTCAGTGGAAGAGCAGATGGCAGGGGCTCTTAGTTGCAGGACCAACATGACACCAGAGTGTATTTCACTCAGAAAGTGTAAACTCAGTGTTATTAGGTACACTTTCATTCTGGAAGCTGGATTCAGTTTTGAATTATATTTCCTCCCCTTTATATTCTCCTTGCAAATTGGTTATCAATCATCTCAGTGCTGTGCTGGTGCTTACACTTCCCCCTGAAATGAATGAGACTTCAGCTGCTATTTTATGGTGGGCCCTTGGTATTTGCTGGGGTTTGGTTCCAGGAAACATCATGGATAACAAACTTTGTGGATGGTCAAGTCCCATTATAATGGGGTAGTCAAATGGTGCCCCTTATATAAAATAGCAAAATCAATAGCAAAATCAAGGTTTGCTTTGTGGAATTATAATTTTTTAAAAATATTTTCAAGCCATGGATGGTTGAATCTGTGGATGCAGAATCTATGGAGATGGAGGGCTGACTGTATATTCGTTTACCTCAGAGCAACTCTGGAGCTTATTGCGCAGTTTTTAAATTCAGCTTACCTCTTCCAATTTTCATTCTAATTCAGGCAGCATCCTGATATTATTGCAGCGATTTTGCCACTGAATCCACTGCCCGAGTCCATCCCCGGTCCATCCCTGCTCCCAGGGATGCTCAGTGAGCCTGTTTTCGAAACTGGGAGTTTTCTGACTTAAGAAAATGGCCTCCAGAGTGCCCCCGGGAGTGGGGATGGACCCAGGATGGCAAAATCTCTGTGATAATATCAGGATGCCTCATGAATTAAAATTTAAATCGGAAGAGGTAAGCTGATTTAAAAAGCTGTGCAATAAGCTCCTCTAACTGAAATCAGTCGATTTACTTCTGAGTAGATTTATATAGACCTGAGCTCTTTCTGTTGTGTTTATGCTCAAAGTTGGATTGGTGAAATGAAGTGTTCTGGCTGCTGTTTTTGTTTGCCTGCTCACATAGGCTGATTCTGAGAAGTTCTTGCAAAATTCACAGTAATGCTCTCAGAAAGGATTTGAAAGATGGAGTATAATCTCACATATCTGAAAGACATCTGTTTTTCCCCCTCCTTTCTTTTAATAAGAGATCATATACTTCATGAAGACATTTGGGGGGAACAGGGGACCACTGAAATAGCCTATTGCTTCATTCAGTGTCACAGTTTGCCCTGTAAAATGGAATACTTAGTGTATTTGCCCATGATAACATACCGTGGTTCAACTTTATGCAAAGGAGTCATGAGTTTGGGCTCTTTCATGGGATGGCCATGCCTTTTTTTTGGGGTGGTGGTGGTGGTAACCAGGGTGTAACCAAATTGCATTTGAAAAGGATTATAATCAACATGTGTGAAGTTACCTTATTGGCTAAATGAGTTTGTTTGTTGGTAATTTTCAAAAAAGTTACATTAGGGCATTTCAAGCAATTATTTGGCATGAATTTGGCAATCTTTATTCAATTCTTTGATAAATCCTAAAGTGTTTTCTCCTCACAGATGTGACAGAAAGTAATGGTAGAGTAAATTCAGTGCAACAAGTAACATGGCAAGTTATAAGCAAACAGTAAGGTTAAATTGAAGGCTTTCATGGCCGTCATCCATAGTTTTTGTGGGTTTTTTGGGCTGTGTGGTCATGTTCTAGAAGAGTTTCTTTCTGACGTTTCGCCAGCATCTATGGCTGGCATCTTTAGATACTGGCAAAACGTCAGAAAGAAACTCTTCTATAACATGGCCACACAGCCCGAAAAATCCACAAAAAACTAAGTTACAGGTTATTTTTTAGACATCGTAATGAGTTACAGAATGCACTACTTTTGAAAGTACAGTTGGCACTCCATGTTCACAGATATCTTATCCACTGGTTCAGCCATCCATGGTTTGAAAACATTTTAAAATGTATATAAATTCCAAAAGGCAATCCTTTATTTTGGCATTTTGTATAAGGAACAGTGTTTTACAGTGCCATTGTATTTAATGGGATTTGAGCATCCATGGATTCTGGTATCCATGGGGTGGTGGTGGTGGTGTGTGTCCTGGAACCAAACCAAAGGCCCACTGTAACTTTCCAGCCATGATTAAGACTAGAGTTTGTTTTCAGACAAAACTATGTCTGAAAGATGGAGGAAAAAAGTAGTCAAAATCCTCATTCATGTTGAAACACTATGGGTACTTCATGTCTAAACAAATGCTCTGAGCCAGTGAATAATATAACAGCATTCACTGAAAACTGAGTTCTCTGTAAGCCTCACTTGAAATGAATGAAAGCACCACAAAAACTAGCATTGGGCTGATCTAGACTTGTGCAGGGAAGATTTGATAGTGTAATGATCTTAGATCCCTAGGGAATGACATTTGGAATATAATGTGGTGGCGGCGGAAGTTAGGATGATGTGTTATCCTGAAACTCTTTTAATTATAATGATGACCTTGTCAAAAATTAGAAAGATAAAAGGTAACATCATCCCTATCTAACAGATTTCCCATTTTCAATATTGTTCCAGTTGACCCCTTGTTGGAGGCAGGCCAGATAAACTCAAAAGCTAGTATCTTAGGACAAGAAGACCTTTTAAATGGATGACCTTACTATTAGACATCAGAACCTTTATTTCAGGCATTTTAACTTTGCCCTTCTAGCTTTTACAGATGAACCCTTAGGAATCCCTTCCTCTTCTTATAGTCTCATTACTCTTTTCATGGCTTATCCTCATTTTCTCTTTTATTTGCTTCTTTTTTTTTAAATTAATCTTTAACAAGCCACTCATTTTATTCCTACCAATCCCTTGGTTCTCACTAGGAAAGCTTTTACTCTACCACAGCATTGTTAAATCTAAATCTCTGCTTAAAAGCTACCTTTATCTTGTCCAAAAACAACATTGCATGTTCATTTGAAAACATTATTATTGGGAATTACATTATTATTGGGAATTACATTTTGTTTTATGAATTCACATAGGGTTTGTGTTATTGCAAAGTATCCATTCCAATTTAGCTTACTCATATGAAATCCTTCAAGAAAAGAGGATACTTTTCTTTCCCTCACAGGCTGGCTTCTTTTTACTAACTGTTTAAGAATAATAGGATTAAAGTGATCAAGCAGATGGAATGGGCTGACTTGTCCATGTAAGCTCTCCAAGAAACCACATATTGTTACCTGAATGTCAAGGTGGGCAACCTGCAGCCCTAGTACCACATCTGGTCCTTGGCCTAATTTTATGTAGCCCTCATCCTAATTTCAGAAGCTCTCTGCAAGTGGTAACTTCATACTTCTGACAAGAGAGATCTTTCTTTTCCTGTGCACACCCCTCACCCAAGATAGGATAGAGAAAAACATGCCAGAAAGAGAGGGGTTAGGGACAGAGAGTGAAGATGATAACTAAAAGAAAGGAAAGAGGTTTTAGTCCTGCAGACCTCCAGTATATGTCCCTTGACAGGAAACCCCAACAGGAAAAAAATGTTTCCCCTACTAATTCCATCTTCAGTAGTTATTTAGTTGATTTGTTTTGCTGTAGGAATATACAATGGATGTTTTCTTTCGCCAAACATGGATTGATGAGAGGCTGAAATTTCATGGGCCCACAGAAATTCTGAGATTGAACAATTTAATGGTCAGTAAAATATGGACACCAGACACCTTCTTTAGAAATGGGAAGAAGTCAATAGCTCACAATATGACAACTCCCAATAAACTTTTCAGGATAATGCAAAATGGGACCATTCTCTATACAATGAGGTAAGAATAACTACTCTAGTTTTTTTGTATTTCATAGCCCACTTACATGAGGGAGGGAAGTGCCTTTAGTGGTGATTCATTTCAATTGTGCTTTCCTTCTTTTAGACTTACGATTAATGCTGACTGCCCAATGCGTCTGGTAAACTTTCCTATGGATGGGCATGCTTGTCCGTTGAAGTTTGGAAGCTGTAAGTCCACAAAAAGTTCATATCTTCCAATATAAGCAAAGTTTTAACCGACATAAAATCAGTTTTGATTCTTTACTACTATTTATCTCATAGCACAATTATACATTTCCCTTGAAGCCATATATAATTGCAGGGTAATCTTGAAAGCATTTTCTTTAAAATTAAGTGATGGTGAAAACTGAGAAGTATTTTTAAACAGATTAAGCCATTGACTTGAAATTGCATGATTTAGATGTTTATTGTGTTTAGGGGTATAATTTAAAATAGAGACTGTTTAGTTGTCATTTAGAATGTTATGCATTTTAGATAACTTTTTTGTTTTTTAGAAGCTAGTGGTTCAAATTATATTCATATTTTCTCCATATTAAATCTTTTGTTTTAGTATATCAGTAGAACTAATATATCACACTGAGGTATAATTTGCACACAAGTAAATGAAGTTTACTTCGTTATCTGAAAATATGTAATTATACATATTAAGGACATGATTTGTCAAATGTTAAAATACTCAAAGGGCCACCAAATAGATAACTCATAACTGGGGCAGCAGAAGATGTTAGGGGAGATAATCTCTTTCTGTACATATGACATGTTGCTAAGAATTTTCAATAATGAAATTGTAATTTGAACAATGCAGGCAATTAAAGAAAGAATTCTTAACCCATGGAAAAAAAACAAATATTATGAAAATATTAATATGGTATTCATCTTATACTGATCACTGCTAGGTTAAAGATGCTCTTCTGATTTAGGTCTACAGCCATGTACAGACATAAGAGAAAGAAACCTAGATTAGGGCCAAGTAAGGTGAAACAAGATGTTTCATATTTTCCTGAACATGGCCTTTAGGATGATGGATCCATGGAAGCTCTGTTCTGTCTATCTTGTTTGTGTGCTTTATGGTGTGTATGGCCTTAATTAGATAGAATATGTACAGCTGTGCTTTTATAACATTGTTTTTCTAAGAAAGGAAGAAAATATTTATTCCCACTTAAATTGCAGCCAGTCCTGGAAATTAACATGTTGCTGGCATAATTTTGGGATAAAATCACTTGGTAAAACTCTTCTCAGGGACAGTACTTGTTTAAGTCAGTAGACTTATTATGAGAGAAGAACATGTAGTTCACTGTAGGGAAGAATGTGGCCACACTTTCTTCCCTTTCTTGTTTTTTACCCAATTTGGGAATATGTTGTTCAAGAGTATGTTAATGCTGAGACAGATATTTGCCAAGCCAGTATGCAGTCCAAGTTACCTAACGTGGTTTGCATTAAATCTAGAAATTGTCAGTTAGGGATGCAAGGTGTCATGTTTCAAGACTCAAGTTTAGAATATTTGTCTCATGGAATTTGTGTTAGGATGTGCAAACAAGTTTGTCTTGAGACTTGCTCCAGGATACCTTGTCAAAGCTGAATGGAACATAAAGGATCCTGATGGAATTGAATTTTTAATTGCACATCTCTATAATTTTGAAAAAAAGTTACCCTTCCATTCTCTGCATGTCTTTTTACCCAGTGGTATGGCAGGGAAAGTGACCAGGGTAGTCAAGGCTGAACTAAGTTACCCATTATTGATCATCATCCCTCTGATAACACTGATGGGATATGAAAAAATCTTCCTTGCTTGCTGGAATGCAACAAGGAAGAGTATCTAAAATGGGTTTCAAAAACTCTCATTATTTTGACATTATTTGATGTCAAATAATGAGTCTAAATGTTTGAGAAATCCACCAGACCCTCTCCCTGTCAGTCATATATTGCTGGTGAGAGGGGGAGTCAATAATACAGTGAGTTCTGGCTAAGTGATATCATAATAAATAAATTTTTACTATCATCATTACTGAAATAATTAGATATAAAGGTCAACTCAGGAAAGCAGAGGAATAATTTTGGAATCATAATCACCCCTAAATTTCACCTCTTTTGAAACTTGCAGAGTAGTGGCTGCATCACCTGACTGCAGCAAAAACAACAACATCACATTACACCTTTAAATTGACACAAATTGAGATAAACACAGAAAAACTGAAATTTAAGACACAGGATGATTTGGTAGCAGAAGGTTTTCAATGTGGATGGTTTACAATTGAAGGAAAGATTTATTCAAGATACTAAGACAACAGTCATTGGAAAGCTGAGCCAGAATTTGAAAAGATTTTAACGGCATACAATAACAAATCCAACATATCTGTTTTATGCCTTTCTCTTAAAATTGGAAATAGAGGATGAAAGTATTAAAGAAAACATGATAAAATGGGCTTTAGCTCTTAAACAAAATATTAATTTAGACCAATGTGAGAAATCCTGCATGAAGAGAATAAGGTATACCTTGAGCTATGACCTCAGAGAAAATTTCCACAAAATGCAGCATAGGTGGTGTTTAATACCAGTAAAGTTAGCTAGGATGCAGAATGGACTAGGCAAGTGCTGGAAATGCCAAGAGGAACTGGGTACCTTCATACATATGTGGCGGGACTGTAAATACACTAAACAATTTTGGAAGGAGATACATAATTTGGTGGCAAATATTGTGTCATGTCAAGAAAGAATGAACCCCACATACTACCTGTTGGGAATTTGTTTAAATGGACTGCTGAAAAGGAAAAATGGTAAACTCCTTTTTTGTGTGGCCCCAGCAGCCCGGATGGTCTATGCGGCTAAATGGAAAAAGGGGGAATGCCCAGGGAGTAAAGAATGGCTATTCAAATTGTTAGACTGTATGGTGTCCGTAAGTTCACAATATTATTGAGAAGAGGATTATGAGAAAAGCAAAAAAAAAAAGAGCCCCTGATTAACTTCTTGAAGGAAAATGAACAAGAAAAAATGATGATGCTTATTTAATATTAGGCTATTAGATCTGATTGGAATCTAAGGGCCTCGGCATACGGCTAATAGAGCCATCTTCCAGGCCCAGAAGAGGAGGGGCAGCCACACGAGCGGCGCCCCTTCCTCTTCCTGAGGTCGCCCTCGGAGTCGCCGGCTGTTCACACGCCCGGCGCTCCGGGGATGACCTCACGCCGCGGCGACCACACACGCTGCGGCGTTTGAGTCAGGGAAAGTGCGCCCGCCGCTTTTAGGGTGCACTTTCCCTGAAATCTAAAAGGAGCGCCAATTTGGAGCTCCTTTTAGATTCGCCGGAGGTGCGCCGCGGTGCGGAGGCTGAGCTCCGCCGGCGCTCCGACCCGCGGCGCACGGGAAGCTCCCGTCTGCTTCCCCCCGTTGTTAAAGTATTTGGTATTCTGAGGAAATAACTTCACTTTAAGATAATAAGGTAGAGAGGGGATGTTTAAGCAAATTTATGGACACTGAAATATAAAACAAAAGAGATGGGTCCAAGATGTCAGACACTAACCTGGACAGCTCTCAGGAGATTAAGGTGTGTTTTATGTCATATGTGGTTATTGTTGTAGGTTAATATGTATCTATCTATATCTATCTATATCTATCTATATCTATCTATATCTATCTATCTATCTATCTATCTATCTATCTATCTATCTATATTGTTTTCTTAGTTTTGGTTATGAGTTATATTATATGTTTAGCTATGTATATGTATAAGTGTTTTTATAAAGACTTTTGAAATTCAATAAAGATAGAAAAATAAAATAAATTGACATCTTTAAATTTAGAAGCCAAAGTACTCTATGACCTTATTTATTTAAAAAATAGCTCTCATTGTCTTTGTGAGGGCTTAGTCCCAGGAAATTTGGTATAAGTTGCAGACTAAGGAAGTCATGACTAATTTAGGCCTCAAATAGATGGGCCAAAAGGGCTGCCAGTGGGCCATGTTGGAGGTGTGGCATTTACATGATGCATGCCCTGAACCGAATGCAGAAGAGCCAGGCCAAAAAGGAGTGGAAAAAATCTTCTCCTTTTTGGCAGTCCAGTTCAAGACTGCAGCAGTATCCCAGACTGGCACCGGAGTGTGCAGTTGCGATGGTCCTCACCTGAGTGGTGGCAGTGTGGTCCCGGTGAGGGTCTTTTGGGCCATCTGCTTGAGGCCTAGATATTCTTAAGTCTCATTGATTTCCTTCCTACAAGGAGAGTTTTGATTTTTGGGAAAAACATTCTGATTGTACCTTTTCATATTGTATTTATTTGCTGATAGTTTCCATCAGTTTTTAAATTACATACAAATTGCACAGTGTAGATTCATGTTTCAGATTTATGCTAGAGAAAAGCAAAATGTTGGCATCATTAGTTTTCTCTTTAGCAAATGGAATACTAGTATGGATATAAATTCCAAATTAATCCATCCTTGTGCAGTAAAAGAGAAATAGCATTTTTTCCTCCTTGTCCCCATGACATGGCAAAGCAAAAGCAAAACAAAGCAGCTTCATTTATATACCGCTTCATACCGCACTATGGGGTGTCTAAGCAGTTTACAACTGTAAGCTCATTGCCCCCCAACAGCTGGGTACTCATTTTAGCAACCTCAGAAGGATGCAGGCCTGAGTCTAGCCTGAGCCCTGGCTAGTATTGAACTCGCAACTTTGTGGTCTATGAGTGAGTGGCTTCAGTATAGGCATTTAACCACTGCACCACCAGGATATGTTGCATTGTTGTAGAGAGTTTGTTTATTTCATGGCTGCTTTTGCACACTGCTGTAAAATGCACATAATTGGAAAATATAATGTGTTACTTTCTCCATTTGGATGGGTTGTTCATGTTATTTTTATCAATCAGCTGGTCCTTTTGAACATTCTCTCTCTCTCTCTCTCTCTCTCTGTGTGTGTGTGTGTGTTTTGTTTAGCTTCACAAAGGGAAAAGGAATTGGCAAGGTTTTATTCATGCAGCTTGATGTGAGCTGTTCATTTCCCCATATGTGCTGACCAGAGATGGGGAAACATCTGGTGCTGGTGAAGTACTGGTTCCACCATGCTTCCTTACTGGTCGGGGTAGCTAATGAGAATTGGAATTTAGTAAAATGTGGAGGGTCACAGGCTCTCCTGCCTTGGTACAGACTGTGAGATAAACCTGAAGCACATCCATATGTGTCTAACTCTGAAAGGGTGAAGCTTGTTCCTCTCACTGGAAGTGTTCAGACACTCCCATCTTGAATAGCTTGCTCTAGAAGCCAAAGTACACTATCACCATTCAGAACTAGAGCAAGTGGAGCAGGAAAGTTTGTGAGAGGTACATTACACAGAGCACATATAACACACTCCATGGGGGAGGGGGGCAACAGTACTTACCAGAATATAGATTTGCTACATATTTTGATATTGAAAGTTTACAGACATACCAGTTTTTCTCCTTTCTCCCTTCTTGACTTAGATGCCTATCCTAAAAGTGAGATTATTTACACTTGGAAAAAAGGACCATTGTATTCAGTGGAAATACCACAAGAATCTTCCAGTCTTCTCCAGTATGATCTGATAGGTCAAACAGTCTCTAGTGAAACAATAAAGTCTAGCACAGGTAAGCTCATGACTGCATGTGGAGTGGCAACATTAGCAAGCTTGTTCAGTTTCTGAGCATATTTAGTGAAATTGTCTCAGTCTGCTGGAAAGTCCCACTGACTTCCTCTCAGATACTTATGTTCAACATGATGTTTCAACATGTCCATAGCATGTCCTGTCCTTCTGTCAGTGCTCCAGTTATCAGCCAAGTGAAAAATGGTAAGCTTGCTGCCACAATCACTCCCCCCCCCCCGCCTATGCCAGGCAACAGTTTCTTTCCTGTCACACAACAGGCAACTTTAGGCAGAGTGAGGATACAGAATCAAGAGAGGCTGTGTTTCATGGGCCATATGAGTCCAGCTTTTGCCTCTAAAATCAGCTGAATAAAGACACTTACTTGCAAGCTTATGTCTTCTGCAAGAGCACAGGTAAAACACAGGTTGATAGTTGGGCACAGAATCACCTTCCTGAATATCTCCTCTTTTCTTTTTTTAAAAAGTGAGATTCTGAGCCATATGGTTGTGAAGTTAGTGCTTGAAACTTGGTGGGCAATGCCTGATGAAATAAAAAGGCAGAGATATGTCTTAATAAAGTTGCAATACTGGCAGAGCCTTTGTGACTCTAGCTCATTGTCCCTTCCAAAGGACTAGAAAAACTAGAGTGAACTATGAAGATGGGGGTGGGGGGAGGAATGGCAAAAGGGTAAACATCTGCAAATAGATTTGGTTTATACAATCTAATTCAGGTTGGGGAAGCCTGCTTATTCAAGTTTTTTTTTTAAACTATTGAGTACACCCAGCTCTGCCTGTCTACTTATTTAAAATGTTCCAAGATAATACATGGACAAAGGTAATGCTGATATACTTGTTTCCTAACAGGTGAATACGTAATAATGACTGTTTATTTCCACTTACAAAGGAAGATGGGCTACTTCATGATACAGATATATACTCCCTGCATCATGACAGTCATCCTTTCTCAGGTGTCTTTCTGGATTAATAAGGAGTCTGTTCCTGCTAGAACAGTTTTTGGTATGAAGGCTATGATCTCAGCCCCAAACCACATTGTTCCATTCCATTTCCACCATTTTTCATTGCTTGTATGTTTCCTTTAGGTGAATATTCACTTCAGGTGCTTTATGTCCATCTACAAAGGAAAATAGGCTATTATCTCATTCAGACATACATTCCATGCACTATGACTGTGATCCTGTCTCAAGTTGGATTTTGGATCAACAAGGAATCTGTTCCAGCAAGAACTGTGGCTGGTATTCATGCTTTTTCCCCCTTCATGATCTTCGTTCATTAATGTGTTCATTCATGCTTTGTTTTTTGTCTTATGCTGTTCTGTGGTTGAAGTTAGCATTAGTTAATTTTCCTTTCCTTTCTTTTCTTTTGGAAATACAGTAACAAAGGAATTAAGATATTGATGTTTTACCTGTGAATATGCCGCATTGAATCAGTGAGTCCCACTTTTAAGTAAGACTAGGAGTGAATTTGTTCAGTTTGCATCTAATTTCTAATTTTGAAATCTTACATTGACCAAAATAATCTGCAAAATTTGCCCTTCCCTGAATATTGCATTGGTGTTCTCCAGTTAAAAAATGTGTACACAAAAATATATATTAAGCAAAAGTAGACACAAGAATGCACATATTAGGGGAATACCATGCATTGTATTCAGTGAAGTTGCTCGCAAAAATGAGTGAATTAGGGAAAATTACATACAGAAATGAATTTTAGGACAGCTGTGCACAAAAATCAACATGCATTTTCCTATAGACATAAAAGAGAGTGAATTGGAAAAGATTGGAAAAATGAAAAATAATGACGTGCGTCTGTCTCAGCTTCTGAATAACACGAGCTGGCTTTTCTGCTTACTGAGGAATATCACAGTACAGTTGCCCCTCCTATTTCACAGGGATCTGTTCCGGAACCCCCCCTCCATGAAAATGGTGGCTCGCTAATATTTGAGCCCTATTGAAGATAATGGTGCATGTGTCCATGGCGTGCACGCGGGGCAGTGCACAAGCGCGCACAGCCAATTTAGATATGGCAATTGTCCTTCCCCATGAAGAGCCAGACTGCGGACAACTGTACAGTGATTTTTGTTGTTGTTGTTGTTAAATAAACTTGCTTAGCATCAGATCACAAGGCTGTAGATCTGTTCAAACTCACCAGATAGGAAGTGTCCTTGTACCCAGTTGGTTTGAATTCTGAATAAAACATGCAAACTTGTGTTTTGCCTGTACTTCTGCAGAGGTATCTATTGAAAAATAACTGCATTTCCTTCTGATAATAAATGGCTTGCAACCTAGGGGTGAAACAGACCACCCAAAAAGGTGGCTTGGGGCTGTCCTGACACCACAGCAACCACATGCGCATGCCCCCAATCCGGTCTCCTGCTGCTGTTTCAAACTAGCCTCTGAAAAGGAGCGTGTTTTTCCCCTGCTCCTTTTCAGGATGGTTCTTTTAATTTAGAGTAGCATCAGAGCGGCTTCTGGCTGCATTCGTGGCATGCGTCATCTAAATGCCATGCCCCCAATGCAGATGGACAGCGTCCCTTTTGGTTCGTCTGTTTCAGGCCATGGTCCATAAATTGGTTAATTGGCTGAAATGGCATATGGCACTAGTACAAAGGGAGTTTAATTCACCAGTCTTGAAAAGATTATATTAATTCAGTCCTCATGTCTTTCTTTTCAATCTTCCTTTCCAGGGATCACTACTGTCCTCACCATGACTACACTGAGCATCAGTGCCCGCCACTCTTTGCCCAAGGTGTCTTATGCTACTGCCATGGATTGGTTCATTGCTGTGTGCTTTGCCTTTGTCTTCTCTGCACTTATCGAGTTTGCAGCTGTCAACTACTTTACCAATCTTCAGACTCAGAGAGCATTGAGGAAGGCAGCCAGGGCAGCCGCACTAGCAGCCGCCCTCTCAGCAGCTACTGTACCGGCGGAGGATGAGATAGTCTCGGTAATTGCTCACATTTCTGATAATAAGCATCATATAGGAAGAGACAGGCAAAGTAGTGAATGCCAAACAATTGAACAATATTAAAGTGATCTTAGTCTGTGAGAGCTTACATAACACAAAGTGCTTCATCAGTTCAGAAATCAAATAAGTTGTTGTCCTAGTGAAAGTATGGGAGTTTATAGAATTATTTTCTAACTCAGTGGAGACCTTGTTCCACATCTGTTTTATTACAATATGGTTTCTCCTTCTCCTGCATAAGGGAACACTGTATGTTGTCTTAGGGCTGATGCAGATGGCTACCCAGGGAACGGCAGATTGGGGCTTGCCGTGACCCCTATCCTTCCTTTTGCCACCACTAAAAGAGCTGCAAAAGGCCACCCTAAGAGCTGGTGCCACGGCTCTTCCACGCTCTTTTGCCGTAGCGTGTCTGCACACTGTGCCGGGAGGGTGTCCTGATGCCATGTGCCGTGCGTAAGGGAGCGTGGCGTCAGGACGGTGATGTGCTGGGGTTGGGGCAGCTGGCGTGCGGTCTGCATAGCCCCTTAGATAGTTTTGTTGGCATATTCCTGAGCTGTGCTATCAGTGCCACAGTCCTGCAAGCAGTGCAGGATCCTGTTCAAGTGGATATATACACTGGCCAGACATTCTTGGATCAGTATGTAACAGGCATTCTGTAAGTGGGTCATGGGTGGGGGGGGGAAAAAGGAAATTAGACTTTACATAAACTTGGCATCTTCACATAAACCTGGCTATGTTGGAGGAAGCCCAGCAAAAGGCATGAAACTGGAAGCTCACTGCCTGATTTTGGTGAGATATTGAAGTGCTTTATTTCAGGAAAGAAAAAAGATCTTACACAGATGATGTTGAGCACAGTGGACCCCCCTCATAATAGAAATATGATTGAAGAATGGCTTAGCAGCTGCAGCACTAAATTAAACCCCTCTAAATTACTAAATTACTAAAAGCACTAAATTAAATCCATCTCTGCTAGGGATGTGAAAATCTGTCAGTTTTGTTCTTGTGTTTTTTTTTAGAATCACACTGACATTCTAGCCCCATCCCAGTTCCATCTTGGGTTGCACTTGTGTATATTTGTGGAATCCCTCCCTCTGAGTAAATGCATTTTTTGATAAAAGAAACAGAAAACCTTATCACATCTTAAAGACCGTCAATTTTTATTTGGCATATTTTTTATGGATTTTGGCCCACTTCATCTGATAGGGTGGTCTGGAGTTTACAAAACATCATGACCAAGAAAACTAGCCAGTATTAAAAGTGCCACAAGTCTCTTTCTTGCTGTCACAGATGAACATATATATACCCTTGGCCATTTTATTTTTCTAATGGTGCATTTTTGTATGATTCCCCCCCCTTGGCTAAAACATTCTTTGGTTTATTTTTGAAACATGTATTTCTCATCATGTACATTTTACAGATGGATGCATGGACTGTGGTACATTTTGTATGTATTTCCTGCATTTGAAATGTATAAGAGCTTCAGAAATGTGTGGACAGTAGGAGAAGCTCTGTTGCATTGCCAGTCTAAGAAATTGTAAAAACAAGTATTTTCATGGAGAAATACACACCCTACAAATTTCTTTCCCATCTCTGCACCCTTCTTTGACTCCCAGCCACTTCTCCTGGTTCAGAGATTTCTTAATCTTGCATATAGTTTTCTCTTCCAACACTACTGCTATTTGACTACTTCAGAGACTTTTTCTTTTTAATAAGTTTCCAAATTCGAAAGACTAGAACTCTCTTACATGTTTTGAAGTTCCATTTTCTATGCCAGTATTTAGATGAAGTAGATTGGCGCAAATCACTGAATGTAGAAAGTGGGAAGGTGTCAAAATGTTTTCTCCTCCATTTCTTCAGCCTTCTTTAATAGGTACTGCTTTATAGAATCTGGAGCTGGACCTCAGATGAAGGGATCTAAGTTATCAACTTTACAAAGGTAGTCAGAAAGCAATGAGGCCCCTGTCCTAGCAGTCATTGCCACTTTCCCTATCTTTTCCTGATGCCTTACATGTTGCACTTATGCTGCACACCTAAGCGCTCTCTACACCTACCTTTATATAAATATGTGGTTTATTTAATGTTTCTGTTCACCATGCAACAAAAAGTATAGCCACAGAACTAGAAAAGATGCAGAAAAAGTAGTGAGAATTGTGAAGGGTTGGAACATCTGTTTTTTGAGTTGCTACATGTGTGTGTAGCCCAGTACATGCGGCTCCACTGCCTCCCACTGCCTGACAGCTGTAGAACCCAAGGAGGGCCCCAGTTTGCCCTCCCTTTAAACAGTTTTCTATATTCACAGTCTGCCTTGATGATTCTGAATTGTGGACACTTTGTGTGGATAGCATGGGGACCCCCTCTGCAGATGTGCAGCACTCTCGCTCTTGGACATGGTGCTTTGAAGCTGTTTGATGGTTTTGTTATTGAGTACTAGTTGTCTGCTCTTCATAAAGCATTTTATCTCATTTGAGTTTGCTCAAGAACTGAGAAAAAAACATGACTGAGATCCAGATACATAGCAGCAGTACTCCTGTACGACAGTTCCTCCCCTTGCAAATAAGGTCCTCCCCCCTCCCCCTCCTGCAACTCCTTGGTTCTGTTTAGGGTACACAGGCTTGGTCATGTTAAAGTTATTGTTAGTGGATGAGAGTGTGAAAAGAAAAAAAAATATTTTCAGTATACAGAATGGGATATATTCTCCAGCACATTCTCTCTCCCTCTTTATTTATACTTTTGCTCCTGCTGTTCATCCTGCGCCCAAATTACTCAGTATATAGGATTCTGAAGTGTAGGAGGTCAGCCATGTGTTTGATGATCAAACTGTGTAGGTTTTACAAAATCTGATATTGACGTTTAGTCATAGCTGCCTGCTGTGGAAAGGAGATTTAGATTTTGCCTTCTGCTCTTGAGGTTTCCACTGAAGGTTGCAATCTCTTTTTTCTTTTCTTTTTTTATTGGACAAAGGCTCAGGAAGCTGATACTGGATGTTATGAAAGGGAAACAAATTGCTAGTTATTTTATTTATTAATACTGCATTTGTACTGCCTAGGAAAGTTATTTTTAAGTTATTTTTGCTTCAGGTGCCAAAATAACTTCACCAGGCTATATTATGTACTTAGATTGGGAACATATGAGTTTGGGTGTGTGGAGAAGGGGGGAGTACAATTTGCTATTCTGCCTCAGGAGGAAGAATATCACTGGCCAGTTCTGCACTGAATCACAGAACCCTGAAAGTTACTTTTGAAAGTGAATCTGATGCTAGGCAGAAGCCACCCATAAATTACCAAGCATTGCCCTACTAGGTTTCAGTTACAGATGGCTTACACTTCTTAGAAGCAACTTTCCAAAGCATGGCTGTGGAGAAGACTGCAAATATATTAAATGTCATGCCCTGCCTGGAGGAGGACTCAGAGTACAAGCCAGAACCTCCTCTGGAACTGAGCCTGCAGCGGTGGAGCCCCAGCCTGGCCCCAGCTCTGCTTTGCCAGCTCCAACAGAGCCTGTGGTCTCCCAGGAGGCTCTGCAGCCAAGCCTCCCAGCAGCAGAACCTTCAGACATGGAGGAGAATCAAGGGACTGTGCCTACCCTCAGCCAGCATTTAGCAGAAAGGGTGGGCCTTCGGCATTCAAGGAGACTTTATGAAAAATGTTGAAGTAATTAGCTTCAGCTGAGCTCCTGAAGCTTGGGGATTTAAGCAGGTACAGAAGATCTGCCTTGGTGCCAGAGATTGTCTGAGTTTCCTAGCAAAAGGCTCTGTCTCTCTCCTTGTTCCTTGGCCTGAAACTTTGACTCTCAGACTGCTGACTTATCTTGGACTTCTGGAACCCTTGACCTTCACACTGTCTTGCCAGTCTGCTTCTCTGGAATCCTAGACCTTTGGACTGCTTGACCATTCACTGGCTGAACCCTTGGATTGGTAATTTGGACCTTGTTTTCTTACTTTGCATTGGCAAAAGACTTCCGTTTGCCTTCCACCCTCACAAGAAGCTGCTCTCAGCCTCTTGGCAGCTTTCCTGGACAGAATAATCTCTGGCCCCCTTAACTAGACTGATATGAGCATAATGGAAGGGAAACATGCCTTTGACAAGCTGTTGCAAATGAATTTGTAGCTTTCTGGCCAGGTGCAGCAATTAACTCAGAGTGTGGCTGCACTCTGGAGGGATAAGTTAATCCTCCAGCTCTCGAACGACACCAGCAATGCTTTGCTTCCCTTCCTGATAGCTTCCAGGGAGACAGGACTACGCTGGACAGTTTCATTGTTAGTTGCAAGTTGTATTGTACGTTTTGAAGGGACAACTTTCCTGATGACTTTCATAAGGTGGCATTTATGATTAGCCTGCTCTCAGGGCCAGCCAACAAATGGGCTACCCACTACTTGAACCAGGATAGCCCCCCTCCTCAACATTTTTCAGGGCTTTATTGCAGAAATGCGAGCCACCTGGGGAGTCCTGTGAAGGCTCTCCAGCAAGGCAAGGGGACTGTAGCAGAGTACACCACATCCTTCCACCTGATAGTGCAGGATTTGGAGTGGAACGATAGTGCCTTGCAAGTGCAATTCCGTTATGGTCTTTCGGACCCAGTGCTGGGCAAGTTGGCATGTTCTGAGCCCCCCGCTTCTCTGGACTTGTTGATTGTGCAGGCTACTCAACTGGACTGCCACCTCTCAGCCTGTAGACAGGTTCAACAGAGCATCCTCCCACTGCTTCCCAGTCCTGTCTGACCGGCTCCTGCAGCTCCACCTGTGGCTGCTCCTTCCCAGCCCATAGAGGAATCTATGCAGCTAGGAAGGGCTCAGCTTTGGCTCACTGGTGCTGAGAAGGAACACAGGAGGAGGGATAGTCTCTGCCTGTACTACAGCCTTCAGGTACATTTTGCCCGAGAATGTCTCACCAAGGGACACTGACCCACGCTGCAGGGAAATGGGCCTTCCCAGGTGTAGGGTGGCTCCATCACTTGGGAGAGTCTCTTGAACTGGCTTCCTCCACTTCAGTTTCTGGAAAGGACCCTTTGCTGGTGGCTGGAAACCTCAGGCTCCCTATGGAGCTCCTTCCCATAAGAGCTATGATAGACTCAGGGACCTCGAACAATTTAATGGACTTATATGAACTAGATCCCTCTGGAGGCCCTGGCCCAGCCCAGGCTGGTGGAAACCATTGACGGATGGCTCCTCTGGTCTGGTCCTGTGATTCACCAGATTTCCATGCTCCACCTAGAGATCCAGGGCCATGTTGAGGAGATCCAGTTTCTGCTGGCCGCCATGCTTCATTTCCCTTTGGTTTTGGGAATGCTCTCCAAGCACGATCCACACATCTCTTGGGCACGTTGAGAAGTCCTGTTTGCCTTGGAGTATTGACAAGAGCACTGTTGACTGGAGCAGATCCCAGTGGCTGTGGCTGAGGACACCAAGGCCTGCTCCATTACTCTGCCTGCAAAATACCAGAATTTCACTGATCTACTGTCTTTCAACATTTCGTAAACAATGTTTTCAGAGACTATCTGAACTGTTCTGTCATCATTCATTTAGGGCCTCAGCAGACGGAGGCCCCGGAGACGCCACCAGACGGAGCGCCGGCGGAGCTCAGCCTCCCCACCGCTGCGCTCCTCCGGCGACTCTAAAAGGAGCTCCAAATTGGCACTCCTTTTAAATGTCAGGGAAAGTGCGCCCTAAAAGCGGCGGGCGCACTTTCCCTGACTCTTCCGCCGCAGCGCATGTGGTCGCTGCAGTGTGAGGTCATCCCCGGAGCGCCGGCCGTGCGGAGGGCCGGCGACTCCGAGGGCGACCTCAGGAAGAGGAAGGGGCGCCGCTCATGCGGCTGCCCCTCCTCTTCAGGGCCTCGAAGACGACTCTATTAGTCGTCTGCCGAGGCCCTTAGATGATTTTTTGATTTTTTGATTCCCCAGCCAGATGGCCCATGATGCCCATGTCCATGCTGTTCTTTAGAGGCTCCGGGAGCACCAGCTCTCTGTCAGGCTCGATACATGTGCCTTTGACTTCTGAGAGGTGGACTTCTTGGACTACTGCATCTCAGACCAGGGCATGGCCATGGACACCTCCAAGGTGGAAGTGGTGCAGTCTTGGCAACTCCCTTGGCAACTCCCTTGCAGGATGTCCAGCGGTTTCTGGGGTTCGTGAACTTTTACTGGAAGGTCATCAAGGACTACACAACCCTAGCGGTCCCATCTCCCAACTGTTGTGAGGGAAGGCATGCTTTCAGTGGATGGTGGTGGTGCAGCAGTCCTTCAAGGTCCTGAAGGCATGCTTCACTTTGGCTCCTATCCTGCAGCACTCAAACCCATGGACACCCTTATCATTGAGGTGGATGTCTCAGAAGTCGCCATCGGGGCTGTGTTGCTTCAGTCGAGGGGGGCTAAGGCACATCTGTTGCCTTGAGCTTTTTACTCCTGGCAGCTCACTCCTCCAGAGCAGAACTACACCATCTGGGAGAAGGAGCTGTTAGCGATCAAGGCGGCTTTTGAGACCTGGCAGCATCTCCTTGAGGGGGTAGGTCACCCGGTCCAGTTGCACATGGACCACTGGAACTTGGAGCACTTGCAGACAGTGTGAAAGCTCTCTCAGCAGCAGAAGCGGTGGTCCATGTTCTTTGCTGCTTCAACTTCAAGTTCCAGTATGTGCCCCAAGCCCAGAACCAGCAGGCTGATGCCCTATCCCAGAATCTAGAGTACGCCATGGACTCGGCGAAGGAGCTCCAATCCACCATTCTGCACCAGGAGAACTTTGCCGCTGCCCTAACGGATGCCACTTTGCTGGACCAGATTTGCGACTTTTAGAGCCGGGACCTGCTGATAGCCCAACACGGTGCAGAGGGGAATGTCTCTCCCTTTACACTCCAGAATGGCCTTCTCTACCTCTATGTGCCAGCTGGTCCCTGTTGGGAGGAGGTCTTGAGGCTGTGCCACAAAAGCAAGTGGGCTGGACATTTTGGATTCTGCAAGACTGCACCTCCTCACCCAGGAGTTTTGGTGGCCTCGTATCTCGGCAGAGGTAGCCAAATAAGTTGACACTTGTCCGGTGTGTCATTGTGCTAAGGACCACCCAGCGGGTTTGCTGTTGCCTCTGCCGATGCCCTCCAGGGCCTGGAAGATAGTGTCCATGGATTTTATCATAGACCTGCCCCTCTCTGCTGTCTATACCACCATTTGGGTGGTAGTGGAACTTTTCTCAAAGATGTCCCACTTCGTGCCCTGTGCTGGCCTCCTTACGGTGAAGGAGACTGCCTAGATCTTTGTCCATCACGTCTTTGAGCTCCATGTTCTTCCTGAGGCCATGGTCTCAGATCGCAGCACATAGGTCACTGCCCGTTTTTGGACCAGTCTGCTTCACCTCCTGGACATTGCGCCTTACCTGTCCCTGGCCCACCACCCACAATTGAACATGCAGATGGAGCAAACCAATGGGAGTCTAGAGGAGTACTTGTGGTACTACTTCAGTTACCACCAGGAGAACTGAGCTGACCTGCTTCTGCTGGCCAAGTTTGCCTACAACAACTCGGTCCATACTTCGACCCAGCAGACTCCCTTCTTTGCCACAAGGGGCTTTCATCCTCAAGGGTTCCTTGCTGTTGCCCCAGCCTCATCAGTCTCTGCGGTGGATCAGAGGCTGCACAGCACCTTGCTGTTGCCCCAGCCTCATCAGTCTCTGCGGTGGAACTCCAGGCTGCACAGCACCTGTTGTAGGAGCAGCTCAAGGTGGCCAAGGAGGCGTACAAGAAGGGAGTGGATCGGCGACACCAGGAATATCCTCCTTTGTGGCCTAGTCTGACTGTCAACACAGTACCTTCCTCTTCAGCGACCGTGTTGGAAGTTGGATGCCTGGTTCTTGGGGTCCTACGTGTCAATCCATGGCCTTCCAGAAAGGGCGGGCTTTTGGCATTCAAGGAGACTTTATGAAAACTGCCAAAGTAATCAGCCTTGGCTGAGCTCCTGCACCTGAGGATTTAAGCAGGTGCCGAAGAGCTGCCTCGGTGCCAGAGATTATCTGAGCTTCCTAACAAAAGGCTTTATCTCTGACTCTCCTGAAACCTTGACTCTTGGACTGCTGCTTTATCTTGGACCTCTGGAACCCTTGACCTTCAGACTGCCCCTCCACTCTGCTTCTCTGGAATCCTAGACCTTCGGACTGCTTGACTCATTTGCTGGCTGAACCTTTGGATTGGTAATTCGGACCTTGCTTTCTTACTTTTCATTGGCAAAAGACTTTTGTTTGCCTTCCACCCTCACAAAATGCTGCTGTCATCCATCTTGGTGACTTTCCTGGACATTCAACTAGATGTGCTTAGAATCTCCCTTCCATCTGTGCTTAACTCATAAATGTTGGGAACAAAGCGGCAGGGGCAAAGACATCAGAGTTTATCAGAAGGGGGAAAATTGGAAGGTCAAAATGGTAAAGAACCTGTGATTAACTCACAATTGCACAATTTTTTTTTCACATACAAAGTGCTGTTATCCTGTGTAGAATCCAAGATTAACCTGCACTTGCATGCAATTGCGGGAATGGTTTTCACACAACAGGACCAAATGTACCTCCATCCCGATAATGGTTAAAGCACATGCAAAAGCAAGCAAATACACAAATGATTTTCACACATAGACTGCAACAAGGGCAGAGAGAGAGAAAGGGCCTGTGCAGACTGCCAGAAATACTGCAGTTTGAGTCCACTTTAACTGCCCTGACTCAGTGCTATGGAATCGTGGAAACTAGTTTATTGTGGCACCAGAGCTCTCTGACAGAGAAGGCTCAATGTCTCAGAAAAAAAATACAATTCCCATGATTCCCTAGCACTGAGCCAGGGCAGTTAAAGTGGACTCAATTTTCACTATTTCTAGCAGTCTGCAAGGGCCCTCAGTGTGGATAAATAAACCTTACATTCCTTAACTTACAATACTATACAAAGAGAGTGTCATTAGAAAGACACATTGACAATTGCACCAGCATATTCATCAGCCAAATCGGCTGTATTGAAGGACATGGATTTGAGATTAATTGGTCTCCTTGATTTGAAGACGGAGTTAAGAACTGGAGTAATGTGATGATAAAATCATTGACTCATATAATGCCTGTTATTAACATACACATTCCAGCAGTGCAAGGAGAGTCCCAGATTATATGCCCCACTTTTATTTTTGATCTCAGACACCAAAGTTAGCAGGCCTAAGAAAATTAAAAAGGATGAGGCACCCCAAATAATTAACTCGCACCTTCCAATGAAAGAGTTTGTGACAATAGATACAGCACAAAGAGGAAGGGAGAGTAAATGCTATACTGGCTGAAGTTTAAAGGACTATTATGCAGGCATATGGATTCTGTGTATTCTAACTCTATGATGCCTTGTAGCTCCATAGGATCCTGAAAAAGAATCAAACAGGTGACATAAGGAAATGGACAACTCATGGCGTCCAAGGATAGGCCTTCAAGCTTTACCACACAGACACTGTTTTGCTGTTCAGGCAATGAAGGAATAGAGAGAGGATTCCCTTTACCCAAGATCCAAAGGACAAGCTGAACTACAACATTTATAACTGAAATTAAGATAGGGCTGGTGCAAGACATATTACTGCCTAAGGCAGAGAACAAAATGACATCTTTACTCATTCTGCACGCAAAGGCCAGCTAGACTGACAGATGAGCCTTGTTTGAACACTGGCAGTAGTTGTAACACACCTGAGGGCAGCATACTGGGCACAGCTCTGTCCTCTGACACTTTGCTACCATGCCCAGTACTGGTGATGGCAGACACCTCATTCCACTTACTAGTAGTGCCAAACTTGATTGAGGGAAAGGACAGGTCTTCTCAAGAACAAGACTGCTTTGGTTCAGACTTGTGTGTCAGCATTTGTACACCTACCATTTTTGACAGCCTGATCCGACCCTTATGTTGGAGAGGTAGAAAGTCTTTTTGTTTTTAATGAAATGCAGTTTTAAGCAAATAGGGTTAATTTTGAGTAACTGTCATTAAGAATTAAGGCTACAAAATAAGTTTACTAAGACCAAGTTCAACATAATTTGGATATAAAATGAACAGTATTAGATTGCTAATTCCACTGGATTCCATGTTGACTTCTAAGGCTAGACAACACAACTATACATACAAAAACTGCATTTAAGATTCATTTTATTTTACACTCAGGTAAGCATATACAGTCCCATTCTAGCTATCCAATCCTTTCTTTTTATCAGTAACTCTTACTGCTTTTATAACCTTATTTTGCTCTAACAACATATAGCTAATAGGCAATATGAAATGAACAAATCAATGATATTTCACTTGTCTCTACCAAGCCCTTCTCAAATGTCATGACATTTTTTAAAAGCCATTTAACATTTTCTGAACATTAACAAGTATATTATGTGCGCTTTGTCTTAGGTGTTTCTATAAAGTGTTGCAAACAAAATAAAGAATAATAAGGTGTTGTCTCTGCTTCTAGGAATCTTAACTAGTGAAAGTGTGAGAATCAGATTTAGTCAGCTCTCAGGATGAAAATAGTCTGGCTCATTGAAATTATTTCACTGAATATTGAACTTGGGAATGGAGAGTGGGGCAAATGCATTTTTAAAATGTTACCAAGCTTATCAATAAACATGTCCATAGATATATTTTAAAAACAATAAAATAAAATCATGCATATGCAATAGCAAACCATAATCTCTTCCTATTCTATGATCACTTTCAAAGGCAATGTTAGGTGAAGACATGCACATCTCCAAAGTTTACTTACAAGGGTTTTTCTCCCTTTCCAATTCCCATATATTACTCAAGCCCATCTCCATCTATTCTCTTTCTTTCTAGTATAAATGGAATGAAATTTCCACCCCCTGGTTTTTTTCATTCCCCCCATGTTTTTCTGTTAGTGCCTACAAACCTAGTGCACACCAAATCTATAGTACAGACTTTACGACTTGATTTTAGTGCATGGCATGTCTGAGTATGGAAAATGCAGTTGTAAGTGGAATAGCTACAAACCACACTCAGGTTGCCACTTCTTTTTTTATGGACAATCTGCATTTTTCTCTTAAGGATAGCAACAAGTCTGGGTAAGCAGCTGCTAGATTTTATATTTGCAGAAACAAGGTACCAGCCAAAAAGTAGCTTCTTCTATGCAGCAGTCCTGGCAAAACTGTAGCAGGAGCAACCTCAATTGCTCTTGGAGCATCAGGTTTCTACAAAATCAAAGAACATGTGGAGAGGAAATGGGGTAGCCCATGACAACTCTTCCTCCCTCCCCCAACAATGGAGTTTAGCACACGCGGAAAATTGGAAGTTTAAAAGAGCCAGAACCCGTAGTTATCCAGTGTATTAGGCACAATTGCGCAAGTGGTTTTCACACAATGCTGCGTGCAGACCACTTAGAATTGGAAAAGAAAGTGACATGAATCAGGGAATAGTCATTTTCGGGAAAATACCATGTTTTCATTTCCATTTCATTCACAAATTTCCTTTCTTTGAGCAATTGCTGTAGTGTGAAAGCCATTTGCAGGATTATCCCAATTTTTGTGCTTGTTGCCAGATTTTCCAATGGTTCCTTAGGGATAATAGCCAGGGTTCTTAAAGAAACATCTTCTCAGGCAAAGACAGAGGCTCACAGACAGACAAGAGAAAATGCTTGCTTCTTCCTCCTGTGCCTCTCTAGGTTTGTTTATAGATTCACTTTTGAAGGTCCAGGGTAAGTGTGACCCTTCATCTTCACAACAGCATTCCTGGACTCTAGAAAGCAGAGTCATTGGCTGCATCTGCACTGCAAAAATAATCCAGGTTGCCACCACTTTAACTGCCATGACTAAGGACGTTTTCATACGCACGGCTCTAAAGCTGGCTGGAAGCTGCCTGGAAGCAAAGAAGAGCCATTCCGGCGGTGAAAACAGCAGCTGCTGGAGTGGCTCCTGATTGCTTCCGGTAGCAGCCCCGTAATTCCTTTTTAAAAAAGGAATTAGAAAAACGGGGCTAAAGCTGGCCAGCGCCGGGGATGACGCAGGGATGGCACTGGATAGGGTGGGGCTTGCTGCGACGTTGTATGAACATGCGCAGCAAGACCCCGGAGGGACGCCGGCTAGCTCCAGGGATGGCGCTGGATGGGGCAGGGCATGCTGCGACGTCGTGTGAAAAATTTGACAGTGGAGCCGGAGTGGGGCCGGAGGGAGGCCAGCTAGCGTCCTCCTAAAGCCCCGTGTGAAAACGTCCTAAGTGCTGTGAATTTCTGGGAATGTAGTTTTGTGAGACATTTAGCATCCACTGTCAGAGAGCTTTGGTGCTACAATAAACTGCAGTTCCCAGGATTCTATAACATTGAGCTGTGGCAGTTGGTGGTGGCAGCCTGGGTTATTTCTGCAATGCAGATGCAGCCAACCCAATATTTTTTATTTTTTATTTTTGCCTGAAGCAGAATAGCAAACATGACCACCTACTCAGCCCTCCACTCACTGAACGCAGGGCATAGGATCCCAATCCAGCCAAATTACTCTGGCATATGAGTTAGAAAATCACACAGCACTTCTCCCTTGGTTGTAAAAATAAAATAATAACAAACAAATAATAACAAAAAGCAAACAGCTTTTTGCCTTTTTGTGACATCCAACACAACCACCTTAGGCAACCATTTGAACTACCTTAGGCAACCACATCAATCTGAATGTTTATCCAAACTTCCATTGTCACATTGCTTTTATTATTCCAGCAAGAGGGTAGTATCCTTGATCTCCAGCCTTATATCCTGAGGTGTTGCTGAATTACAGACACAGAATCTCTAACCATTACCCATGTGCTCTGGGACTTCTGGGCTGAAGTCCTAAATTTTTGGCATTAGCACAGTATTGTGCCATAGGTATTTCCAGTTACAATCTGATCTCAATCTAAATTATGTGCTATAACTATGTGCTTAATATAGATTATATTAATATAGAACAACTATGATTATAAATGACATTGAGGGACTATCATCTGTCATTTTAGAATAGCAATTCAAATTCTGGAGTGACACTGGTCACAAACAGTATATACTATGCTTACATTTATACCAGAATTAAAATGAAGTAAAATCTTATTCTAGAATTGAATGTAATAGTAAGCAGCAAATACAGGGAAATTAAACCAAATGATTTATGAGTTTGGATATTGTCTGTGCAAATTTTAATGTTACTTTCAGAAAGTGCAATCACAAATAAAGGTAATACATTTTTAAAAGAAGCATAGAAAAGCTTTTTACCTGCCAGGTTCCTGCATATCTCATCCATGTTTCCTTCTACTAGCATTTCTGACATTAATAGACCAAAGAGACCCAAGTGCGCATAACTCCTTTTCTAAATGTAGATGCACATAATAGGTAACAGAACAAATTAAAGCTTTTGTTTAATATATTAAGAGTGGATATTGGAGTTCTGGAATAGGCATGGGGAAAAAGTGAGAAGTGAGAGATGGGAAAATATAATTTATTTTACAATTTAGTGGAATGTTAGTGTCCCATAAGATTTGAGTTACTAATAGCCTAATGGAGAAGAATGTCTTCTTTCATAGGGTTTTCTGTCATTTAAGTTAAACTGTTTGGGATGCTTACAAAATTAATGTGTGGTGAGTCAAGTTGTTTTGTCAGCTAGTTGTGATTAGATATATTTGACATAGTGAGACAAATTTTGTGTAATCTCATAATAACTGGAAAATCAAAGAAATACTAATATTTAGAATCCAACTACAATTCTGATTGAAAAAAGCAGCTTCATTTTTTTCCTCTTGGGGCTAGAAGTGATACAGGAATGGCAGGGATGCAAATCAAGTCTGGGTTTAATAACTAAAATTAATTCTGTTAGCTAGGAAAAAATAGTAAAAGTACAGCTGAATGCATGCAAAGTACCTTTTCCTTTCTATTGCACAGGTGGCTGCCTGAGAAATCCACAGAATTAAGGAGAATGGATTATAGAACAGATGGAATTGTTCTCTATAAGGATGAGCCCCTTGTAGGTTGTTTTTAGAAAATTAAACATTGCCTCTATTTCTTTAGTAAACCCCAGAACAGACATATGTTTTCTACACCAGATAAGCATTCCTTGGTGAACAAGTTAGTGCTTATTTGTTTAATTTATACGCTGCCTTTCTCCCCACATAGGTCTCAAGGTGGCTCACCAAAAGCATCCACAGTCCAATCTTTTATTTTTGTTTAGTTAACCTCAAGTTGATAAAAAAAAAAAAAAGCTGGGGGCTCTACCTTCTCCCATCTAACCATTTCATCCGTTTATTAAGCCAAACCTCTTTGGTTTTCAAAAAAATCTACCTGCAGTTGGAATGAATTAGCAAATGAGCTTGCTGATATTTGGAAGAAATGTATTTTCAAGGTGAAGGGTGGAAGCCAGGGTTTCAAAGTTTAATTCAGTGTTGTAAAATTCTTGAAAGAGGATAGTGCTGGACTGAGCAAGGAAAGAGACTGGGGAAAACTGCTGTACTCACAGGAAGGAAAAAAAGCGAAGGGATCAATAGGAGAGAGAAGTTGATAATGGTGAAAGAGTGACTGTGCCTTTCAGTCTATTAATCAGATCTGCTCCATTTCCAGAAAGGAAGGAGAACAGAGGTAAAGGAAGAGGAAATATTGCAGGTGTCATTCAGGACATTGCAGGGTAGTTTTTAAAAAGCCAAAGTTATTCTGTGGTACTACCTGTATAATGATGCAAAATAAAGCACACTAGCTTTTGAAGCTTCACAGACTTCTTAATCAGGCAAAGATGGTAAAAGAGTGTGCAAAGCAAAGCAAGTGACCATGTTGTGCTGAGGGTATCTGCATTTTGCTTAGAGATGTTTTAGGAACTGCGTGTAGATGAAAAGTGACCTCCCCACACCCTCGACTGTAAGAGGAGTGGGAGCAAAAGCAATAAAGATAAATGGTAAAAGTTTCCCCTTTGACAAGATTGTCATGTCTGACTGTAGAGGGAGGTGCTCATCTCCATTTCTAAGCCGTGGGAGCCAGCGTTGTCAAAGATGACTCGTGATCATATGGCCAGCATGACTGTACAGAACGCTATTACCTTTCCACAGAATTGGTGCCTATTTACCTACTTGCACTTTTACATGCTTTCGAACTGCTAGGTTGGAAGAAGCTGGGACTAGTGATGGGAGCTCACTCTGTCACACAATGCTTGGGACTCGAACTGCTCACCTGCCGATCTTGCAATTGTCAGAATCAGCGTCTTAATTGCTGACTGAGCAAGGAAAGAGACTGGGGAGACTGAGCAAGGAAAAAGACTGCATCGCCTAAAAAGGCAGTAAAACAGAAACAATAAATTGTGGGTTCCCCACTTGAGCTTACAAAGCAACTCCCTTTGAGAACTGTACTTGCCTCTCTCCAGGATGAGGCTTTTGTTCACTGATGGAAGAGCCACTAGTTTATTGGGGAAGTCTCTTTTGTCAGGTCTAGAGATCAGCTTAGTCATTGAAACAGGCAAAACATATCGGTTGAAGCCAGATCAGGCTGCTTTACCTAGCACTGGAGTTATACTGTCAGAAGAACAATTCCTATTGTAGGATGACACAAACCTGCTTTCTCAAGTGTAGATTTTGTGTCATCAGATGCTGGTAACTGTTTTTTACCGTGTTAAACCATTCCAACATGGTTACCCATGTAGGTTGGCCCTAATTATTGAATGGTTTCTTTATGCTAGTTTGATTTATTGTTGGTATGGAATAGTACTGAAAGAGAAATTTATCATGGAACTGATCTACCTGTTGGGAAACTTTAGAATTTCGTCACCAGAGAAACATGATTTGGTAGTCTTTCATGTGGCTTAACACATTAAATGCCTTTTAAAGGTTAGTTATATGGAGATAGTCTTCATCTTCAAATCACTAGCACTCAAGGCATTTATTGCAACTAGTAAATAACATGCTTGAGGCAAAAAGGGTAGGGGTTTCCTCAATACATTCTGATTGCCATTAGCTTGGCTTACTTTAAAAAAGGGCTGGACAAGTGCAAACAGGGCCATTTTTTCCTTCCTGAATCCAATGGGCCACAGCGGTATGTCTGCCAGCTGCCATTTTGTCTGATTTGGGGGCATTTGTCTTCTTTTTTGTCTGATTTGGGGAGGTTTGGAGAGTCTGGGGGTAGTGGAGCAAAACTTCTGTAATTGTGGTTTTGGGAAGCCTGGCAAAAGGGAGGAGTGGCTGGAGCTGGGAAAGATGGTTGCGTGGCCAGGAAGACAGCTTCCCCTCTGGGCTTGAGACCCCTGCGGAGGCCAGGGGACTGACTGGGTGTCACTCCCTCTTCTGGGGTGTCACCTGGTGCAGCCTGCAACTCCTCCCCCCCTTCCCATGATGCTGCTGCTGTCAGAAACTCCATTTAACATTCAGCAATCATACTGGCAGATCTATTTTTAAAATTGTGAAACTGATCTGAACAGCCTCATGAATCAAAGAAGAGAATTTGTTGTTTCATTTATAATAGGGGTGAGCCGACTTGCTACATCAAGTTGTTGTTTCACTGGAACTCTGAGGCTCACCAAGTACAAAACTAGCTGTATGTTTGTGTATGTGTATGGATGTATAGGAGGACTCAGACAAACTCATTTTCAATACATGCTCAGGAATTTGTGTTTTGCACCAGAACAGAGCATGTGCTTCTTGAACACACAAATCCATTCCTGCATTTCTTTTACAGTTTCTATATTTTAGCAGCCTTTTTCTTTCTTTTTGGGTGGGGGGCACCATTCCATTCTTTTTTTAATATGTTTTATTGAACAAAATGACAATAACAACTATACATACAACAAACTACAAGCAAGAATCACGAATACTAAAGAAAAACAGAAAACAGAAGAAAAAAACGATAAAAGAAACAAAACCATATATTACCATACAGTACAAACCACACAAACTATATCTTTAAAAATAATTAGACATTACTAATACACTTCCTTTCCCCATTCATTCTTCCCTACTAATATCAGTCTTCCTTAGCAAAACGGTCTCCTTACCTATCCCTCCAAATCTTTTCCCCAAACTCATCCTTACACACATTCAAACTATTCCTTCCTTTTCCTATCTTCTATTTTGTCTTTCCTTTCTCTCTCACACCCTCAATCTCAAATTTTATCACTTTCTCATACCATCTTCTACAAACCTAACCTTCAACGCCATTCCTACCAACCAAGCCAATTTACTCTCTCTCTCTCTCTCTCTCTATATATATATATATACACAAAATAACTACAATTACATAGTAACACTAAAAAAATAAGACTTCCTAGCTACCACTTCTCTTAATAAAATATATAGTGACTTCTTATAAATTCTTTACCTAACCCTTTATTGTGTCAGCCTAATATAATAAATCTTATCTTTCATACTTTGCCTTCACTTTTCCTCCCCACTAATATATTTGACTTATACTTATTCATTTACATTTCCTAGATTTTGATTATATTTCCTGACTTGGCTTAGATTTGCTATGCTACTTTGAGCAAACTAGTTAACATTAATTTCCAGAGACCATCACAATCCCTCCCCATTGCTCTCTTACAAATTTAACAACTTTTTCCCAATCTTTGTTATATTTTTCTTGGGAGTAGCCCTTTAACAACAATGTCAGTTTGTCCATTTCTAAAATATCATGTAACTTCCAAAGCCAATCTTCTTTATTTGGGATTTCCTTCGATTTCCATCTACTTGCAAAGAGAGTTCTGGCGATTGTGATCATATAAAACAACAGCTTTTCATGATTCCTTTCCAATTGGTCATCCAAGATTCCTAAAAGATAAATTTCTGGTTTTAATTTTATTTTGGTGCCTATTATCTGATTAATTAGTTCATTAATCATCCCCCAATATCTTTTTGCGTATTTGCATGTCTACCAGCAATAAAAAAGTTCCGTTCGACTCCCTACACTTCCAACAACAATTATCACAGTTTTTATATATTTTGGACAATTTACTGGGACTCAGGTACCATTGGTAAAACATTTTGTACCAGTTCTCTTTCAACTTTTGGGAAGCCGTATGTCTCATATCCCCCCCCCCCCCCCCCCAATTTTTTTCCCATTGAGCAAGATGAATATTATGTCCAACATATTTGGCCCTTTGGACCATTGTATTCTTTACCATTTCATTTTCCATTTTGTTTTTTAATAGGGATTTATATTATAACCCTATTGATTTTCCTTTTTCTCCACAGAGAATTTCTTCTATTTCTGATTTCCCCCCTCTAATTCCATGTTCCTTAACATCTATTTTTGCTTTCTCACAAAGTTGTCTATATTGGTACCAACCTAGATCAAATCTTTTTTCCTTCATCTCCTCCTGTGTAAGAATTTTTATTGTCCTTCTTTCAAATTTTAACAAATCTTTATAAAAGCACCAATTATCATATCTAATCATTTCCCTTCTGTAGAAAGCTTCTTGGGGAGAAGCCCAAAGAGGTATACTCTGAGTGATTCTACATTTATGTTTTTTCCAGATTTTTAGCAGAGCCTTCCTAATGCAGTGTTCATTGAAGGATTGATTACATTTCTCCTTCCCATATAACAAATATGCATTATAACCATAAGCTAAACTGTCTCCTTCTAATTCTAACATCCTTTTATTCTCCAACATAATCCAATCTTTCATCCATAACAGACCACACGCATCATGATACAGCTCGAAACTAGGTAGTGCTAGCCCTCCCCTTTCTTTTGCATCTTGTAAGATTTTTAGTTTCACCCTTGGTTTCTTCCTTTTCCATATAAATCTTGTAATATCCTTATTCTATTCTTTAAATGGTCTTTTTGTTGATACAATTGGTAACGTTTGAAATAGATATAGCAATTTTGGTAAAACCATAATTTTGATCGTTGCTATCCTGCCCAAAAATGAAAGGTTTAATTTATTCTATTTTTCCAAATCATTCTTTATCTCTCTCCAAAATTGCTTATAATTGTTTTCAAATAATTCATTTGATTTTTTTTGTCTTTCCTCTTCTAGTGAGCCCATATTTTTGGTAATAATTGCAGATTTGTTTTTGTTAATTTTGCACCCTGTAATTTCACCGAACATTTTCATTATCCCCATCAACAATTTTGTTTTCCCAATTGGATCTTCCAAGTTAATGATTAAATCATCTGCAAATGCCCTAATTATATATTTATAATTTTTAATTTTCACTCCTTGTAGATTTTTTTCGCTTTTTATTCTTCTAATCAGTAATTCTATGACTACAAGGAATAGCAGGGGAAAGAGAGGACATCCTTGCATTGTTCCTCTCTTAATTTCTGTTTGATGTGTTTTATCTCCATTTATTATTATTTGGGCTTTTTGTCTTTCATAATTTTTCTTTATCTGATTAACAAATCTCTCCCCAATGTTCATATAGAGCATAATCCTCATTAATGATCTCCAATTCACTGTATCAAACACTTTTTGCAAATCAAAAAAGAATAGACCCAATATTTTATCATTATGCCTTTCGTAATATTCTGTTATGTTAATAATATATCTTAGATTGTCCCTGATTTGTCTCTTCGGGAGGAATCATCTCTGGTCCTCATCTATAACTTCTTTTAAACATTTTTTAAACTATTGGACAAAACCTTCACAAAAATCTTATAATCATTGTTTAGGAGTGAGATTGGTCAATAGTTTTTTGGATCTTCCAAATAATCTTTACCTTTGGGTATAAGAATTATATCCACCTCTTCCCATGATTCTGGTATCCCTTCTGTTTCCACCTTATTTATAGTTTCCTTACATGTATTGATTAATTCATTCACAAATACCTTATAATACACTGCCGGAAGTCCATCTGGACCTGGGGATTTACCTTCTGTAGCTTGTTTAAATGCTTCAATGATCTCTTCACTTGTGATTTCTGATTCTAAGTATTCCTTTTGTGCCTCACTGCATCTATCCCAGTCTTCCTTATCTAAGAACTTTCTGAGGTTTTCCTCATTAATTGGCTGCTCTGCATATAAATTCTCATAAAACTTGGGAAAACATTTCCTTGATTTTCTCATGCTGAGTGTATAACATATCCCCTTCTTTGATTTTTGTGATTTGACATTTTTCCTTGATTTTCCTAAGCCTTGACACTAACCATCTACCCAATTTGTTTGAGTGTTCAAAATTATACTGTTTCAATCTCTTTAATTTTTTGCCAATTTCCTCCACCATTTCGATTGAGAGTTGCTTTTGTAGTAATTTTATTTCTCTATTTTGTTGTTGTTGTTTGGCTCTTTCTTTAATATCTCTTCCCGTTCTTTCAGCTTTCCTTGCAGTACCTCATTATTCTAATTTTTATTCCTTTGGATAATTGAGTTTTGTTGAATAAAGAACCCTCTTAACACTGCTTTACTAGTATCCCACACAATCAGAGTTTTAGTACCTTTGTTCAAATTGTCCTGAAAGAAGTTTTTAAGTATCCCTTTCACCTTTTTAACAATTTTGGGGTCTTTAAGTAGAAGTTCGTTCAGTCTCCATTTCTTTGCTATATGTTGTTATTTGAGGGTTATGGTCAGAGATGGTTCTAGATAGTAATTTTATTTCTTCAATTTCTTTTAATAATGTCTTTGTGCTTAGAAATAAGTCCAATCTTGCCAGTGAATTGTGCCTATCTGAATAAAATGTGTTTTATATATAGAAACCTCCACCAATCTGATAAAGTTAGATTATCTACCAAATCAAAAAAAGTTTTAGGCAATTTTCCTTTTTTTTAAATAGGTTTTTCTGATTTCCTATCTGATATTGGGTCTGCTACCCATTAAAGTCGCCCATCAAAATTATACCCTCATAATCGAATTCAGATAGTTTTTCATTTAATTTTGAATAGAAAACTCCTTTATTTTCCTGTGGACCATAAATACCTACTATTAGGATTTTCTTATCTTTCCACCCAATTTCCACGCCCAGCCAATTTCCATTTTTGTCTTTAAAGATTTGTTTAAATTCTATATGTTCAGCTACATACGATATTACCCCTTTTTTCTTTTTGTTTGCTGCCACTACATACTCTTTCCCCAATTTTCTGTTTGCTACCAGCCTCACATTCTGAAGTTTAAAGTGAGTTTCCTGCAAACATACATTATCTCAGTTGCATTTTTTGATAAATAGAAAATCTTTTTTCCTTTTTTGAGGCGTGTTCAACCCTTTAACATTCCAAGATAGATTTTTCATTACCCACACCAAATTTTACTTTGAGGTTGTTAATTTATAAGAGAGAAAATATATCCCCCACCTTGTATCACAGACTACTGAACTTCTTTTTCTTTGCTTTCTGCTCTCTTGTCCTCTTCCTCTTCATCTTCTGATCCCTGCCTCTTCCTCTCCTCCACCTCAAGTCTTTTCCTTTGGGCTTTTTGTGATCTTGTTCTTTCTAGATTTCTTCTCCCGTATCTTTCTTCAGTTTGGTTCTTGTTTGTTCCTTTTTCGTTATCCCTCCAGTTATTCACCCCAAAATCGGCAGCTTTTTAGATTGTGTTCAGTTTGTATCTTTTTTGCTTCCAGGTCAGGGAAATTCTCTCAGTTTCTTCCCATCTAAATGGGATTCCGTAACTTTTAAGTTGGTCAGTTAGGAAGAAATAGACCTTTCTTTGTCTCAATATTCTCCCTGGTATGTCTTTGAAAATTTGAATCATTTTGCCTTCAATTACCAGGTCTTTTTTGAAGCTTTGTTGTATAATTAAGTCCCT
>CM034703.1:213362435-213373556 GCA_020142125.1 Phrynosoma platyrhinos
AAGTCCCTCGGCCCTTAAAGGGGAAAGGTTGCCTACCCCTGAACTATTCCATCTTTCTGTGGGAAGAAAGCAGATAGAAGAGTTGATGGGAGGATACAGGAGGGTTGCAAATGAAAGATGACATAATCAGGAACCCCCAACCCCCACCCCGTAGAATTCTGCGTTTGAATCACAGTAAATGGACAATAAAAGCCTTGTCTGGAAGTATCATACATTTGTTTAATCTGTTTTATAATTTGCTGATAGAGCAAATGTTGAGGAACCTTTTTAATGAAAATATACAGTTGCTGTCAACAAGTAAATGTATAGGACTAAAAAGGATTTACTGTTTTTTTGGGGGGGGAGGGAGTGAAGGAATCCATGTATGAAAAGTCATATGTGCATGGCTTGCCTCTTGCATTGAAGTGATTTGACAAATGGGTTCATGCAGGGGGCTGAATGGGGAGAGTTGTACAAGAAAATTTCCTTGCATGAACTTACATAGGTTTACTCCAATTTGGGTCAAATCTTTCAATTTCAGCAGACTCCTAACCCTATATAATCCTAACCCTATATTCAACAATACTACGATTCCAGAGCATTCTAAATATATTTGTAAGCATTCTTCCTCTTTCTAGTCTTGGCTTTACTGTATCTCAAATCAAGTGAAAGAGAAAAACTTGGCAATGAAAAATTGTTCTTATGTAGTTGGCTGAAATGGAATATAGATTTTAAATCTGGAAATCACCTTTTGGGGGTCAACATCCAACAAGGAACATTTGCTGACAGAATGAATTGGGAGGGGGATTGCAGTGCTCCCAGTCCTCACAAACAAGAAAACCTGACTCTGCAGGCTGATAAACCCTCCTGAACTCATTTTCAGATGACACTGAGGACTGCTACAAGAAGGGGAGGGAGAAAAATTCTATCATTCTAGCACCATAGCATTGGTACAATGTTGAATTTAGTGAAGGTATTTATATTAAATCCTTAAAAGAGGCTTCTGTGGGGCCTGCTACCAAATAGGAAAGCTTATTTCTGAAAAATTGGATACTTCCTAATAGTATGATAGTATATTGATTCCTCAGATACAGTAGCAGGTTTGCATTTGGGGTTTTCTAGATTGCTGCATTACTGAGAATCCCATTTAAATTTTACCTGTGGTATAATTTATCTGGGCATAGGGACAGATTCAAAATATGATGTGTGCTGTGAAACACTGTATAGGCTGAATCTGCGCTGCAGAAAAAAAATGCAGTTTGACACCACTTAATAGCTATAGCTCATTGGTATCAAATTCTGAGATTTATAGTTTGTGAAATATTTAGCCTTCTCTGTCAGAAACCTCTGGTGCCACTACAAACCCCAGGATTCCATAGCATTGAGCTATGTTAAAGCAGTGTCAAACTGCATTATTTCTGCAGTGCATATTCAGTGATTGTCATATTTGAACGTAGTAATTTCTGCCAGTGACAGTCATGTGATGAATCCTTGGGAATATGGGTCTGTTACTAAAAAGCTGACAGATGTTTAATTGGAGAAGCATGTATGGTGATATTTATAAATTGCAAAAACAAAGTATTAAAATCATTGTTGTGAGAGGATGGACATCCTCTTCCACATAAGATCAATTTGTAATTAATTTAGATGGAATATATCAGTGTGTGGCCTATCATGCGTCCATAAAACTGGACCAGTCCCACATATTTCATAGTTTATCTAACACAAACACACTCTTCTGGTAATCACAGTGGGATTTACTACTTTGCAAATTAGCACAGACAGACACAAGGCAGACAGAAATGGGTGGAGAAAGGATTTCCTCCTCCCTTTTCTTTCTTTTAAAGTAATTGCATCTATGAATACAGAATTAAGGCCAAAAGAACATTTATTTTGGTAGCAAAACAAATGGATTCTCCTTCAAGTAGATTTTCTACCATAAATTGTTTATTAGAATGTGTGTATGTGTATTACAGAGAGAGAGAAGCAATTAACAGACAGAGCGTTATATATCAAGAGCAAAGCCTTTCAGCTTCTGTCTTCTTAAGTTGCCAAAGATCTTATCAACATTCTTATTGGATCATGGTTCTATCCACTAAGTTGAAGCCAAGTTGGTGTTACGAGTTTTTCATCTACAAATCCAAAAATTCCCCCTTTTGCTGCTGATTTGCTTTTTAGTTGTCACTCTCTCTCTCTGTGAACATTTAAACGATTGAATAGTGCATCTTTCAGCCCCTTACCCCAAATCTTTGAATTTACCATCTTTGTCATTTACCATCAAGGTGGCTTTCAAAATTACCTAAAGGTGGGCTGGGTGAAAAGGCAAGTATGTTGAAGAAAAGATTCAGGAGGAGAGAGCAACAAGGTACAATGAATAGGATATGATGAAAAACAGGAAGTGAAGTTGAGATTAATAAAGTTGAGTGAATAAACAAATCCACTGAGGCAGGAACAAAAGCTACAACTTCCATATTGATTTAAAATAATTGGCAGATGTTTGTCTGTGAGTTTGTATGCTAGAAATCCACAAGTGAATCTTTCCTATGGAAGCTGCCTCCACCTGCAGAATTGGAAAGGAAACCAATCCCACTTGGAGCAGAGTTTCAGCATTGTTGAATAGGGATGGAAATAATATTTTTTTAAATAGTTGAAAAACATGTTTCTGAATAGTCCATAAAAACAAGGGAGGAATACTTCCACATGGAGTAGCATTTTTCTGTGGGGCTGTGGTACTGATGTGGTACAGCCCAAGGATGGTAGTTGATAACATCATCTTTGCCTGGGCCCAAGTTCCTATCAAATCCAGCTGAATTGGCAAGGTATGAAACACAAATGAGGCTAGAGAAAACTGCAGACAGGTCAGTCATTGAAGTATGTAATTTCAGTTTAACAACTGTAGGTTGGAAACACTGTGATTACAGTAAAATGGAATCACTTTAGACCCCCCAATTACTTTTGTGGTTTGACAAAAACTGGTGGTGGTGAGGATGTCTCTTCTCAGATCAAAGGATCCTGGAAGCTCTTTTGGAGATACAGCTTCTTTATTTTAATTATGTAGATTTTTATTTTAAGGGAATTGTACTTAAGGTCAGAGAGTTTGAAATGCTTATTTTGTAATCAGTTTTAGTAGTATTACAATCTAGTATGTTAATATTGAAATTGGTAACTCATGTATAACCTAATGTTATAAGAATCCCATTGCTTGTAATACTCATTACGCTTTTAGACCTCTTGATAATGAAAGACGGTTCACACTTATTTTATTGAATGTTTTATGCTTTTATGATTGACTGAGAGCAGTATATAAATTAAATGAAGAAATAATAAACCAATTACAAATTACACTCAGCATGGCGTCTTGAAGGAGCCTTGTAGAATTGTGCTATATCACAACTGTGAGGATAAGTATAAAGAAGATTACTTGATTGTGATTTTGTCACTTGCTGCTTCATATAATGTATCCTCATTTTCTGAATGCTTTCAATCTTTATTGAAAATGAATATATTAGTATTACTGTTTTGGTTAAGAAAAAGGAAAAAGTTGGGAATAAAAATTGTCTTATTATTTTGAAAATTCACATTATATAACTTCTAATGTGAATTACTTTTAAATAATCAGCATGAGAGAGTATGTCCTTATCAAGGTGCATTTTTATTGCTGGAGAAGGGTAATGTCTATAAAAGAAACAGTCACAGAAAGAGTGAAAGTCTGGCATGCACCCTTGCTATTGAGTCAAGCCAGCTATGATTTCCCCATACAATGTGTTGCTGATTTAGGCTTTCTGAGACAAATGAAAATCAATAGTAGCTGTGTTGATGATTGACTGCCCTTTAGGGAGTACTTTACTGAATTTTCTTTTGAATTTTTTCCAGTTTTTTGAACCTACGGCAATGCATCTTCGAAATGACCATCAAAACAACTGATGAGTACCAAGTCAGGTGTGACACAGAACTGAAAGATTTGCTGGACTAAGAAGCTAGGTCAAAGGACAATTATGAAACTCTAATCACACTGAATGTAAAATGCTTCAGTGTTTTGAAGATGCTACCTGAGGACATGAGGTTTGGCACTGAAAGACATATGTATGCACCTATGGAAAGTGACTGTAAGAACAAGTTCTTCTATTGATTCACTTCTTGTTCTGGCCACTTTGCTAAATAGCTCAGGGATAACACGAATAATTGTTCAAGTTTTTTTATGGCAGAAATATCCCCTACAAAAATAACTTCCCTGATCAAGTATGAATTCAAATTGCACGGTTCTGTAGCACAAATAATACACACCAGTATCAGGCTTTGAGTCTGCTAGTTATTACATTACCAGGACAACTGCATTTAAGTGATATGCAACTTAATTTTATGAATTCTTACTCAGATGCAAATCTAGTGAATTCATTGGGGCTTACTCCCTTGTTAATCTCTATGGGACTGCAGCCTTTGTCCCATTAATCTAGGTAGGACAAAGCCAACTTTTTCTAGAGTGAGTGTTGTATGGAAATACTCCAGGGGCTAGTGTACTTTGTGATGAAGCCTTTATCCAGTAAAACAGACTTTTCATAACCCCTTAACATCTTTCACCCACCAAAGCTTAATCACAATTAAGATGGGAAAAGAGTGGCCTTGCCCTCCCTTTATTTCATGCATAACTGGGAATCTACTCCACACTGGTTATTAACAGTACATTCTTGTGCATGCTTACTAAGAAATAGGTTCCAATATATTTAGCAGGGCTTTTACTACCTGCTAAGTAGGAATAGAATTGTGTCCTGAACAGAGAAATGAGGAGTAGCAGTTTAAGGCATTAGATTTGGATGATGGTCATGTGTTTACTGCTCCAATAATTGGATACTGTAATACTATTCTGATATGTAAGTGACACTAATGGAAATATCTTTCTAAAGGAGGAGTCAGCAAGATTCAGGAGTCACAGTGACTCCTGAATCTACACCACAATTCTCTTGAGCCACCTCCAAATGATTTTAATGGTGTTTTGTTGTTATTGCTAAAACAAAAGTGTGTGTGTGTGTGTGGGTGTACCATGCTTT
Organism: Phrynosoma platyrhinos; assembly: GCA_020142125.1. Taxonomy (NCBI): domain Eukaryota; kingdom Metazoa; phylum Chordata; class Lepidosauria; order Squamata; family Phrynosomatidae; genus Phrynosoma; species Phrynosoma platyrhinos. The sequence continues at coordinate 213,367,460 of CM034703.1, forward strand.
ACAGCAGTGCCTCACAAGCTATCTGCTGTGGAGGACAGGCAATCCACCCCCCATGTGCCTGGATCTGGGACCATGTTTGTGCCCATTGACTATCATTATTTCTTTCTCTCTTGAAAACTTTTCAGGGATCCTCGGCCAAATGGCTCAGAAACCATGAGTACCACTGTTTCGGAGAAGTAGTCCACCTCTAAAGAGGAGTGATACTAACCTCTTAGAGGAGTAGGGATGCAGTGGTCCTATTCATTAGGTGGCTCAGCAGTTAATATGCTGACTCTGATGGTTGCAAGCTCAACAGGTCAGCAGTTCAAGGCCCAAGCCTCATGTGATGGAGTGAGCTCCCATCAGTAGTCACAGCTTGAGTAGTGTGAAAGTGTGTAAAAGTGCAAATAGATAAATAGATACCACTTTAGTGGGAAGGTAACAGCATTCCGTATAGTCATGCTGGCCACATGATCACACAGTCATCTTTGACAACACTGGCTCCCTCAGCTTAGAAACAGATGAGCACTGCCCCGTACAACCAGACACGACTTGACAATCAAGTCAAAGGGGAAACTTTTATCTTTATCTTTACTCCCCCTAGATGTGTGATTCCCTTGGTTTATGGGTGTGTCTGTGGAATCACTAACAAATTTTTGGGTAGAACTTTTCTGTTGTTGCTTTGATGACCACAGAAAGAGCCTTTGGAGTAGAACATACCACATTATTCTCTGTCCTGTTTTGAAGTAACTGTCTGCTGATATGCAACTTCAGACATAACTAGAAATTAAACAGGCAGAACCATGGTCCTGATCTTGACATTTGTCGGCAAGAATAGAGTACTAGCAAATACAGTTCTAGTAAAGGATACCTCCTGTACTGCTGATTCCAGGAACAGCTTGTGCAGGGAGGTGAATCCACTCTTGACTTTGCAGTTGTTCCTGCTATAGATATTCCAGGTTGTATAGGAGCGTACTTAGTTCTTAACCTCTGTTAGGAATCAAGCACCCAGGCAGCTCCTGAAGCAACCTCCTGGAGCAGCTGCAGGAGAACTAGTGTGAAAATTGAGGGTATATTCAATGCCTTTGTGGCAATGGATCCACCAGCTTCCCCTGGCTGATTCTATTGGCAGATTCACAAAAGCAGAAGATATCAGATATCCTGCCTCCCCCCAAAATATTCTGGTCTTTCACAAGCAACACTTTGCATTGCACAAAGAAACAAATAAGAAGCTACAGCAGTTAATGGAAGAGTGGTGTGATATAATCAACACACTTTAATGCTAGAGAGCAATCTTGCCACTTCATATTGTACTCTGGGTAGTTTTCAAACACTCTTTAATGCAGTACCACAGAAAATAGCATTGCAATAGACCTATGACAGTGGCTAGTTCTGCCTTCTGTAGGAATTAGGTGGAACTGGTGTACAGGCCAGACCTGGGCAAAAATCCTGTTCACAGCAGCCACCAGATCTTCCATGTATTGAATTGGAGTTGATCTCAACTGTCATTCTTTTTAACAAACCAGTTTTATAATCCATGAAGTTGATTCATTTAAAATAAACTATAGATATAATTCACAGTTTCTCTGGTGATATAGCAAAGCATGTGAAAATGAAAGCTTCCAATCATTTCCTTATATTTGCACAGGAGGACTCAGCGAGGAGGGCATATCAAGCCTCGCAGAAGGAGAGGCTACACTCATTCTTGTAATGCTAAGCTAATTTTTAGCATAGAATCTGAAATACTTTTTTTTTTTTAAAAAAAGCAAAATACTTTGCATTTCTTTAAAAAAAACAATCATAGAAATGAGATATGCAAATTGTTTGAAAGAAGTTGAAAGATTAACTGTTGGCATTCTCTGTTCAGTTGCTCTTTTATTTCTCATGTACTTTTATAGAACATCCTTGTATGAAATATTGCCAACAAATTTAGCAGCTCTTTCATTTCAGATCTTTTCTGGAGGCATTCTGCTCTGTTGTACACTTTTATGTCACACATTTTTGCAGTACTTAAAAAAATGATCTTACACTATCTGGCCATGAATGTAATGAGAGTGCACTTTGTTCCTCAACCCATTTTCCTTCCAGTGAATACTGAATTTGGAGTCTGTAGCATGAAGGGATACACAATATACTGAGTATTCCACTCAAAGCACTGGGTGGCTGAAGCTTCCTTAACACATTTCAGGAAACAGGGGAAGAAGAACTCCTAGTGACTCTTACTTCCTCCGTTCACAGCACAGCTGCAAAAGCTTTAGGGTCTCTCTTATCTCCCTTACAGGGAGATGCATTGGGTTTCAGAAAAAGGAAGTATTTCATGCATCTCCCTGTGAGGAGGTATGTATATTGCACTAATGTACCTTACTGGGGAAGGAGTGTAGTGGTGGAATAACTCCTTATATTTTCATTTTACTCCTTTAGAAATTAGTCAAGTCTGGAGAAAAAAAGAGTTGGATTAGTAATTGGCTATGTGCAATTACATTTTTTTCTTTAAATAAATATTTCATATGTACATTTGTAATTATGCAAACATAGTTTTAACATCACTTGATATAGCTTGTTACAATAATATATAACTATGAAAGTATTAAATTTTGGGGGTGAGGAGAAGCTCCTGATATATGAGTTGGAATGTATTTGAACAATTTATTTCTGTATTATTTTGGTATGATAATAACAAAGTAGAAGACTATAGAAGAGGGGTAGGCAACCTTTCCCATTTAAGGACCAAGGGACTTCAGCTCCCAAAATCCTAGGAGCTATTGGCCAAAGTGGGACTATTGGCCAAAATGGCTGAGGCTTCTGGGAGCTGAAGTCCCTTGGCCCTTAAAGGGGAAAGGTTGCCTACCCCTGCTATAGAAAGATGCAGCAGTACTATAAGATTGAACAGAAGAATGGTAAATCTTATTTTGGAATGTACTCTTAAAATATAAAGTTAGACCACTTTTGTTGACATGCCTGTATTACAGCACTACAGTTGTTCTGCTTTATCATGTAACAGTGATGGCCTACATACAAAATACATTTTATACATGACATTATTTAATGGCTTGTACACTGTTAATCTTCCGACGACTGGAAGCTTTACTGATGGTCCAGTTTCTGCATGAATGCCTTGGATATTCTCACATATGTAAAGGAAAGAATTTTAATGTTTTTTTTTCATAGTGGTAAAGGAAGAGTTATTTTGGTTATTAAATGTTTTGTAGAAATACAACATGGCTGTAAAACTACTTTGTAATAATCTCATTGTATATATCTTAATAAATCAGTGACTTTTATGTGAATCATAACATCATAGATGGATATTTAATTTGAAACAAAGCAGGGAATTAAAAATAGAGATGTTGTAGGATTTTATTTTTATTTTTATTTTTTGGTCCTTGTGATTGATTCAAATGTCTTGGAATAATTGATAGTCCAAGTACTGTACTGTTTACTTTTCTGAAATTTTTTATAGTTCCTGGCTAAAAAAAATAGAGAAAGAAAGGAAGGAAAGAAAAGAAAAGAAACCACAGTATAAAAATGCAAATGCAAATGCATACATACATTTTTGTGCCAAAAAATGCTTAAAAAATGTCATTTTGGTGCACTTTTTAAACAAAAATAATGTAGAAAGAAAGAAACTGATACACAAATCTCTTTTTTAAAAGTAGAGGGTGGAACAGGCAGGGCAAATAAAGATGTTTCCAACTGCTTTGAAGGTGGGACATTTTGATGATGCACGCCTCCAAAGTGGGCCAAACTGGACTGAAACCATGCTCCAGGGCAAATAGAACCCAGGATAGTTTGGCTTAGCATGGAAGATGCACATCTTCACCTTGCATATAAATGGCCTGATGAGTGTGGGGCTGCAGCAAAGCAAAGAAATGAATGTATAACAACTCCAATAGATGTAATAACAAAATACACAAACCAGACAGTCCATCCAGGGGTATAGGATGAAGGAGGATGGAGGGGGCTTGTGGGGGCGCCTTCATGAATGTACTTTGCCAGTGTATCACTCGCACACTGATGCACCAGTGCCCTGAACTGGTAGAGCATCTCATGTGTGACTGTGTGGCTGATCAAAGGGGCAGCTATCCAATGGGATGACATCTAGGTGGGCAGTGGGAAGTACTTGGGGGTTGCCAGCAGTGTGTTCTTGGGATAGTGTGCATGTATGCTGGGAAGACAACAAAAAAATTACCCAGTGGCATGACTTGACACCACACCATGTGGTCAGGCCATGCACATTCAGCCCACCTTGGGAGTGGGTTGTGCAGGCAACAGGGTTTTGACCTGCTTTGTGAAAAAGCAGGATCAAGCTGCATTTTGTTGCTCATCTGCTCAGGCCCTAAATTTTCTGGGATTAATGGAGAAATGGGACATAAAGACTTGGGAATCTATGCAAAAATGGCATCCAATGGTATTAGATAGATCCATCCATCTCTAATCAGCATGGTGCACTGACGATCTTTCATAACTACTTGTAAGTCATAAATAATTTCAATTTGTTTCCATGCTTTTGTGCCATGGAGGTTATTGGCCAGTTTATCCAGTGAGATTGCTCCAGAATAGTTATTTGTTTGTGATATTACCCACACTATTCAATAATGATATTACCTGGGTCGCTCACCAAACATAGAGTACTAAGAGACAATAACCTAAACAAATCATAGAATCAAAAACAAACAATTATTAAAATGATGGAATGAAATCCACATTTTTGAAAGTCCAGAGAGAATATGTTGCCTGACACTCAGATCTTCACAATGGGAAACATATGCAGGAATGGCATCACACAGGGAAGGTGCTACCACCAAAAGGTCTCTCCCTAACAGCCCCACCTCCTTTTTCTGGTTGGAGGCACCAAGAGAAGGGCATCTGAAGAGGATTTCAAGGTCTAGTTGGGAGGATGCAACGTAACAAATAATGAAGAATGCTGGATTAATAAACACATATAAACAACAGATCTGGCCATTTAGGAGAAATGCAGTCCCTTCTAGAACTGGTTGAACACCAGTTCCCACACACCAGCAGTTCTTCTGTCATGTTTGGACTGAGCCATCTCTTGATTTCTTTGTGGTCTGTGTGTGTTGTGGCGGAAGAGGATGTAAGTTGCCATTGGATCAAAAAGTTCGCTAGGGAGGAGATTGAGGACCCAATTCTATAATATGTAGGATTAAGTAGGATATGTTTAAATATGTATTTATTTGTTTTATTTATATCCTGCCTTTTCCCCTAAGTGAGACCCAAAGTAGTTCATAGTATAGTTTAAAATGTAGCTAAAACAATATATAGTACAGAAGGAAAATAAAACAAAATATGTAACAACCAATCCAGTTAAAAATTAATTTCAAACAGTTCAAAACACATTTAAAATACAGTAAAGAGTTAAAATGTCAGTACACCTCATAAAAAACAACACACCTTTAAGAGCCAAAAAGAGCATAAATACAAAAGTCTTAACCTGATGGTGGGAAGATACCAGAGAGAGGGTCAATTAAGTATTTACATTTACATAGTTTCATGTGTTTAAAGTGAAAATTTGGTAAGATGTGATGTTTTAAAATATTTTTTAAAATGTATTTTTTTAAAAAAAATGAATTTAAAATTATTATTTTATTAAAAGTGGTCTTTCTTTTTTCCTCCCACTGAGCCTCACCCCATTCATACCATCACTTTAATGCTTCAGCATTTTAAAGGGACTCAGGAGAACACCATAGCCCATTTCTGTCCAAAGGCAGTTGTTTGGGGAACAGTAGTGTCACTCTGCTTAGGGAGTCACCTGGTATGAACTGCATCCCCTGGATCCCCTAATGATGGCACTATCCTCACCCCTTGGACTTTGTGGGGGCACATGGGGGGCAAAGTACACTTCTAATTTTGAAAATATGAGTAGCTTTTAAAAATGTTAAGCAGTATAGAGGAGAAGACTCTACTATTTGAAAGAGAAATCATTACTCCGGGAGAGACGTGAAAAGACAATCTGGGGCACTGGGTGAGGACTCAGGGTCTCAAAAAACAGCCTTGAGAGGCCACAGTTTGACACCTCTCACTGAACTATAGAGACAATATTTTGTGTTACCTTGCATTGACAGGACAGAAATTCATGATGAGGATTAAAATATTAATG
>CM034703.1:213377424-213399182 GCA_020142125.1 Phrynosoma platyrhinos
GCAGTCTCAACATATGATGTCACTGGTTTGCATCTGGCTCTGGGGATATTCAGACACTTTTTCAACCCCATGCTCCCAACACCAGCTACAGAATAACCATTCAGAGCAGCTATGGCAGCAAAACCATGAGTCTGGGGTGAGCTTTGGTCATTGTGGAGGGTAAAAGAGAATAGCAACCTCTGAAACAACTAAAATAGACACATGCAGGCATAAGATGGACTTACTCTTGAATCTGTCATAAAATGGATGCCAGACAGGATGGACACCTGAAATCCTGTGCAGATGCCATGAAGGACAGAGATGTATAAACCAGTGTTGTGTTGGACAAGGGCCAAGGAAACCCACAGTTAGCCATGAATCTTATGGTGTGGATTTTGCCCAACCAACCTTTCTTGGATAAATGGAAACAACTGGATGGTTGTGAGAGAAAAAAATGCATGCAGGGGCATGTATTTATCCTTAAGCATTTTGAAGGAATATTAAGCTCCATTTCTGTAGGTTCTTCCCCTTTCCCTATAAACTGCTCTTTATTATTCATCTCTGTCTAAGACCTCTTTAGCCCTACCTCTTGACCAACCTGGTCCCCATGTCTCCCAGGTATCTTTCCTGTTCTGGCTGTCCCTCTATCCACACATTATATAACATCAACATGTTTTTTAAACACACACACACACACACATACGGAATAATTTATAAGTGGGGAAAATTGTGTGGGACTAAAGTTTTGAGATATTAGAGACCTTTTGGCTTGTTTGGTAGTTTCCTTTGTATCACACATGGGACAGATAATGGCAGGAAATCCATTTGTCCTATAACTAAATTAGAGCTACAGGCTACATATTGATTCAGGTTAAACAGGAATATTAATAGTATAAGCTGTTGGTCTCACACACCATTTGATCTCTCTCTGTGTGAGAGAGAGCAAAAGCATGGTGTTTCTTCTATTTCTTTTTCTCTCTTCCTGTGACCTTGCTCTTTTCCTTGTTTTTTTTTCCTGTCAGTTAATAATCTCTTCAGGCATTTACTGCAGCCTGTGGCTCTAGATATCATTTAAACTGGAAAGTATTCTGTTCTTGTTTGTCCATTCCTGCCTTACGTCAGCTATCTAGGCCCACAAAATGAACCATCTTTCAAATTATCAGCATGGATACTCAACATGTAAAAACAAAAACAATCCTTCACCAAAAACATTCTTTAAGGCTTGAGTTGACTCAGGGGCAATGCACATGGCCAAAAAGGGGTGGCTCTGGGCCGCCTCTGGGAGCAGTGGATCGGGGCCGCGGCAACCACATGACATGGCCCCAATCCTCCTATTTGCCACCCCCAAAAGAGTGCATGGCAGCTCTTTTGCACCCCTTTGGTGCAGTATGTGCACATGCTGTGCCAAGAGGGCACCCTGATGCCATGTGCTGTGTGGATGGGCGTGCAGTGTTGGGGCGGAGTTGAGGCAGAGTCAGGGTGGCCGGCATGCAGTCGCCCCACCCCAACTCCACCCCCAAGCCAGTCTAAAATGCCAATCTACATTGGCCCTCAGTTAGACAAGTTCAATTTCATCTTTATTAGGTCATAGACCAGCCCAAACTCAGGGGGGATGCAGACCAGGGCGTCAGGGACGCCCTGGGACGGTGTGCCACGGGGCCATGGCAGCCGCACCGTGGCGCACCGATGGCGTCCCTGAAAGGAGCGCAAAAATAGTGCTCCTTTTGGAAGACAGGGAAAGTGCGCCCTAAACGCGTAGGGCGCACTTTCCCTGGCTTTTCCACCGCAGTGTGTGAGGACACTGCGGCAGGAGGTTGCCCTGGGAGCACCAGCCGTGTGGACGGATGGCAGCTCTGAGGGCAACCTTGGGAGGAGGAAGGGGCGCCACTCATGTGGCTGCCCCTCCTCTTCCAGGGCTCGAAGACGACCCTATTAGTCGTCTGCCGAGGCCCTCAGTTAGCCAAACCTGCTGCCACTGCTCCTTTCATTAGTAAAATCTGTGCCCTTCTAAATTCCTCTGTTGCTACATACTTAGTTCAAATTTCAGTAGCTAAAATTAATGTCTATACTTGACTATAAGTCAACTTCATGTGTAAGTTAAGGACAGGTTTTCGGGCCAAAATTATGTGTTTTGATATGACCTGTGGATAAGTCAAGGGTAAAACCTAGGGACATGTAACAAATGATGTAAAGGATGAAGCAAAAGAAAACGATGACAAAGAACAAAGTTCCAGCAGGCGTAACTGTTTGTGCTCACACTCTAGGCTGGATGCATAAGAGAGTAGATGGGGGGGGGGGGCAGCATGTCATTGCTTCCAGGATAGAGTACCCTCTTGCCTTTTACCAGGGGCTACTTCATTTTTTGATAAGAGTTAAAATGCAGTACTTACATTGACCTGTGGATAAGTTGACAGCTTTTTTGGGTCAATGATTTTATTAAAATTTCTTTAGACTTATACATGAATATATACACTAAGCTATTTCATACTATGTTTGCCACAGTTGACATTTATCACTGGGCTTACTTTTTGCCACATTATCTCAATCCATGTTATTTTTTTCCCCCTATAAAATTATTTATTAGCTAATTTATTTTATCATGCTCAGTTCCTTCTGAATTCTTTTGAAGGGAGCACTGGTGGTGCAGTGGTTAAATGGCAGTCCTGCAGCCACAAGATTGTGAGTTCAATCCCAGCCAGGACTCCATGTTCCACTCAGCCTTCCATCCTTTCGTAGGTCAGTAAAATGAATACCCAGTTTGATGGAGCAATTGGCTTACACATTGTAAACCACTTAGGGAGTGCTAGTTCACTGATAAGCAGTATAGAAATATACTTGCTACTTGCTTGCTATTGAAGTTTCTTATTCCACTTCTCTATCTGCTTCATCTTCTCTCCTGTCTGCAGAGTTCTTTGCACTCTAAAGCCTGGTCGCCTTACTTTTGTGGTTTCCTTTTCTGCTTTCTTTGGTAACATTTGACACTACTTTATTGTACTTTTAAAAAACTTTTAATATCTACTGAAATTGACAAAATTGCAAATCGTAGACAACAATCATGTACTCTCCAACATCACACAATTGAAAATTGGGGCATGTGTGGCCAAGCAACATCAGAGTGTGCTCAAGATGACAAAAGTTACTAATGGGGAAGAACACACAAGCTAGGAGAGCCTACAGCAGTTTCCTTTTGCCTGACTGTACTGGGAAGGGCAGCATTCCACTCTGCCCTCTTTTTCCTCATGGCTGAGTTGATTGAGTGCCAGCTACTTTTTCACTTTGACCTCAATTTGCAGCAACTGAAGTAAGCCAGGACAAAGGGGAAAAGTGGGAGGAGGAGAGATAAACTGGGACATTTTAAAAACAGTTGAAAAAGTTGGACAACAGAGGATTAATCAGAACTGTCTCTGCCAAATCAGGACAGCTGGAAGGCTTGCAATCAATATAAAAGAATGCACTGCCTGCCAAAATATAATGTTCATGGGTTTGTACATAGTAGCACAGGACAGCTGTCTTCCACCCTACCTTCCTTGCACTTGCTTGTTCTTGGAAGTCCTTTCCACAACATTCCTGCTAATTTTGCTCTATTTCTGTTTGAAGCATTCGGATTTAAACTATTTATTTTCACATTTATTGAAAAACCATTGCACTTGGAGTATCCAGAGAGTTTCTTCTGCAGTTACAATTTTAAATATATATTTGATCACAGTTGTGTAAGGCCATTTCCCCCTCTGTGGGTCTTTCCTTTTCCATTGCCTGTCCTCTCCTTTCAAGCAGGGAGCTTTTTAAAATCCTGTAACAGGGCCAGGCATGATAACTGGCAGAGAGATAATTATTCATTTTTTGTATTATATAAAGCTGTGTTTTGAAAATATGTTTGGGGAGTAAATCTTATAGATTAAAAGAATTGAACTAGGATAGTGGAAAGTGAAGCTGGAACATAAACTTAAAAACAACAATAGCAACAGACCAGCAACAGAGTGTTGCAGTATACAATTTTTGCTTCTAGTCAAGTTCCATTCAGACATCTCTTCCAGGCAAAGTACTTTGTTACTTTATTCAATCTCTATTGGGCTTTTTTTTTTTTTTAAGTTCTAAAATAATCTCTTGGTTGGTGTATCTCCCATAGGTAGGGATGTGAACCTTTGGATATTTCATCCTCATATTGAAGGACAAAATAATTTCTGGATTTTTCTTTTTTGTGGGAGAAAAAAGATCTATGTGTTGACATAAAATTGAGTATTCTCTCTGCATTTAAATATGGCAAAATTTCTAGAATTATACTGCAGAGAAATGGTATTTTCTGCACAAAATACACTTTTCGTCCCAGAAAAGAAACTCTGTGTACTTCAGCACATACGGTACTAATTCTCTAGAACACTCTTCAGTGTATGAATATTGGGAGAAAACTGCCCAGAAATCTGACTGTTGCTTTATTCTTTCCAATGAGATTTCCCAAATGTCAAGAAAGCCTTTTCTTAGGAGTATTTAGTATTCTTTCTATCTTTAAAAGTTCCTCCAAGCATGCTGATACTGTTTTCTGTTGCTGATCAGCCCTATTAGGATCCATTTTTCTTGACATTTTCTACTTAAGTTTGATATTAAATGAAGGGATGCAAACCTTGTTTGGAAAATATTCTTGCTGTGATCTCATTCTCTTAGTGGTGCTCTCATTTTGTTAGTGAACCTCTTTACAAAGGGGTAATCTACACCAGTCCCCAGTTTTATAAGCCAGCTTCAATGAGGAAGCAGCATTAGGGCACTGGTGTTGATTTTGAGGTTACTGTTGGCTGCCTATATGATTGTTTTTGCATTCCCATACAAGATCAAGAGATTATCACACATTCCTTTTAAAACACAATTATAGTTGTAAAATAAGAATTTCAGTGATGCTAATTACACAAGGCCACCTCTGGCCCCTAGTTCCATTAATCCTCGTGCAGAAACCTCACTGGCATGATATTGGTAGTCATGTGGGGTCACAGTCTCTTCTTCTTCCCCCTTTGCCTCCCTCCCTTGCTATTCTCAAGCAGCCTGATCTTATTTATTTTTTTTCTTTTTACAAATAAATAAATTGCATTAGCAGAATTCTAGAATTGTATTAAAAAGTAAAATGAAGAATAAAAATGTAAAACCCTTGAAAAGCATGCAGGGTAGAGCAGGGTTAAAGAGAAGTGCAGAAGAGAGCACAATGGCAGAAGCAGCCTAAGTTGCACAATTACAAGATGTGTGATAATGGTTGCTCACAAACCGCTTTGTTTATATTTTCTTTAACAAAAGCAATTATGTTGAGAATGGAGCTTGTGTGATAATGTCCTAAGACTGAAGGGCAGCCATGAAGGAACTAAGATCTTTAAGTGGAAAGCTATATCATTAAATATCAATGTCAGGACTCATAGTATTTTTGTTTTCTATGTGTAGTTATAAATGTTGAGCAGTGACAAGAAGGTGACAAGAAGAGGATCTACTTATTTGAAATTCAGTGTTGGGGGAGAGTTCTAGATACCACATGATAAAAAGACAAATGCATCAATTGAAGAGCAAATGAATCCTGAACTCAAGCTAGAAGCCAAAATTACTAAACTGAAATTATCATGCTTTGGATATATCATGAGATGTTTTGATTCACTGGAAAAGATAATAATGCTCGATAAAGAAAGCAAGAGGAAAAGCACATTATAGGTGGATAGACTCAATCAAGGAAGCTGTGGTCCTGAGTTTCTATGGCTTTTGTGGGTCTATTAATAGCAGGGTCTTTCTGAAGGTCTCTCATTCATAAATTGAAGCTGACTTGGCAGTATGGTAATAGCAATAAATACCTGTTCAGCTTGTACATTCTTTCCCCCCAAAGTTTGCAAAACTCACCTTTCTCAGAATCTCTCAGCCAATATTGCCCCCGGACATGCTGGTTGGGGGATTTTGGGAGCTATCGTCCAACAGTAACTTTCAGGTTCTGTTTACTCCTCTAAAGTAAAATGAGTTTTATAAAGATTGTTTGGGAAAGAAAGTGCATGAAATCAAATGCCTGCAGTCACAAATTAACACATATTTTTCATTTTTAAAAATTGAATACTTCATAGTGGCAACAAAATAAAACAAATTGTTAATTTTGGGAGAGCATTTAACTGGAGACTAAAGTGACCCATTTTGTAGGACATCTCACATGTCTTAATCTATTCCTCTCCTTTTATACTGTGTTTAGAAAAAATAACCCTCTTCTATGAAGAAACACTCTTTTGCATCTGAATCGCACTTAGTAATTCTGTTCAAAGCAGAAATTAAAAACATTAAGGCCAGCTGGTTAATAGCACTCATTCAACTTCAATAAAAATGCCACAACTAAAATAAACTTTAGAATACCAATTTTCTCATTACAGTCCTAGTACCAAGTCTCACGATCTCCACACACTTGTATTTATTTTTAAACTGGCAATTTGTTCACTCCTGTGGCTTTATTTTGCTGCATATTCTCTCAGTAATGGACTTCCCACTTTCATAATGAACAACTTCCTAAACTCCTTCATTGTCAGAAGTGACTTCAAGATAAATATGTATGGATGTGACAGTTGGTCTAAAACAAGAAGTCTGCCTACTGCTCCAGCATATACACTTGATGTACACTTGATTTGCCAGTGATCTCACCACAACATTTTCTAATCTAAATAGAAGGAAAAGATGGGAATTAAAGGAAGTTCCATCATGGTTTCCTCCAGAAAAGCTGCTTGGCTGCAGCTGAGTAGTAAATTGAAATGGTAAAACTGTAAAAAGTCAGAAATCAAAGAGCAGCAGCATCACAATGAATATTTGTTGTCAACTGTATCTTATCTCAGATGATGGGAGCTAAAGGGATCCTATGAGAGTCCTCTTGGAAATTTTTTTTTGACACAGATTGACAGTACCAGGCCACTTCTGTGCAAGAAAAATACCCAGTCAACTTTCTGTTGCTGTGGAAGGGCAAGACATCCAACTGGAAGGAAAAGGCCACAACTCTATTGAGTACAGCTGACAGCTAGGGTTGGCCCAAATGCATGAGGCCTGGATCTGGCATCAACCAACCTGCCTGTTGATCAATGAACCAAGTTGTCCAGTCACAGCCAGGCTTCGGGATGACAAAAGGGATAACTGGTTTATCACATCTTTGCTTCTCCACCCCTTGTCACTGGGGGATGCTGATCTGGAGCTGCCCCTACAATGGCAACACCTCAACATTCCCAGCACCCCCGGGGTCCCTGAGGGACTCCTGATCCAGTGCTCTGCAACACAGGAAACCACACCCACCAGATCCATGGTCCATGCAGATCAAGCACTGACACCACTTGGAACCGGGTAAGTGGGGTTCCATCCTTATGGGTAAACAGAGGCCTTTGGTCTGAAGGTGGGATGCCAGGTATCTGTATAAAGTCCAAATAGGGCATAGGTGACAGCCATGGAGCCTTCTTAGCAGGTCTCAGCTCTTGAATTATAGACCTGCTTAAGTTGCAGGGAGATCTTGGAGAGAAGTTTAAAGCAAATTGGTCTCCTCCCATCCACACTCCTGTGGGATGTCCTCCTCTAGCCATCTAAGACCTTCATGACTAAGAAGGATCCACAAGGGCCCTGGAACCCCTCAGCCTTAGAAAAGAAGGAGATTCCAGCCAAATGGACTGTCATGGTTCAAGGTGAGATACCAGAGTCCTTCAACTAGATGAGGAATTGAAGGATTGTGTAGGACTGAATAGCCAATGAACCTGGAGGCCAGTCTCCCCAAAGAAGGTGAAAAGTTTGGAAACTGCTCTTCTGTATGCCGTAAGGGTGGCTGGGGCCTGCGAAGACAGGATGCCCTGTATCACAGTAAGTTTATAACCTCCCACAGCTCCTCTGGGAAAGGCATGGGTGAGATGTCTGCTCCAGGTGCCAACTGGTAGAACCTGACCTCCTGAAAACAAGAGAGAGAGTCTGCAATATTATTCTCAAGGCCAAGGACAAAAAAGGCCTTGAACATGATGTTTTTGTGGAGGTACAACAGGACAAAGTGGCAGACCAGGAGCATGACCTGCAGGGACTTGAAAGATTGCCAGTTGAGGATTGTAACCACAGATTGGTTATCACACCAGAAACAAACTGCCTTGTTGGCAAAGGCTTCCCCCAGATATGAATTGCTAGCAAAATAGGAAAAAACTCCAGGAATCTGAGGTCCCAGAGGATCCCTCTGTGGATCCAGTGGGTGGGCCAGCATTGGGCACACCAGTGGTTCTGGGCTTCCAGCAGCATCTGAACGCACCTGGAAGTCCTGTCCCAAGTTCCACAGGTGCTGCTACAGAAAAACACCATTGTAATCCCTGAGGAATTCCTCCCACAAACTGAGGTGTAGCTTGATGCCCTTGGTGAGATGGATGCAGTTGTGTGCTGCCTTGATCCCAGCTGTGATCTTAGCCATTTCTGCACAGGATGCCCTGCCTGGGGAAGCCACCCTGCAAGCAAAAATAAGGTGCCCCAGAAGGGCTTGGATTTCTTTGAGGATTATCTTATGGGCAGAGAGCATGGCATGTATCTAGGAGAGGAGGGTGTGAAGCTTGTCATCCGGCAGGTGGGAGACACTTGTCACTGAATCCAGGTAAATGAGGGAAGTGGTGGGGCCCTTGGTCTTTTGTGCCACTAAGGGAACCCCCAGCTCAGCAGCCAGAGCTTGGAAAGTGGACAAAAGTTTGGCAAAACCCTCACCCCTGGCATCCCTGACAAACAGGAAGTCATCTAGGTAATGGGTGATCCAAGGGGACATGGTGCAGCCCTTCACCTCCCACTCTAGGAAGGAAATGAAGGTCTCAAAAGCTGCACAGCTTATGGAGCAGCCTATTGGCATGGACTTATCGAAATACCACTGCCCTTCAAATTTGATGCCCAGGAGGCAAAAATCATCGGGGTGGAAAGACAATGATCGGAATGTCAACTGGATGTCATACTTGGCTAATAGAGCTCCCTGACCACATGCCCAGATGAGCTGCACAGCGTCAAAGGAAGCATAATGCATCAAAGCTCTGGAGGGGGGAAATAGCATAATTGACCGATGCCCCTGGAGGGTATGAAAGGTGGTGGATGAGGTATAATTCATCCAGCACTTTTTTGGTGGCCACACCAAGAGGGGAAACCCCCAGATTGAGCATGGGCAGGCCACCACCCTGCCTACTTCACACTCCTTCAAAATTTGTTCCTGATGACCTCTGGCATTTCCCAGGCAGATTTTAGATTCTGGGCATCTGAAGCCAGTCTCGGGCCAGCAGCCAGGATTCTGAAACCTTGGGTGAAGCCTTCTGCCAAAAACGTGGCTGCCTTCTTGTCAGGGTAGCATCTGAGAAGTGGGAGTAGGTAAATTTAGGGCGGAAGCTGATGTTATTTATTTATTTATTTATTTATTTATTTATTTATTTATTGGGTCCTGTGCTGGGAAAAGGTAAGGGTATAAATAAATAAATATTGTAACTGACAGCAGCATTTGTTTCCTAAGATAGGTAGAGAATGTGTGACTATCAAGATATTGTTGAACTGCATTCTGCATCAGTTCCAGCCAGCATGGTTTTGTTCAAGGATGAAAGGCACACTTATTGTATTTCAGAAGCAGTTGCCAATGATAAGAATGTTATTTGTTTATTTGTTTTTAAATTAGACAAAGGTTACTTTTCAGAAGAATGGATATGTTATGGAACTATGGAACCATAAATGAGCTGTGCTCAGACAATGCTCTGAGCCCTCAAATGTTACCCTACTGATGCTCAGTTATGGATTGTTTCATCATGTCCTTATATCTATTCTTCTTAAAAGTAATTTTCTCAGCTCCAGGATACATAGCATAAACTGCAAAGTACAGTTGTTTAAAGCAAAAAAAGGTAAATACCACTAGAAGCTTGGAAATTTGTATTCTATGTGAATAAAATGTACATTATTTACTTTTTTAAAATTAATCATCGGCTCTAGAGTTACATTTATTTGCATCCACAACATCTGAGTGATTTTTAAAATAGCCTTTAGTAACTGTGACAGGTGACCTGCCTCAACTCAATCCAGAACTGAGCTACCAAATCTAAGCATCATTGAAGAGTTTTAAGCCATTGAGCTGAGCATCCGTTCTTTAGACCACCTTCTCTAGCCTTTCTGAATAAATAAGAACAATGTTTATATTTCCCCAATCCACAGAAGACCTAGAAGGATATTATAGTTGGTAGCTTTAAAATCTCTTTTCTCTCCCTCTCAGGTTCCTAGTAAAAATTACACATCAGGACATGTCATTCCAAAACTGGGCCTAAAGCCAGGTGTGCCCAGGATGGATGAATCTTGACAGTGGCTAGTAAATGAATCAGGCCCAAGGATTCCAATGATCCCATTCCCTTAAAAAGAGTGCTGTATATTGCTCAAATGCTCAGGCTAGTCTTTGCTTGTTCCCAACCAGCCAAGATGGTCAAGAATCAAACAAACCGGAGATTGACAAGGACCCCCTGGGGACCATAGGATTGCTCCTGGTCATTTGTGCCTCTGACTCTGAACTGGCTCCTCAGTCTGAATAAGTGGTCATTCATGCAAAGAGAAGACTCCCATACTGCCTTTTCTTGTCTCATCTCCAAACCACCAGCCCTGAACAATGTCTTCTAGATGGATGAAAGTGTATGACATAGTACCTGGGTGACATAATGGAGGGTAAATGAGGTCAGTGTTTAAAATCAGCTTTTAAGCTTAAAAATACAGATGACTTGAGAGTTCACACATAAGTCAATGAGCTGTGTCTAGGCAGAGCACATCTCTCACACTAAGAAAGTAACTGGAGAAAACAACAGCAACAACAAAATTTAACAGCTTGTATTTATAATCCTTCAATATAGCTGTAAGAAACAAGCCAAACCAAACCACAACAAGGTGTTTTTATGGTGATTTCTTCTGGAGTGCTATCTTTCCATTTATTTTTAATGATTACACTGAAAATAATTAACATAATTTAAAAAGTTGATGCTTTACATACCATTTGCTAATCTGTTGTGTCCATACATATTATTTAGCTCTCTTAATGCATTGATTTAAAACTCTTTAGAATGGTTCTAAACAGTCAGGTCAACAGAAGAGTCCTTATTTTTAGGAAAGTGATGGTATGATCACACTGATTGATGTCTGGTTCTTAATGGAGATGGTTCTTTATTATCAGTGTGTGTGTAGCCCCCATGGTACTTACCTCAGAAAAGAAGGGGATGGGACACACTATACAACCTCACAGTCAGCTCTGAGCAACTCCTTTGTGGTTACATTGACCATCATGCAAGTTACATTTTCATAATGATAAAGACAAATTCTATTAGTATATGTGTCATTTAATTTTTTTTCCCTTTGTGGCTGCACCAAGCCCCCAGTCCCCTTCCCTTCAAAAACAATCTGGAAGTGGCTGGAACCATCAATCCACATGATGTTCAATATATACATGAAGCTGTTGGGGGAAGTCATAAAGGGTTTTGGAGTGGAGTGGATGCACTCAGCTCTGTTTTTCCTTGTTATTGGAGTCAGGTGAGCTGTTCAGGTACTGGACATGTGTCTGTGGTAGGTGAGACCCAATAAAATGAAACTGAATAAGATGATAGCTCTGTGGATTGGTGGTTTTCAGGTTTGGGAATTGGGTAAAGAGCCTGTTCTGGATGTGGTTGTACTCCACCTGAAGGAGCAGGTGTGTAGCTTGGGAATGTTTCTAGATTCATCCTTGTCACTGTTGCCCAAGTGGACTCTGGCACAGAGTGCTTGGCACCAGCTTCAATTGGCCTTTCCTGGAAAGAGATAGTCTAGCCACAGTAGTTCATGCACTAGTAACTCCCAGTTAGAGTACCGTAATCCACATCTCTGGGCCGGTTTGTACTGGCCATGAAGAACTGAGGTCAGAGAAAAAACAGCTGGTGTGCCTGTGCTGTGTTGAGAGGGTTGGGAGTGGAATGGAGCCTAATTAAGGGCTCCACCCCCTCCCATCATCCTCTTGCGATTTCCTTGGCCCATCCACTCACTCTACATCAGAGTGAGATTTCTGGTCACTTTTAGGAATTTTCTCCCCTTTCCAAGGGTTTGTCACCTACCCCCACACTGATTGTTTGGGGATTTGAATAGTTGACTCACCTGTGGTCATAAATAGGTTGTCAGTTGGTGGGAGGAGATAAAGCATTCAGGTGAACACCTATAGCACCCTCTTGGGGTGAAGTTCAGGTCTCTGGAACTGCCTCTTTAGGTCGTGTGACTAAAGGGATAGCTAAAGAGAACTTCCTTGGGGCTGACCTGGGATATAACCCTCACTTAAACCCTGTGAATTAAGCAATGAAATCTCAGGTTGTCATTCCAGATGTAAGAATGACAGCCCAACTATGGTTTATCCACGGGACTCAGATGTTTTACCAAGGGGAAGCTGTGGAGATGGTCTGGGAAATGGGCCACCTTCCTCAGCTGCACTCACACTAGGTTGCTCCCACCATTTTTCAGATCTCGTAGAAAAGCACATAAAGTAATTTAAATAAATGGCTCATTTTATAACCCAAATCTGTTCTCTGGTCTCATTATTTCCAAGCTGGTCGGCAATGCATTTATATGGAGCTGCCCTTGAAGAAGACTCAGAAGCTGCAGCTAGTACAAAATGCAGCAGATTAGCTGCTGACTGGAGTACTATATAGACAGCATATTATGCTAGTCTTAAAAGAATTGTACTGGCTGCCAATACCCTTCTGTTCAAAGTGTTTGTGATGACATTTAAAGCCCTAAATGACTTGTGACTTTGATATTTGAGGGATACTCTCCCACTACTGCTTGTCTGAGGATTAAGATCTGCTGGGGGAGGGGACTCTTTGTGTCCCACCAATGAATCAATACACTGTTTTGGGACATGGGAGAGGGCCTTCTCAGCCATGGTGCTACAACTGTAGAAGGTGATGCATATCATTTAGGTGCCAAGTTAAAACAGCCATTCATCAAAGCCTTTAGGCCTCATTTGCTCACCCCAAATACAGGCTATATAGTATTAAAAACCTTTAAAATCATCAAAATCTGTTTTTAACTAGTTAAATGTAAAGGTATTCCCCATTGACAAGGTTATCAAATCATGTCTGACCATACGACATGAGGTGTTCATCTCCTTTATTAAGCTGAAGAGCCAGTGTTGTCAGAGACTATTCTGTGATCATGTGGCCAACATGATTGCACAGAATGCTGTTTACCTGCCCACTGAAGTGGTACCTATTTATCTACTTGTATTTGCATGCTTTCGAATTGTTAGGTTGGCAGAAGCTGGGACTAGTGACAGGAACTCACCCCATCATGCAGCACCCAGACCTCAAACTGCCAACCTGTCCATCTTGCAATCAACAGAGTCAGCATCTTAACCACTTCAGTCACTGAAATGTAATATGTTTTAGCATATTTAACCATTTTATTATTTTAAATGGTGTAACTTGTTTTATACTTTTTTCTAAACTGCCCTGAGATCTTTGATATAGGGCAGGGTATAAAATATTTGAACAAACAAATGTTTCTAGGATCATGTAGGGAACCCATGTGTGTGCATATGCCTTCAAATCAGCTGTTAACTATGGTGACCCTATGGATTTCATAAGGCTTCTCTAGGCAACTAATACTCAGAAGTGGTTTTGTCAGTTCCCTTCTCTGAAATATAGCCTACAGCACCTGTTATTTGTTGGTAGTCTCCCATACAAGTACTAGCCAGGACTGAGCCTATTTTCCTTCTAAGATCAAATGATACCTGGTGTCTTTAGGGGATTTAAGCACTATAGGGAGCCTACCTGGAAATAAAAAAAAGCCACCCACTGCAGAAGACATACCTCAAGATGTAGAAGGCCAGAAAGACCCATGTGACCTCTGGGACAAGGCTGAATGATTGTCCCTAAAACCCCTTTGGACTCATGAGTAATGGTTGCATCATGGGGATTTGAAGACTTTAGATCAGGGGTAGGCAACCTTTCCCCTTTAAGGGCTGAGCAAGTTCAGCTCCCAGAATCCCAGGAGCTATTGGCCAACATGGGACTATTGGCCAACATGGCTGAGGCTTCTGGGAGCTGAAGTCCCTCAGCCCTTAAAGGGGAAAGGTTGCCTACCCCTGCTTTAGATACTGCTGACAGATTTCATTCAAGCAAAGCAGATGAGTGCACACAACACCCAGAGGTAGCTCAGGTTCCACAAAGAGGACCCTGTAGTTTTGAAAGCAGATACTCACAAAAGTAGACACACCCACTCTGTGGCATTACCGTTTATCTATATTTTTCAAGTGGATGAAGGTGCAAATATGGAATTGTGAGAAATTTTCAAATATTAAGAAAGTTTATTTTTATGGCTATATATAGAGAGGTAATGGGCTCAAGCAGCCAAGAAGAACTGCTATCACTGTGCTTAGAACAATTCTTACAATGTACAAACCAGGGGTGGCTAATTGTGTGGGAGTGGGGAGACAATTTACCCTCTGTCTTAATTGTTGGGGGCACTTAGCTTACAAATTGTACATTGCTTAGAGACTACTTAGTTCAGTATGAAATGATAAAGAAATGTAAATGCTATTGGTATTGCTATCTTCATGCTGAATGTTCCCCCCCCCAACAGCACTCAAACGTACCTATTCCTTTGGCAGTATCTTGGCTAGAATGATGACAAGAAATGAACTTGCAACACTTCTGGTTACCATTTTTCAGGGATATAGCCAAAGGAATTATTTGATGGAAGGCCTTTTGGGGGAGGGGTCATTGGTGGGCATTTTTGTGTGCTAGTTTTGGGGTGAAAAATGTCAAATGATTGTGCCTTGTCTCTTTCCTGCCTGCCTGTCCATCCTCCCTCCCTCTCTCTCCCATGGCCAGGACACATGTGGAGGGAAAGAGCCCACTTTCTCTTTCTCTATCTCTAGTTTGCTTTCATCCTTCTTCCCACCTCCTCAAGACAAACTCATGAATAATTCAAATCCACAAATGTTAAACCTGTGAATGAGGAGGAACAACTGTACAGCATATGCTTCCATTTGTCTTTCTATACACCAATTTTGGTTTTTTTTTATTGTCCCCCATTCATTGGAGGTATAAGGCAGAAAGAAAGATTTTTAAATAGTAAGTAGTATTCTTAGTAGTCAAATAGTGTGAAGCAAATAATTATCTGTTACTGCAAGCACAAGATGTATGGCAAAGTTGTCGTTTCAAGACTGCATGAATTGTGCAACCAGTTAAACCAAATGTTTCAGAAGCCATTTAAAGCACCAAAAGGCATGTTGATTGTGGTGCTTTCATGACATTTTATCGCAGAGCAATACTGCAAGAAATTAATAGACTGAAAATGCTTAATATATGACAAGAAAATGTGGGTATCCAAACATTTGATCCTGAATTATTCAGGGGTTTTCCAAGAGTGTCACCACTCTTGCAGACTGTCCAAGGAGGCAGGTGCTTGTGAATAGTGGGTTTCCTAGTAATGTCATCTTAGATTTATTAGGAGATTACATACTACGTCCTTATAGTGCTGCTATTCTAACTTAACTGCTTTGGCTGCCTCCTGTGGAATCCTGGGATTTGCAGTTTAGGGAGGGGCATTAAAAATTCTAAGCCAGAGAGCTCTTAGGCCTTACTACAAACTCTAGAATGCAACAGGAGGCAGCCATATCAGTAAAAGTGGAATAGCAGCACTATAAGAGTGCAGTGCGGTAAGAGACTGTGCTTTGCCAGGGACAATTTTGAGAACAGGAACATTGGGTTGGGTACAGGGTTGACAGCAGAAGCATCCCTTAAGTAGATTTCTCCTCAAAGCTTTTTTTTTGCTGGCAAAATGAGAAGAGATGATATTACTAGATTATCCATTTTCAAGCCCCCAGAATCACCTCTGCCACTGTTCTAGAGGGTGCACATTCTCCCATAACAAATTTTTAGGGCAGGGCTATAAGGCAGTGGAAAGCTACTAGAGACTCAATATAGAATGCTTCCTTGCTTCTGCTAGATTACCTTGAGATAAAACATGCCTCATGTGGATAGAAGGCACTCATCCATCAATCTTGGATTTGACCAGTGTTGGGTTTGACCAATGTTATGCCATTTTTTCTTCAATGAAATTGCTTCACTTTATTCTTTATATTTATTGCTTCACATTTATTGTGACATCATTATAAGCAAATTAGACACTCCAAAGTACCTGTTTCCAATAATGGGAACATTTTGCAGAAATGTTTCATTCTGCTCTCTACTGAGTGGGGCAGTACTTAAGTAGTAGTGGAGCTGATGTCCTTACCATGGCAGAAACAGATAGAACCATACAGATAAATGGAAAACATAATGTTCATGCAATGAAAGACATGCAGGTTGTCACTGAAGTTACTGAAGCAGTGATATGAAAAGTGTTCTAGGAAAGACCTGATGGCATGGGTCCCATGAGATTATTTTAGGAATCAAAGAACTCAGAGAAGTGAATCAGTTCAAATATTTCAAGAACTGTAGAAAAAGCACCATCTGAGAGCAATCTTTGCAGAGTCCCTTGATGAGTGTAGTGAAAGAACTGACATGGCTGTAGTTTCATCTATGTTTGGGGTTTCTGTAAAAATAAAACAGAGGCTGCCACATTCTCCCATATTGAGTTAGCTGCCTGTGAAGAGGATTGGCAGCTTCAGGCACAAATCATACCAACACTATTAGCTTTTGTAAAAAAACTTGGAAATTATGATGAAGATCACACAGAAAGGAGAAAGCTCCACCATTCCATAATGTTCCACAGATACAGTTTAATGTCTTCCTCCTGCATGTATCTTTCCAAGAGCTCCCCTCCCACAGCTATTAAGCCCAGGAAGGGTGCTGCCGCTTATTGGTGGAAGGGACAGGGGGAAGGAAATGGCAGTACCTTTACAAATGGAATGAACACCTTGGAACTATATTGTCTGAATTGCCTTCCAATTCCTTCTTCCTCTTCACTGGTAAGCAGCAAGATATTGTCTCCCCCTCAGGATTGACAGCTGTGTAGACACTACACAAGGGTTCCAGAATAGCATCATAGGGCCTAAGCAGACGGGTGGCCGTGGGCCGCCCCAGGAAGCTGCGGATTGGGGCCGAGGTAGCCGCACTCCTCGGTCCCAATCTGCAGCTTCTCAGGCCCTGGAAGGAGTGCTAAAATAGCGCTCCTTCAGCAAGATGCTGAAGGTGCACTGCAAGAGGCGTTGGGCGCACCTTCGGCGTCTCTTCCGCCTCAGCGTGTGTGGACACTGCGGTGGAAGTACGTTGTCGGAGCACCGGTCGTGGGGAGTGACGGGCATTCCGATGACATGTTCGGGAAGGGGTTGGAGTGCCCAGTGTGAGGCTGCCCCTCCCCTTCGTTGCCTCCAAGATGGCGCAAAGCGCCTTCTGCTTCCCCTCTTACTCTTCGTCCAAAGAGTCATATGTGTGCATAAGCTACACATATGTACATGCATGTCACTGACAGGACTGCAGATCATTGGTGTCATTAGTGGGTGAGGGGAGTATGGACCACACCGGGTGGCACCCCAGAAGAGGGGTTACACCCAGCCAAGAGCACCCCCCTCCTTGGCACGTGCTGTTTTACTCATGAGTAGAGTGGTGTGTGACAGCAAGGAAGAGTACACACACATACCTTCCCTGCCATGAGCCATTTTACTTGTGTGTAGAGTGGCATATGGCAGTGAGTGAGGTAGTCTGTGCTTTTGGCTCCACCCCTGGAAGCTCCACCCCCTGCACCAGGTGACACCCTGGGCAGTGGCACCACTGTTCCAGCCTATGTGAGTTATGTGATTTCTGGCAAGTCCAGTAGTACCAGATGACATGTCCTCATTCCTGCTCCACCACTCAAGATGGACAGCTACTTTTGCTTCCTCTATCCATGTCCCTCCCTCTTTCTAGTTTTCCTCACTACTGCAATTCTGTGTTCAGGTATCCCACCTCTTTCTAGAAAGAGGACTTTTAGAGCTAAAAGAAAAGGACAGAGGAGAAGGTGGAGCAATTCTATTGCAATGTGACCATGGCAGGGGTGTCATGCCAAGGGCCAAATGAAACCTGGGGCTAGACCTGGTTCTTAGTACTTGGAAAGTTTCAGTGCTAGAACTGAAATACCCATGTCTATACTAAATTGGTGGGGAGGGTTTTGGGATTTTGGATTGTATTTTAATATATTGTATGGAATTTTAACTACTGTAAGCTTCCCCAATTTTTTGACAGGGGGGCAGTACACAAATAAATTTATTATTATTATTAAATGCCATTTTATAACCACTATTCATTGATCCACAAATGTTTCTATTTCCTCCTGTATTTGGAGTTCTCAGGACAGTGTACAGACAATGAAAACAGTTTTAAAACAATTACATAATAATTTAAAACAATTCAACAGATTTGATAATTGTGCACTAAATCCAATTTTAGTGGAGTGTTTGAAATCAGAGAGATATATGTTAATGTTCACTAAAAAAATTTCATTCATTTCACAGGGCCTACTCTTGCTGGAACTATCATATATACTCAACTATAAGCTGACCTCACATATAAGCCAAGGGCAGGTTTTGGGGCCAAAATTATGGATTTTGATATGACTCATGGATAAGTCAAGGGTAAAACTTAGGGGCATGTTACAAAGGGTGTAAAGGACAAAGTCAAGGAAAATGATGCCAATGAACCTAAAAATTCCAGTATAACTGTTTGTGTTCACCTAAAGGCTGGATGGATGAGGAGGGAACTATGGTAAATCATGGCTATGTGATATGTGGGGGAGGTGGTTAGGTGCAGGCAGGAAACACACACACACACACACACACACACACACACATATATATATATATATATGTTAAACTCATATATGTCAAAAAGGATGAAAGGCAAAACAAAGAAAAAAGTGACTATGGGCCTCAGCAGACGCAGGCCCCGGAGACGCCGCCAGACGGAGCGCCGTGGGACCGCAGCCTCCGCACCGCGGCGCTCCTGCGGCATCTCTAAAAGGAGCTCCAAATTGGCGCTCCTTTTAGAAGACAGCGAAAGTGCACCCTAAACGCATAGGATGCACTTTCCCTGTCTTTTCCGCCTCAGCGCATGCGGTCGCTGTGGTGGGAGGTTGCCCCGGAAGCGCCGGCCGTGCGGAGGGCCGGCAGCTCCGAGGGCAACCTCAGGAAGAGGAAGGAGCACCGCGCGTGTGGCTGCTCCTCCTCTTCCTGGGCTCGGAGATGACTCTATTAGTCATCTGCTGAGGCCCTAAGTGATCAGTGATTATAACATTTAACTTTAATGTGATTATTTTGCCTGGTTTTAACCCAGAAAAGCCGACAAACATATTCAAATGTCTTATTGAAGTCCTTCTTGTGGTTTATGCCCAATTCCTGCCATGACCACCATTTTTTCACCCAGGCATTCAAAACATTCAGAAGCAGTGCCATAGTGGAGAGAGTAGAGGGAGTCAGGTTGTTGTGTGTGTGTGTGTTTTTTTTTTTTGGTGTTCCTGTGATGGACTAAGCTCTCACCTTTCACTACTCTACTCAGTGAAGATGATGGTTCCTTTTTAAAGACAAGAGTTAAATACAGTACTTACATTGGTCTGTGGATAAGTCAACCCAAGTTTTTGGGATCAATTTTTAAAAATATATTGATTAGTTTTTCTTTTTCCCCACCATCTAGCGTATACTGTCCTGACAGATGAAATCATATGAAACAATACACATTCATATTTTTTTCCAAACATTCGTCTAGCATATTTAACAGAAATATCTCAGGTCTGAGTTCTAGTTTGATCTGTAACATTTTTTTATTGTTCTTTGTATTTTTATCCAGAATCTTTTAGCCTTTACACATGTCCACCAAGTATGGTACAATTTTCCTTTTTTCTTTGCACATTTCCAGCATCGATTGTCCATGTTTCCATATATCTTATGTAGCTTTTCAGGAGTCATATACCACCTGTAAAATATCTTGTAATAATTTTCTCTTATTTGTTGACACAGTGTATGCTTCAATTGTTTAGTCCAAGATAATTCCCACTGTTCTAATTCTAGTACATGACATATTTTGCACCCACTTTACCATATTTTCTTTAATCAGTTCATCTTCTGTATATTGTCTTAATAAGCATTTGTAAAGTCTTGATATTGTTGCATTTTTCTTTGATCAGAGGATCTTCTGTAGTTCAGTTTTGTTTCCTCATTCCAATTGTCTTAGAGTCAATTCTAAACCTTTCTTTTAACTGCCTATGCATAAACCAATTATTAACCAAGCCTTGTTAACTCATAACTGTTTAACTTTTACAATTGTTTAATTGTTTTTAAATTTTATATTTATACATTTCAATGTTGTACTGTTTTTAAATTGTATTATTTTCAATCTGCTGTTTGCTGCCTTGAGTCCCTATATTGGGAGAAAAGTGGGATATAATATAATATAATATAATATAATATAATATAATATAATATAATATATACAATTCTTTTTTAAAATTCTTCTGCTGATTTCATCTCTAATGTTATCCCTTGTAATTTTAATAAATCCTTATATTTTAGCCATGCTTCATTTCCCCTTGGATCCTTTCTAAACAGAGCTTCATGTGGAGAGGCTCAAAGTGGGATAGAAATACAAATTGATCTTTTAGCCAAACTGAATATAATGCATTTCTAACAAAATGGTTTTAAAATTCCCTATTAACTTTGACTTTGTCATAAAATAAATATGCATGGCACCCAAGATAAGAGTCTTATCACTCAACTCAAACCAGCTCGTGCCCCAGGTGCTGACTTCATAACTGGTGAAGTACTTAAAAATAATCTTGACTGGTGGGTCCCTGTCCTCTCCAAATTATTTATGGCTATTGATAGATCTGCTTCCATTCCAAAAGACTGGGGCCTGGCCATTATTATTCCGATATATAAAAAAGGTAATAGAACTGACCCCTCTAATTTCCGACCAATTAGTCTTTTGAGTTTGGTAAGTAAGCTGTATACAAAACATCTTTTAAATAAGTTCTTAGACTGGCTTGAGTCCGAGGACATTTTGATGGCTGAACAGGCAGGCTTTTGGCCTGGATGATCTACTATCGACCATGCAATGGTATTGCACTATCTTGTTGAAAAATATCTCCATTATGGCCAACCGCTATATGTGGCATTCATTGACTTTAAGTCTGCTTTTGACTCAGTCAACAGAACCAGACTCTGGGGGAAACTATTGTGTACCAATATAGACAAACGACTCCTTTTGCTTCTCATTAAGATCCATAAGAATTCTAATATTAAGGTTAGATGCAGTCCTCAAGGACATGTCACTAAGACAATTCCTGTTAAGACGGGTGTAAGACAAGGATGTGTTCTGGCCCCTACTCTATTTAATTTTTATATTAATTCCCTTGTCTCTGCTCTGAACAACCTTTCTTTTCATCCTCCAAAGTTGGCTAATAAGCATATTAACTCTTTGCTCTATGTGGATGATGTTGTTATTCTTTCGCTAACTCCTATCGGACTCAAAAGAGCTTTAAACTCTCTTGCTCTGTTTTCTAAGGAGGAGAAATTAATAATTAACTCCTCGAAGACTAAGATTCTTACATTTGCCCATTGCCCCAAATTGATTCAATGGACTCTTGATAGACAACACATAGAGCAAGTCAAGACTTTCAAATACCTGGGAATTGTGTTCCACAACACTGGTTGGAGAACTGCCCATTCTGAATTTGTTATCAGTAATGCCCAAAGAAATGTAATGGCTATACTAAGATTTTTTTTCAATAAAGGTGTTCAGTTCATCCTGGCTGCAATCAAATTGTTTAATGCCAAGGTTTGCCCTCAACTTCTATATGGA
>CM034703.1:213399282-213410929 GCA_020142125.1 Phrynosoma platyrhinos
TCTTCCAGCTCCATATCTATTTCATGTTACACTTCCGAAGTTTAGAAGAGCCTTAAAAAAGGCTCGTTTTAATGTGTTGCCCATGGCCATGTTGGAAGGCAGATTTAAAAAAATACCTTTGGATTTTCGGTTTTGCCCATGTGGTTCGGGCAGCATTGAAACCAATGAGCATGTTCTCCTTTACTGTCAATTTTATAGGGACGCCCGTCACCTACTGATCAGTCCATTATTGTGTAAATTCCCAGGTAAATCTGACTCTTTCTATTTACGCCTCCTGTTAGACAATAATGATCTTACAGTATCTCATATGGTGGCCAAATTCTGTTATATTGTTTGTAAATTGTGACTCAATTGCCAAATGGACATCAAACTATTGTATAGAAAGACTTGGTTGGTTAATGGATATTGTACCTATATAGTATATTTTTAGTTTTAGTTTGTGTATCAATCTGTATCAATCTGTTATCGTTTTTTTAATTGTTACTTTAATATACTATCGTTTTTTATATATACTTTTTATATTACATATATTTTATATACTCTCATATATACTCTTATATTTTTATACTGGTCAAGGACCAAATAAATTGAATTGAAATTGATATGCATGGCACCCATATCTAAGATTTGTACCTTCCAATTTAAGCAAGTTTCAGTTGTGAAGATCAAACCAAACGTTCATCCAAAATAAACAGCATGCCTCATAATACAATTTAAAGTTTGGTAGGGCCGGTCCCCCTCTATCTTTTGAATCCTGCAAATATTTTAGCCTGATTCTTGTTTTTTTTTTCCTCCTCTCAAATAAAGGAATTGATGTCTTTTTTGCCATTCTTTAAATACAGAATTGTTTTTTAATTACTGGGATAGTCTGAAATAAAAAAAGTATGCTAGTGAGTACAGTCGTTTTAATGGCATCAATTCTACTGAATAAGGTGATTTGTACTTCTTTCCATCTTTTAAGTTCCTCTTTTTATCTTCCCGCATTTTTTATAGTTATTGGCATATAAATCTGCATTTTTCTTTGTCAGAATAATTCTCAGGTATTTTACTTTTTTACTTATTTGAAAATCAGTTAATTCATTCAGAGTTTTTTCTTCCTGGGGATCCATTTTTTTTTTGTCAAAATTGATGTTTTATTTTTATTAATTCTCAAGCCAGATACCTTTTCAAATTTTGCCAATTTGTTCTGCAGATTTATAATATCATTTAGGGGCTCGTAAATGATACCAACAGATAATTAATGAATGCTCTTACTTTAAATTCTATGCCCTTTGTCTTTACCCCTTTGATTTCAACATTATTTCTTACATTTTTAGTAGCAGTTCTAATATCATAATGAATAGGAGGGGTGACAAGGGACAACCTTATCTTGTTGCTTTTTGTACTTGGATCCTATCTATTCTTTCATCATTGATGATGATTTTTGCTTCCAGCCAGGAGTAGATTGCTTCAAACCATCTCAAAAATCTTTGGTCTACATCCATCCTCTTTAAAGTTTCATGTATCAAATCCCAATGAACATTGTCAAATGCTTTCTCAATGTCAATGAAGATCAAAGCAAGTTTCTTCTCATTCTGGACTTCATGATGTTCAATTAAATTCAAAATGTGTCTTACATTGTCCTTTAGATGTCTTTAAAACAACAACAAACAACAAACCCTCATTGATCCTCATGAATCCATGTATTTAGAATGTTCTTTATTCTATTAGCCAATATTGAAGTAAACAGTTTATAATCTACATTAAGTAGTTATATGGGTCTACAATTTTCTGGAAGATGATCTCAATCTTCTTTTGGTATCAAAATGATGTTTGCTTCATCCCAAGTATGTACCAAATTTCCCTTCTGCTTGACATTCATTGCTTCTTATAAAGGTTCTATTATAATATCTTGCATCTCTTTATAGTAGGTTGACATGAGCCCATTTGAGCCAGGTGCTTTACCTTTTTTGCTCCTTTTATAGTTCCTTTTATTTCTATTGCTGAGATTGGCTGATTTAACATTTCCTTTTGATTATCATTTAAAGCTTGAATCTTTGTGTTTTCTATGTAATCTTTTATTTCTTTTTAGCTTGATTTTTGTTTTGTTTTGAAGAGAGTTCTATAGTAATCCTCAAAGGTCTTCTTTGTTCTTTCTTGATCTGTCACTATGTTTTTTTTTTGTTTTTGTTTTTGTAATCAATTTCTTCCTCCTTTCTTTTCTAAGTTTGTAGGCTAGTTATCTTCCGGATCTGTTGGTGAATTGAAATTGTTTTTGTTTCAAAAATTTTATTTTTTGTTCACTTTCTTCTTACCTCTTTTAGGATATTTGTTGCTTTAAAATCTTTATCACTATTTGTAACTTTTTATTTGTCAGCTTTTGCTGTAGCTCTACTTCTTTTTTATTTTTTGCATTATCTCTTGTCATTTTCTCTTTGCTGGGGGAGTCAATTTTTTGACTAAAATTTCTAGGCCTATGCATGTGTATATGCAGTAAAACTGGATAGACTCCAGAAAAGAATAAATCAGAAGACAAAGCCACATGATGATGACAGGACAGAACCATGCCATAATTGCAAGGCCTCAAATGCTTAGGTGAACAGCCAAGTGTTTTTAGATGAGGTCAAACTTAACCCAAACTGAGTCTCCAGGAGAAGTTCCACAGTCAGGGCATGCTGTGTTAGTTGAGAAGGCCCTCTCTCCTGTCTTCACATAATGCCTTGTTTCAAATTATGGGATACAGAGGAAGTCCTCCTCTACAGATCTCACTGCAAGAGCATTTGCACAAGGAGAGACATTCCTTTCAAATACCATGGCTCAAGGCCATTTAGAGCTTTGAGTGTTGTCAGTCACACCTTGAACTTTGACTGGAAGCATATGGGCAGTTGGTGCAGTTTCTTTAAAAACAGTGTGATATGGGTTTTTTAATATGATTTTCTGGATGGCAAGCTAGCTACTGTATTTTGTAGGAGCCCTGGTGGCACAGTGGTTAAATGCATGTACTGCATCCACTCCCTCACAAACTGCAAGGTTATGAGTTCCATACCAGCCAAGGGCTCAAGCTCAACTCAGGTTTGCATCCTTCCAAGGTTGCTAAAATGAGTACCCAGCTTATTGGGGGCAATTAGCTTACACATTGTAAACCACTTAGGGAGTACTTAATTGCAATGATAAGCGGTTTAGAAATGTACTTGCTATTGCTATTGTATTTTATTCATGGGGCTGCAGCACAGCCACATTTAAAGTGAATGGCTGTAATCCAGATTACAGATTACTTACAAGAGTAAATCCATGACTTGCTGAGGGCTGCTTTGGAGAGGTCATGGCTAGTGGGCTGTGTCAAGCTACTCAAGGATACTCTGAGCCAGTGAGGCCACCCTTTCTTTTGGTAACAAGGATGGCTCAAGAGGTGCACCAAAACTGTCTACTTGTTCCTTCAGTGAGTCCAAGTCAGGTTGCTTACCCAGGGACTTGATAACCACCAGCCCAGAGAACCTCAGTCTTACTGGAATTCACCTTCACCTTATTGGCTCTCATCCAGCCTAGGATGTTTTTGTTTTTGGTCTCTTTTAATCTGTTTTAAATCTTCAATTCTAAGTCCAGTCAGCCTGATTTTCAGCAGTTTTTAAAATCTGCACCTTCAAAGGAAACACAGTATTTCAATTGCAATTGTATGCATTTCCTCCACAGATAGAGACATGACTAAATAATCTATACATTTTGGTATACATTCCCTAAAATATAAAATTTATAGATCTATTTTTGTCCTGAGAGCTGCCTCATGAAATATAGAGATGTATAGATACAAAGGATATCTGCTCCAATTAGTGTATTCATTCCGGAAGCACAGATTTGGTCTGATTGTTTAAAAATGTAGGAAGTTCTCCAAACTCCCTATATGTAAGACATAAAATAAAGTTTGATGCTGTATATGTTAATTGGAGCTTGTGCAGATAGTGCACAAGGTCTTAGAAAAGCTCAGAAGGTACAATTGATGAAGCATGAAAGAGTAATTATGTGTCAGAATGGCAGCTTGTGTACTATTAAGCCCTAGCAATCAGTAGAGTCTTCCAAGAGCTAACAAATGCAAAAGTGAGAAATCACATGGAAATTTCCCATCATGAGCTTTCAGAGTAGAAAGCAGAGCTGTTTAACACCTTCTGCTCACACTAGAGTGGGGAAACACTTTCCAGTTTCATAGCTGGGCAATATCTTTATCAGGACCACAAGGTCTTAGAAATGAACCAAAAGTGTGTTAACCTTTGAGTTCTTCAGGGCACTTTCTCAGTACTGGTGGCACACAATATTAAGGGATGAACAAGAAACAATAGCTGGCAGTCTGTATTACAGTTATATACCTGTAGCTGCTCCATATTCAGTTATACTATATATTTATGATTGTGGAACTATTGCTGCAATAGTAAATGCCTTCTGAATCCCACTCTTCAGAGTTCTAAGGTGCATATACAGCAGAAATAATGCAGTTTGACACCACTTTAACTGCCATAAATTCATAGGATGTGTAGTTTAGTGAAGTACCAGCAGTCTTTGGGAGAGAAGGCTAAACACTTTGTAAAACTACAAACCCCAAGATTCCATAGGATGGAGCTATAGCACTTAAGTGGTGTCAAACCTCACCCCTAGTCGAATACTCAAGCCATTACACCATGCTAGCTCTCTAAAAATAGTTTCTTTAAAAATAGTTCAAACATCATGTCCAGAGCAGCCACCCTGTTTTTAAGACCCAAAGAACTTATTAGGAAAAGGATTGATATGACAGTACTGTTAAGATACTGTACTGACTACTAAGGGTAGGAATGCTTAAAACTGTATATTTTCCTTTAAGCATTGGTATTTTCCTAAACTGAATGCTTTAAATTCATTCTTGCATTTCTTTAAAAAAATACTGAAATGTTGTATGGCATGTAGTAGATGCTAAGGATGTAACTGAGCTCTATAATTAATACTAATGACAGGTACTGATGACCCAAGTGCACTCAAAAGTCAAAATGGGAATCCTCAAAGGGCTTGGAGGGCTCTTAGGAAACTTTGTGTCATACCCTTCATCTCCCCTTTATCCAGAGTCTGGGAATGTTACTTGTTTGGATTAGAACTTTTTGGAATTACAAGTGGCCATATTGGCTGAGGGATTGTGGGAAATGTAGTGGGGAAAAATGACAATGCTTTTATGCTCTGCCTCAACCTTTCTTCCAAAACTGCAACCCTCAAGTTGATTTTGCTACCCCCCATGCTCTCCATCTTCCTTCTGATAACACTCTTCTGCTGTTCCACTTCTGCTCTCTCCAAGGTGATAACGTCTTCTTTTTTGCTTATTGAAATCAACGTTGTTATAATGAGGCAAGTTTAAATGATAGATGCTCTAGATAACTCTCCAGAGATCCTAATGCTTGTATTCCAAATGAGAGTGAGCATCATGACTTTTCTGGCCTGTACTTTAAGCTAAGCCAGGAAGGAACATGACTTAGGGGGGTTGCAGACTGCCAGAAATAGTGCAAATTGAGTCCACTTTTAGGGTTAGGGTTAGGATTAGGGAATCATGGGAATTGTTGTTGTTTTTTTCTGAGACATTGAGCCTTCTCTGTCAGAGAGCTCTGGTGCCACAATAAAATACAGTTCCCATGATTCCCTAAGCCTAACCCTAAAAGTGGACTCAATTTGCACTATTTCTGGCAGTCTGCAACCCCCCTTAACCTCCCTTTCATTCCCCCTCCTCAAAATATTAGGCAGAATTTTTTAGTGGGAAAAGCTGTTTCACAGTGCATCAGATGGTGGTAGACTCTCCTTCACTGGAGGCTCCAAAGCCGAGTTTGGGTAACTACCTGGCAGGGATGCTTTAGTAGTGGGTCCCTACACAGACAGGGGGTAGCCTAGACATGCCTTAGGAATACTTCTCACTATAATTCCAAGATTGAGTTTCCCATTCATTCTCTTATCTGGCTGCTGATGTGCTAGAGGTGGTAGATGAAAAGAAAGAGGGAAGAAGACCTATTATCTCTCTCTCTCTTCCTTCACATGGAAGACAGATACAGTAATATTCTGGGAAAGCTTGGGCACACAGAACTATTGAGTACTGGAATGCTTTAGGTATGCGAGGTGGGGGAGGGGGAGAAACCCCATCAATCTTCTGCCCCTCTGCTGGTTGATGACAGAAAAGCTGCAGCCAGGAGCATATTTGCACTTCAGTTATATCAGTATGATGCCACTTTATCTGCCCTGGCTACATCCTGTGGAATCATGGAGTTTGTAGTTTGATCAAAGGCACCAGAGGATCTCTATGCCTGAGGATTCAAAAGGACCCTCCTACTAAACTGCCCATCCTAGGATTCTGTGGGACAGAACTATGGCAGTTAAAGTGGAATCGCAGTGATATAATTGTATAGTGTAAATGAGGGAAGCAGGGTAAAGATTAATAGGTTGATGGGTTTGTGGAGTGAGAAGGACATTTGGAAGGTGATGAATATTGAAGGAGGCAGGGGGTTTGAAGGATCAAAAAAAGATTAAACATTGATGGTAAATCTCATCATACCCCTGCTGATAAATGTGAGGGAATCATTAGATTTGACTTGCAATTAGCTTTTGAATAAACTATGTTAGTTCTCTATATATGACCAGAGAGAATAGCTGGGTTTACTGAGTCCAATTATGTATTGAGTTTGGGAAGAAAGGTGCCATAACATATGTAGTTTAAACCTCTACTCTATTAGATTATTTATCCTGTGCCTTTCCCTCAGAGCTAGGGCTCAAGGCAATTTGATGTGTTGTGATTAAAAAAATTGCACATAAAATTGAAAATTATTGTGAATTGTAACCCATTTCATCAGATTGTGTGGCCTAAACAAATGTTTGTGCCAAATAAAATGTATTAGTCTGTCTAGTGCCACATTTTTATTTTTGTTTTTTCTATAGCAGACAAATACAACTCAATCTCAATTTGGTGGAAAAAATAAATCACTACTGTACAAAGGGAAATTCAAACAAAGCACTTTCTTGAACAAAGTAGAATGCCCAAGGTCACCAGTAAACTGCTCTTTCAGCCTTGTCATCCTGATGCTTCTTTGTAATGGTTGTACAGAGACACAATTTTAAACTTAATTTCTTTCCTTTATCAAATGCTGTGTTGATACTTGGATTCTCTGTTTAATATTAAACTAACATTCAGAAGTTTATTTACCCTCTTTTTCTATGGGCAAAAGCATCATTCTTATGATCAACTTTAGCAAAGCCACCTGCACATCAGTTATTTGAATGCCCCCTCTGTTCCCTTAAAGTAAAATGTTGCATAGGGAGAGACATCCCCCCCCCCAGCAACAAGCTTCAAAGCACCCAGTCTGCCTGTTGCTTCAATGGACTTACCACAAAGGACTCATGTTTTGCAGATATCCCAGCCTTTTTTGTCCAATGTGGATTGGAAGGATGTTTTCTAATGCATCCAGTTGCAAAGCCTACAGAAGGTACATTTCTTGCATGGAGGTTACCCTCTTGATAACCTGTATTGTTTTGTGGATTAAAACACACATGCAAGATATGAAAACCAAGATTGGTAGTAGTAACAGTAGTATGACAGTAAACAATAGGAAGAAGACTTCCTTAATGTTCAGTGAGAAAATCTTTTCATGTTATGTGATCAAAAGATTTGTAATTTAGCAACAAGTGAGGTACTTTATTTCCTTCCTTCCTTGAAATCTAGGAACATATTAGCACCACATTACACATTTCCCTCTTTGTTTCATACTCTCTGGAACTACAGTGTACCAAACAAGTTGTAAAGATAATTGTTGTTTAAATTAGTACTGTTGCTCATTTTATTAGGTGCCCTTTTAATATATAATCAGAAGCCTATATGGGAAAGAGGAAAATAGTGTGTCAGATGGGATTTCCATACTGTATGTCTGTGTGCCTAAGAGGACACATACAGAAGGTGGATCCATGTGCAAAAGTCTGTTCCCATGCATAGGTGGTCAGTCTGGAAAGCACAGGCCTTCTTTGATTTTTGTTTGATGCAATATTCTGAAAGAATTGCTGGAATTATGATTTGTTCATTTGCCATATTTGTATCAGTTCCCACAATATGTTTTGACAGCATATTTTTTGCAGATTTTTATTGGTGCTATGAACAGTGCATTCAAACTATGTGTGTAAACATACCAAACTGCAATATGAATTAATGCATTAATTTAGTTTAACATCATATATTATTTTATTTTTTCTATTATGTGTCTTCAAGCTGAACTCAATTTATAGTTACCCTCCTTTAGGGTTTTTTTCTAGGGTTTTCTTGGCAAGATGTCTTCAGAGGAGATTTACCATTGTATTCCTGTAAGGTGGAGAGATCATAACCAGCCCAAGGTTATCCAGGGGGGTTCTATGGCACAGTGGGGATCTGAACACTGGACTCCCAGAATACTGAGCCAGCACTCAACCACTACAACATACTGACTTTCGTTACAGTTAATTATTTTAAACTATTTCTCACAGCTTCTTCACCATCTTGGTAAAAGAACCATCTGTTGTTTAAGAAGGGATAGAGTCAGAAGCCTTCACTGCCATTTGACTGAAGCAAGGCACTGAGACCAATTGGGAGAAACATCTGCTCTCCCAACCTGGAAAGAGAAGGATGGCCTTAGCAATGGGCAAAAGTGGAAAATATATATTTAATAATTATACAATTTTTCCTTTTAGTCCATTTTCTATTTGGAAATTAGCATAAATTAGCACTTATAGAAGATATTTCACAAACTAATCATCTGGTTGTAATTGCAATCCACATTACAAAATGGAGCATTATAGTGTCAAAATGTGCATTCACCCTTAACAGAACTCCCGTAACAATTAATGAAGTACCATTAAACATTAAAGCAAGGGTCCACTAGGCATCTGACAGTAATGAAGCCTGGTTGCTTCAAAAGAAGTGTGCAATGTCTCTGACCATTCTCATTGGCCAATATTTATTTTCCCCCATTATGAATCTGATTTTCTTAATCAGAAAGCAAAAACAATGTACATTGTATCTACAGACAGAAACTAAAATCCAGAAAAATGCTGTGCTGTTGCACATGAACAAACATATGCTGAATAGGATCATGGGAAATCTTAACCTCTTGAGTTTCTGTTTGGGCTGCCTTTGCTAAAGTATTATTTTAAGAATGCAGTTATTTATATTTTAATGTATATATTCTATTGAGTATATACATACTTAATACATAATACTGAACAATTTCCCACACTGGGGTGCCCTCATGGCTACATGCTTTAAATATCTCTTTTTAATATCAATTTGATATTGACACAGAGGAGGAGTACAGAGGACTAGACCTTCTGGTAACAAATGCTGCAAATGATGGTGTTACCTGTGAAACATTAGTCAGGGGAGTTAAGGCCACAACAATCCTTCTTTCACAAATTAATACAGTGGACCTTTGGCATCCACTGGGGTTTGGTTCCATGAAATTCCCCCCCCCCCCCCCCCCCCCCCCCGTGGATAACAACATCCATGGATGCTCAAGTCCCATTAAATACAGTGGCATAGCAAAATTGTGTCCCTTATATAAAATGGCAAAATCAAGGTTTTCTATTTGGAATTTATTCTTTAAAAAAATATTTTCAAGCCATGGATGCTTGATAAGGAGGGCCGACTGTATGTGAAAAATCTTCCTAGTCTCCAGGGGTGTAGTGCATAGCTCAAACTATTACACCACAGTGATGTTATCAGAAGGATTTAGCTGCCAAAATCACTGCCCAGGTCCTCTTGCAGGGATGCTCAGTGTACCTGTTTTCAAAGCTGGGAGTTTTCTGGCTTAAGGAAATGGCTGCTGGAGCAGCCCTGGAAGTGGGGCTGGACCCAGGTTGGACCCAGGAGGCAAATTTGATGGCTATATCCTTGTATTAAGATCAGGATGCTGTCCATTTTAAATTTTAAGGCAGCTCAAATTACCAGCGTTGCGATAATCTCCTAACTGTGCAAAATAATTTGTAGCATAAGCTTTCATAGGCTTGCTCAATTGCATGGAGTGAACTGGTGTCCAGGAAGGACCTTTATAATCAGACTATAGGGGGAAGCAGATGGGCAGCCATGGGCCACTCCAGGAAGCTGTGCTGCGGAACTTAGGCATCCCCACACCTCGGTCCCACGGCGCAGCTTCACCACCCCTGAAAGGAGCGCTAAATTAGTGCTCCTTTCACAAGTCACCAAAAGTGTGCCGCAAAAGGCTGCAGCGCACTTTCGGCGACTCTTCTGCCACAGCGTGTGCAAATGCTGCGGCGGGAGGTCCTCCTTGGAGCGCCGGCCGTGTGGAGGGCCGGCTGCTCTGAGGACAACTTCGGGAAGGGGTTGGGGCGCCAATCGTGTGGCTGCCCCTCCCCTTCCCTGCCCCCAAGATGACCCAATAAGCTGTCTGCTTAGGGGGTAAATGGATAAGCATGGGAATACAAAACCTGTGGGTATGGTGACCCCCATATGGCTATTCATACAGATTATAAAGTTCCTTCCTGGCACCAGTTCACTCCATGTTTGCCACATTTTTTCCTCTGTTCCTTCTCCTGGTTCTCCTTCCAAACTATCAGCAAGAGAGGAAAGAATGGGATGGATGCATTCATAGTTCTCCTCCAATTGAACAGGAAATTAGGAAAGAGTTTGCTTGCACACTTCAAAGTGAAACAGAGATGGTAGGATGGGCAGAGAATAGGATAGTTGGGTAGCTGTCTGAAAAGAAATTTTTTTTAGCACTCTTGGGGGCCCATCCAAGCTGCCAGTCAATTGTTCTGTGGTCCCCTTCACACTACACAGTTACAGTGCTATGATTTAACTGCCATGATTTCATACTATAGATTGAGATTTGTAGTTTAGGGAGAAGCAAGAGAGCTCCAGTAACTCTGACTAAACTCTCAGCCCCAAGATTCCATAGGATGTTGCCATACCAGTTAAAGTGGAGTTGTAGTGCTAAATTGTGTAATGTGAAAGGGTCATGCTTCTCCTGAGCATTTTTTCTTCATTTCATTCATCATTAAAAAGACTCTAAATTACCCAATTTTCATTTTATCTGAATCCTGATATTTGTTGTTGTTAACTGCCTTTAAGTCAGCCTTGATTCATGGTGACCTTGTGAATGAAACATCTCCAAGCCCTCTATGCTCAACCACTCTGCCATGTAGGTTCATGGCAATGACCTCCCTGATTGAGGCTATCTGTCTGATGTGCAATCTTCCTCTTTTTCTGCTTCCCTCAACTTGAGGCAGGAGAATTTCTTTAATTAATGTTTTATATGCCTAAATTAGAGATGTGTACTATTATAAGTGGGAAAAAATTGTCATGCAGTCATATGAAGGAAATTCTGGGAAGTGGGCCTCTAAGGAAAATGCTGGAAGGTTTAAACTCAAAGAATGCTAAAAGGTTATTTAGACAGCCTGACCTCAGGCCTGGTAACCTGATGCATTAAAGACCTTTATTAGGAGCCAGTGTGGGCCACAGAGCCATAGGGACTAAGCAGATTGGTGGCCATGGGCCGCCCTGGGAAGGTGCGCCACGAGACTGAGGCATCCCCATGCCTCGATACTGCAGCGCACCTTCACCACCCCTGCGATGCACCTTCACCAAGCTTGCGGTGCACTTTCGCTGACTTTTCCGCTGCAGTGTGTCCGGAAGCTGCGGCGG
>CM034703.1:213411029-213421976 GCA_020142125.1 Phrynosoma platyrhinos
ATTTCTTTGTGAGTGCATAAAACTACGGCCATCTTGGCTTGTCCTTTGCCCCAATGATCTGAATGTAAATTCCATTGGGACTTTGCCAGCATAATAAACCTATATTTTCAAACTATTTTGGTCCCCTGTTCTGCATCAAGCTCTGCAAGGAACCATGGATGCTGGGAGTTAATTTGCAACAGTTGGTTTTTCCACTACAAACCTTTCCTAGCATTATAGTCTTTTCTAATGAGTCATGCCTTCTCATGATGTGGCCAAAGTATAACAGCCTCTGTTCCATCATCTTTGCTTCCAGTGAGAGTTCAGACTTTATCTGTTCTAGGACCCATTTGTTTGTTTGCTTGTTTGTTTGTTTTGCTGTTCACAGTGCTCTCAGCACTCTTCTCTAGCACTACATCTCAGATGAGGGTTTTTTCTTCTTCTTCTTCTTTCTGTCAGCTTTCTTTGCTTTCCACCTCTTGCACACATACTTGCTGATGGAGAATACAATGGCTTGGACAAGTCTAATGTTGGTGTTCAGTTGTATATCTTTACACTTTAGGGTCTTTGGGTCTAATTCCTTTATGGATACCCTTCCCATTCTTAATCTTGTATTTCTTGACTGCAGTCTCCCTTCTGATCAATGTTTGATTCTAGGTATGGAAAGTTTTTATTTCAGTTTCCTCATTATCTAAGTTGAATTTATGAAGATCTTCTGGTGTCATTATTTTTATTTTCTTTATGTTCAGCAGTTAGCTTGCTTTTGCACTTTCTTCCTTGACCTCCCTTAGTAATTGTTCCAAGCCTATGACATTTTCCACTAGTTGTATGGTGTCATCCACATTCGTTCAACAAATTTCCTCTTATCTTCACTCCTCCTTCTGAGTCCAAACCTGTTCTTTGTATGATATTTTCTGCATACAAATTGAACATATAGCATGATAGAATGCAGCCTTGCCTGACCCCTTTGCCAAGTGGGAACCATTCTGTTTCTCCATATTCTTTTCCAAACATAGCCTTCTTGTCCTAAGTACAGATATCTCATAAGGACTATGAAATCAGTGGTGCTGCCATGTCTTTAAGAGGGCTCCATAGCTTTTCATGATCTATACAGTAAAAGGCTTTGCTATGCTGATATACTCTGTGTGTGTTAACTGCCTTTGACTGCCTCATACATGGCAAGCCTATGTACGAGAGACATCCAAGTCACCCTATCCACAACCGCTCTACTCAGCTCCTGCATATTCATAGCCAAGGCCATGGCTTCTCTGATTGAATCTATCCATTTGAAATGCAGTCTTCCTCTTTTCCTATTGCCCTTTACTTTATCAAGCATTACAGCCTTTTCTAGTGTGTCCTATCTTCTCATAATATGGCCAAAAAAAAAAAAACCAACTTCAATTTGACTATCTTTGCTTCTAGGGAGAGTTTAGGCCTGATCTGCTCCAGGAATCATCCATTGGACTTTTTAGTGGTCCATGGTATCCTCAGAATTGCAACAACAAAAAACAAAAACAAAAAACAAAACAAAAAACAATGCAAATATTTATTCAGATCCTTTATTATGGTGCATCTGTAGAAACGATACAGTTTGAAACCACTTTAACTGTGGTTCCATCTAAAAAATCCTGTGATTTGTAGTTTTGTGAGGCACCAGCACTCTTTGGTAGAGAAAGCTAAAGACCTTACAAAACAGCAAATCTACCCAGGATTCCATAGGACAGAGGTACAGCACTTAATGGGGTGTCAAACTG
Source organism: Phrynosoma platyrhinos (assembly GCA_020142125.1). Taxonomy (NCBI): domain Eukaryota; kingdom Metazoa; phylum Chordata; class Lepidosauria; order Squamata; family Phrynosomatidae; genus Phrynosoma; species Phrynosoma platyrhinos. The sequence goes on from CM034703.1 coordinate 213,412,763, forward strand.
CATTATTTAAAGAGTACAGATGTCTCCTCGGTCAGGCTTGTTGAATCTTTAGTGTTAATTCACATTTCCTTTGGAAATCTTCCCCTTTCAGTTTTTTTAAAACATCATCTTATCTTTTATGTTAAATGTCAGTTTCTGCCCATCATCCTGACAGGTTAGAGACAGAGGGCCTCAGCAGACGGAGGCCCTGGAGCCGCCGCCAGACGGAGCGCCGCGGGGATGCAGCCTCCGCATCCCGGCGCTCCTGCGGCGGCTCTGGAAGGAGCGCTAAATCAGCGCTCCTTCCTCAAGACAGGGAAAGTGCGCCCTAAAAGCGGCGGGCGCACTTTCCCTGTCTTTTCCTCCGCAGCGCGTCCGGTCGCTGCGGAGGGAGGTTGCCTTGGAAGCACCGGCCGTGCGGAGGGCCGGCAGCTTCCAGGGCGACCTCAGGAAGAGGAAGGGGCGCCGCTCGTGCGGCTGCCCCTCCTCTTCGGGGCCTCCAAGACGACTCTATTAGTCGTCTGCCGAGGCCCAGAGTAAAACATGCTCAGACCCTAAGCTATGTCAAGTCCTAAAGCATTAAGATAAGCATTATATGCCTCCCATATATTTTTTTAAAAAATAGAGTCTCCTCATATACCTAACCCCTAAGCTATAGTTTACTTAGCATGTGCATAAATCCAGCATGGCTGCAAACAACTCTTTGGAGTTGTTAGGCAGGGACAGTTATAAGTCATCTGAATAGATCTTTGATTGTCATAGCAACTGTTGGTAAGAAAGATCTACAAGTAATCTTGGCCCAAACACACTGAACTTAATCAATGGGATTTGTTTCTTATTCATGCTTAGCACTATGCAGTAAACCTCTTGGTCTCTCTTTGGGCTCTCTTCCCAGCTGCAAACTCAGCAGAGCAGTGTCAGAGGATTTGCAAAAATCATTGAATAAGTGCCATAAATAGAGAGACTGGGTCTTTCACTACACAATTATAGTACTATGATTCCACTTCCCATGCCAAACATTGCATGGAATCCTGGGATTTTCAATTTGGAGAGGAGTATTTAGAATGTCTTCCAGAGGTGTTTAGTGCATCATCAGTATGAATCCCAGGATGCCATAAAATACAGCCATGACCATTAAAGTTGAATCAGCATGTGAAAATGGTGCAGTATCATAGGACCCCCTGTTCTACTGTTTTCTGGAAGTCACTGCAAGGGGCTATTTGATGAGGCTCTAGAGCAGGGGTCAGCAACCTACGGCCCACAAGAAGAGGGGTGAATTGCCCTGCAGAAGCAGCAATTCACCTTTTAAATTTCTTGCAAGGCCCCACTGAATTATATGACACCAAGAAATAAAAATAAAAATACATTTTTCAAAACCAGACATGAACTTCTAGCCACTTCTGAGTTTCACACACTCTTCTCCTTTCTGGCAGTTGGTATAATAATGTTTACCGGTATTTATATTTGTAATGCCCTTTTCACCAAAGGGTAGAACATCAGACATACATAATCAAGAACAAAATGATATGGCCCCTGGAAAACTGCCCCCTTGGCCTTGCTCAACTGCCCTCATCTGTTTTAAACAAACACATTTGAGGGTGTGGGTGAGAGTCTACGCATCTCTAGCACAAGAGTAGACATTTAAGAGCTGTAGTTGCGGGTATGAAGTGAATACAAATCAACTCAAACTAATGTCCTAGAGGCGAACTGTGATAGCTGCGGAGGCTAGCTTCTCACATGTTTCCCCTCTGTAGTACTGAATTAATATTTCTCTGTAATGAATCTCTGTAATGAATGCCCCCCCTTGAAATGTCTAAAAATAACAATAGTGAAAGAAGCCAGTCATTTGACTATATATCTCCAGCTGCTTGAAATGCTGATGGGATCCGTGTTCTTCTGAATTTTGGTTTAAGCTTGCAGTTCTGTCTTAGCAACAGTTGCTATGCAAAAATATTCAGAGGTGGCTTGTTGTAGATGATGCTAGATACAGATTTAGAACATTCGATGATAAAACAATTCTGTACATTCAACCAGTTTTTGAAACTCTGTGTCAAGCTAGTATTAAAAACACAACATTAAATTCAATTTGCTCTTCCCAATAATTTTGGGTGAGCAGGATCATGCTGTGGTCAGAGTCTCTTAATTAATTTAGGACTTTTCTCATGACTGCAGGGAGAAAGGGAACAACATTTTGCCATAGCTCTTTGCAATTCTCTGAAGTAGAGCATTTTACAGCATTTTAATATATTATAACACTACCCTACACTAGAGGTTTTTGGTAGTCTCTTTGAAAGATTATGGGAAGAAAAACAGCTAGTATCTAATTTCAAGGGAAATTTCAAAATGTTTTCAATGCAATGTTTTATTTTACTTCAACTGTTGCTCAGATCTGTGGAAAGGTTTCAGGGGAAGAAATTCATATTCAAGGATATGCATCATAGGCTGCATCCACACTGCAGAAATAATGAAGTCTGACACCATTTTAACTGCCGTAGCTCATGCTATAGAATTCTGAGAATTTGTTGTGATACCACCGTGCTCTCTGACAGAGAAGGCTAAATGTCTCAGAAAACTACAATTCACGGAATTCCATAGCATTGAGCCATGGCAGTTAAAGTGGTGTCAAACTGCATTATTTCTGTAGGGCAGCTGCAGCCTTAGGCATTAGCTGAATGACTAATGAAGCAAGAAAATTGTGAGGCCTTTCCTTGAGTGGAAGGTAATGTGGTGGGGGAATGATTCGCTCAGTAAGAAGGCCTTGGGCATCCATGGTCACTTCAGAATGTCAGGTCCTGTAGGTTGGAATACTGGAATCCTCCTAACATATTGGCCTGTTTTTGGTTGGTGAGTATAGGGTGCATATATGAGTCTTTTCAAGTCAACTCAAATTTTTGATTCAGTTTTCTCCTTTTGTATTATTTTAGATGAGCAATAATGGACCCATTTGTTCTCCTTTAATATTATTGTTGCTCGCACATTGCTTACTTGGATGATTAAATGAATAGTTTTCCTCACAGACCCACATTTCTCCCTTCTTGGTTCGTCCCCCCCTTCAATCTTTCCACAACTCTGTCTTTCAGCTTTTTCACCTATTCCCCTCTTCAGTGGTTTGGAATCATTTTAACAGTTTGTTAAAGTTGGAGCTTGGAGCCAAAACATAAAGCTATAGTAGTAGAATAGTGGGCTTGTTAGGGACCTGAGCTTTCAAAACGGATATGCTATGGAACACTTTTGAGATCTTTGGTTCTTGTATGCAAAATATGTGTTCTTTGCACATTATATTTCTTGACTGGGAATTGAAAGGCAGAAGGGATATAGTGATTTCTTATCAGAAAACAAAAAGATTTTGCATATGCTCAGAGATACTCAAAACAGTTTACATTAAAAATTCTCCACTTTGATTCACAGATTGCTCTTTGTAGCCACATTTTCCTGTACTTGCAGTGGATCAGTGTCCTCTATTAGAAATAAACTACTACTCATCTTAAACATCAATATTTATTAACTTTTAGCAACAAGGACATTTGAAGGGTGAATGATGTTTACATATTGATGAGATTGGTGGAGGTGGAAAGAAGAGATGAAACTCATGGACAAAACTGAACAAATTATAAATGAGATTCCATATTTTAGGACAACTGTTCCCAATTTGGCAGTTTCCAAATGTGTTGCATTCCCACCATCTCCAGGAAACAATCATATTATGGGTAAGGGGAGATCCCAGCTGGAGAAAAGCCTTTTAAAACAATAAAAAGAGCCCATTTGAAGGTTGCACGGTAATGCAACAAATTATATGATTTCAGTTATTGGTTTTAGCAAAAACAATTTCATTTCACAGTTTTGAACAGGTAAGCAATGAGTTAATAGTCAAATCTAACATTCCAACTTCCAGAAAGAAACATAGCATTTACATTTCTATAATTTTCTGTCTATCAGGGCCTTCTTGATTCCTTCAGAATTTTATTTTTATATATATAATAGAAAGGGTTTTCTCATTAATTATGATTTTCAATGTCCTGCCATAACTGTAAAAGGATTTCGGTTGGTTGAGAGAGTCGTAACTATAATTTGATGAAAAAGCTTTTGTTTAATATAGTATGCCAAAATACATCTCTTTCATCAATTGAAAACCAAGTGCACAAGTTTATTGGGATTAATACTTGTTAAACAAGGAGGCATCAGGAGCAAACCAATTCATTGAAGTGAACGATGAGAGAAAAATGATGATACAAAACTGCCTTGTATTGCAGTTTTCTTCCACTTCTCCAGGAACTTTTTGCTCAAGCACTTGATCTCTTGATCTGTGCTAAATGCATGTGAGTGCAATCAGAAGATAAATTAGTCTGTCCTGTCTAAAGGATGATATATATATGGTAAATAATTTCATTGAATTTCTTTCTACTATATTATAACATTTAACATGATCATTAATCTCTGCAGTGTTTGTTCCTGAGTACAGCTTGAAAATAACTGCTTAAAACAGTTACTTGCAATCAATTCTTTTTTCAAATGATAAAATGGTAACATTTTAATTATTTTTGTAGATACAGGACTGTGGTGTCACTAAATGCTAGAGGAAGACTATCACGTGGTTCAAGTCATGGCATGTGTGCTCTTGTGAGATTCAAGCTGATGCTGAGGTGGATGGGAGGAAAGTATGTTTTGGATCACAGCAGTCTGACTTATTCAGATGTGAGTGTTTGTTTTAAACAAATAAAAGGATTATTATTTTAGTTATTTTTTTCCAAGATGGGTAAGCATGTTATTTAAAAATCACAAGTATTACAGCAACTAGCTACGTGTTATTAATTACTTTAAAAGTAAGATTCAGGCTCTGTTCATGTGAGTTCTTGCATTCTTAAATCAAATGTCAGCAATCCATGGTACATTCTATAAAAATGTACCCAGAAAATAAATTATTCCAGAATTATATAACAAATTTTATTGATTTTAATGAACTTTCTTTTAAATATGTCCATCAGTGGGACTAAAAGTATGCTTTTGGTTTAATGGTTTGAAGCCCATAGCAACACAGGAACACAACACAATTGATTTCAAACAAGGCATGCCGATAGTGCATGGAACTTGAAACAATAGTGAATTTAAGCATTCTAGGATACAGTGATGAAATTCTGATGTTATTTTGTGTGAAGCTACTCTGTAGCATTTCATACTGAACAAGGAATTGGTTCCCAGTGTTCAAGAACTCAGACATAGCTGCTATGGCTCCCCAAGGAAAACAAACAAATGAATTTCTTCCATATCTCTTTATTAAAGAATAATACTTGCAGAATATTTTGTATATTGTAATCTCAATTGTGGTGATCCCTTAGAGCCTTGGCGAGAGACACACAGAGAAAAGAACTCTTCCTATCTTCCTATTCAGCAATCTAATACTTGTTCCCTTTTAACTGTAGTTTCTAAGCAAAGAAATGATTCCTCAGCACTTTCAAGAAGGGATACAGTTTGGGAAGCAAAAGTGAGTTGGCCATCATGGTCTTATACTATAGGTTTGACAGCTGGAGGTGGGAATGTATTTAATTTCCCATTCAGTTGAAGGAAAGCAGATGAGCCTATATATCTGGGGATATCTAGTAAGTCTCTTGGCTCTGCAGCAATATAAAACTTATAGTGAATGGTTGTGCAAAAAAGAACTGCAACATGGAGATCTGATTTTTTGGGGTGCTGCATTAAATTTATTCTTGGGATTCAAATCTCTCTAGAATCACCCTTCTTGAACAGGCCTCTTCCTAATCCTTAATATGTGTCTACATTTTGGCTGCAATCCAACACAAGGTTGTTCGTCCATTGATTTAAAGGCCCTAATTGTGTGTTAGCCTCTCTGGCTTCTCATTAGTGATGTTGCTGAAGTCTGTAATTACCTGGTTTAGAATAGAAAATTGTCCAACTCATGGCACACAGCTGTATTATGAATTGAGTGGCATTTTCCTCAAAGGTTCATCTCTGGGTCACAATGTAAAATGCATTTTGAATACCGTGATTTGTAATAGCAAAGGCAACATGTATGAAAAACATTCAATCAAGGCAGAGGGGAATATAAAATAAGATGAATGTTATTAGGGTTGATTATTGCAAACAAATGTATGAGCTAAGTTCCAGTGAATCCTTGCCAAATTAAGCTCTGGCTAATGAATGAGGCTTTGGATTAATAAAATCCAACCCATTTGCATTTTGGAACTAGATTTAGTTAATTCCAAAAGCTGGTTTACTTGGATATGGAGAGAACAAATGCCTATGGTATGAATTGGGTATCCTCCACCATATATTTTCGTAGTCATATAGAATCATGGAATCATAGAGTTGGAAGAGACCAATCCAGTCCAACTCCCTGCCATGCAGGAACAAACAATCAAAGCCCTCCCAACAGATGGCCATCGAGCCTCTTTTTAAAAAACCCCAAAGAAGATTCCACCACTCTCTAAGGCAGTGTGTTCCACTGTCAAACAGCTCTTATCATCAGGAAGTTCTTCCTAATGTTTAGGTGGAATCTCTTTTCCTGTAGCTTGAATCCATTGCTCTGTGTCTTCTAGAACAGTAGAAAATAAGCTTGCTTCATCCTCAGTATGTCATTCTTTGAAATATTTAAACAGGGCTATTGTGTCATCCCTTAACCTTCTCTTCTCCAGGCTAAACATACCGGTTTCCCTAAATCTCTCTTCATAGGATATGGTTCCTACACCTTTCACTATTTTGGCCACCCTCCTCTGGGCACACTCCAGCTTGTGCACACCTTTCTTGAATTGTAGTGCCCAGAACTGGACACAATGTTCCAGGTGAGCTCTGACAGAAGGAGAATAGAGTGACATCTGAAGTTTAAATTGGTTTCAAAACCTGAGAGGATTGGTATGTCAGCTGAGTTACAGAGAATTCAGGATTATTTTAGTTTGTATTACCATGCTCTTCCTGCACCACAGCTCAGCATTAATATCATGTACTATTTGTGAGAAACTATGCCTCTAACCACTACTTGCCAATTAAACTTGTGGCTCTTAGAGTACATTATTCATGTTGTTTTTAATGTGGAGAGAGAGAGAGAGAGAGAGAGAGGTTTCTTTGACATTAAACAATCCCATACCCTCCAGTATTTTGAAATGGAATCCATGACATTTGTAGCCCAGTATCATCAGAACATGGTCAAAAATGTGGCTGGGTAACAAGAGGACAAAAGCTGTTATGAGGAAGAACACACAAAGCTACTGTTTTAACAGAGAATCCTTAGGATATATGTACTGAGTTTAGGAAAGCCAGAAAAAAGAAAACTCAAAGCAATAAATATAATACACTATCTATGTGGGTGTGTGCATGCATGTGTGTGATTAGCAATATATATAATAAAGGTAAAGGTATTCCCTGTTGACAAGGTTGTCAAGTTGTGACTGACCATAGGGGATGGTGCTTATCTCAGTTACTAAGCTGAAGAGCCAGCGTTGTCAGAGACTATTCTGTGATCATGTGGCCAGCATGATTGCACACAACGCTGTTTACCTTCACACCAAAGTGGTACCTATTTTTCTGCTTGCATTTTCATGCTTTCAATCTGCTAGGTTGGTAGAAGCTGGGACTAGTGGTGGGAGCTCACCCCATCACGCAGCACCTGGGCCTCAAACTGCCAACCTGCCAATCTTGCAATCAACAGAGTCAGTGTCTTAACCAATTGAGCCACTGTGTCCCCAATATATATAATAATATAACACTACATAATATTTTAGTGTTAAATCAAAACCTTTTTATCAGACCTTAATTAAAAAAATTACAGCTTTATCACAGATCTATGGTTAATGCATGAACTCTTTAGGTTTTTTGTGGGGTTTTTTCGGGCTGTGTGGCCATGTTCTAGAAGAGTTTCTTTCTGACGTTTCGCCAGCATCTGTGGCTAGCATCTTCAGAGAAAACTGAATTGGAAAAGTCTGGGTGTCTATATATATACTGTGAGACCGTGGGTAGGGAGGAGTGGTTCCCAGGTGAACTGTGTGTTGTCTGTGTTGAATAGGTATTGTACTGTGTTAATGGTATTGTACTGTGTTAACGGCTCTCTGGGGAGGACCTCCTTGGAGCACGGACCCTGCACGGGGCCTGCGCTCTAAGGAGGACATCCTCAGATAGCCGGCTTGGGAAGGAGTGACAGCTGTGGCAAGTGACAGCCATGGCTGTATTGAGCATGTGCAAGAACATCATTGCTTGGTTATGTACGGGATTTTCTCACTTGTGTGTGAACGGCAAATACGCTTCCCAGGAGTGCTTTCCTTAAAAGCGCTATGAAGGTAATGGCGTGTGATAGCCATTTGCATATTGTGGGGTTTCTTTCGGTTTATTACTGGATTTATTCTTATTTCACTTTATTATCGCTTTGTGGCCCACGTGTGATAAGGTCCTATGAAATGCAGTCCACAAGCATTCATGAATATCTGGATTTTCTACTCAAAACCAGGATAAATCCCCACTTTTTCTCCTCCTGATTAAAGCCCTGAGATAATGAAAAGGCCCAGATATGTCCCAATCATCCCATATGTTGTTCGGATAGCCCGCAGTGAAAACTAGGTGAGACCATTTTATTTAGTACATGTAGATGTGCTCTCTCATTCTCTCTTTCCCATACTATAGAGGGAACTAGGACCTTTCTACACTGTCCAGTCACCTTCTTCCTCCCACTACTTCATCCAAAGCATTAGCTCTGTGACATTCAGTTGCTGTCTGATGAAGGTGGTTTTGGAAGAGGGCAAAAGAGGTTAGAGAATAGCCTCTTGCACCTCATTAAAATAAAAGACATGTAAGTGCTTGCCAGCATTCTTACTTCCTTGCCTGCAAGTGAGGCAGTGTTATCTCAGCTGCCCGGAGACAACCAAAAGTCCAGACCTATTAGCTTCTCTTTTTTATCTTCACTAAGAGAAACTACGCTTACTCAGTCTCATCTTTTCTCAGTCCACAATGCCACAAACAATTGAAGAAACAATGGGAGACAAATCAGTGCCCTTCATATCCTTATTATTTTTCTCTGGTAACCAGTTTGGAAAAGGAATACATTGGCTTTTCCTTGGCTTTCTCCAGAATTATTGTGTGGGATTATTGTGTGGGATATAGTTATAGCTGATACAACTCTAACTGCCATGGATGCATCCTGTAAAACCTGGAATTTATAGTTTAGAGAGTTCCCTGTCATAGAATTCTAGATGCTTCATGAAACTACAAACCCCTGATATATTCAACAAAAATTGTG
>CM034703.1:213456920-213471212 GCA_020142125.1 Phrynosoma platyrhinos
GGGTTGGGAGACTCGGATGCCTTCCCTTCTTTTGAGGGGGGAGAAGGGCAGGCTGAGGAGACATCCTCTGCCCTCCAGGGACATTGAAAGATTGCTTGGTGGCTGAGGAACAGGGAAGAAGTTAGCTCTCTCAGAAAGGTTGTGCTTTTGCTTTTTTCTGTGCTCTCCCTTTCCCTTCCCTTCCCTTCCTCCCCCTTCCCTTCTTGAGCCTAGAGAGACAACCTGCATTTTGACAGGGGAGGCAGGCAAAACTGGCTGCTACCAAGGGGATCTCTGCTCCTGCCTTCTCCAATGGACCCCCTTCTCCATAGCCAGAGGCTGCTGGGTCCGCTTGGCTTTGAGCTCCCTCTCCTCCAGCAGACACATCCTTCCAGCTACCCTCTTCTTCTCCTCTTCATGTTCTTTTGTGGCGGGGTTGTTGTGCTTCTTGAAATGGTGCTTCTCTCTTGAAATTGCTTTCAAAGAGTCTAGCCAGTCCATGCTAGGAGTGTGTGTGTGTGTGTGTGTGTGAGAGAGAGAGAGAGAGTGAGTGAGTGCAGAGGGGGAGGAAGACGAACCCATCTTGGATAAAACAATGCAACCAAAGTGGATTCCAGCAGTAGACCCAGGGCAGGGGCCAAGAAGCAAGAGCCTTGCTTGAAGAGACCCTCTGAATGGTAAAGCTGGCTCCCAGAAAGACCACTGAACTTTAAGAGTGGGAGGGGATGAGTGGGGGAGAGGAACTGGGGCAGGCTTTTGCTTTTTTACCTCCACTGATGTCAGTCACAAAGGGAGGTGGCAAATGGAGTCTTTGGTAACAGGAGGGTCCCCCGACCAACCAAGGGGGAAAAGAAAGACTTACCAGTGCATGCAATGGACTTAATTCGATGCGCGTGTGTGCCCTTTAGATGGACGGATGCATCAGTGTGCGTGGATGGCTATGCAATCCTGAATGTTATTTGATTCAAGCCAGATTACGCTCATAAATGTTATGCTGCTGCTAAAAAGCTTGGCAACCAAGGCAAGAGGCAGGGAGAGCTCTCAGGAAGAAAGTTCTGTCCAGCTTAGGACCTCCTGTGGGTTTCCAAGACCTCATGGGGCATCCTTTCCCTCAGCAACAGTGTGTAACTTATTAAAGGAAAGGTAACATGGAAAGGTTCTTTGGGTCTTTAATGTGGTTGGAGAAAGGATTTGGAGACTGTATACTCAAAAGTGGCAGCTCTTTGGGGGAGGATAGAAATGAGTGAGAACACGTCTTTGAATACGTGGCCTTTTAAAGTATAAAGTCAAACACATTTAAAAAATTCTCTGTGAAGGACACAATCTCTTGAAAAGGCCATCAAGAAATGTGGATGGGGCCATTTTCCTTTGCCTTTGAATGATACACCATTGTATTATCACTGTTTGACTTTAAGGAAAATCATCTAAAGTTCTTTAGGACCTGTTGTATTTTGAAGTGGTCTTTCAAAGCAAGGGGATTGATTACTTCTCTTTTTCAAAAAATTTGTTTTCAGCTTCCATAATCTACCATGAAGATGACGCATCTTCTCTGTGACCGTTTTTGGGCCTGGGTTCTCCTTATAAGCACACTAACTGGAAGAAGGTGGGAAAAGAGTCTCTCTCTCTCTCTCTCTTTACAAATTACACAAATATCAGTTTGGAACATCTCTGTTATTGGTAATGGAAAGAGAATAAGAAACAAGCTGCACATAGGCTAGGCTACTACTAATTGTATTTGGGGGAAGTTAATCCTGCTCAAATCCCAGCTAAGTCAAAATACGAGAAGATTGAAAGAAAATGATGGTTTGTTTGCATAACATGTGTAGTGCCATCACTGTTCAGGAAAAATTCATCAGTGACTACTTCACCCACACTAAGGTTAGATTAATGATTTAAACGCAGCCAAAAAAGTCCTTTCTATAGATATTTTTTTTTTGCAAGACTTTTATTCTACATAGGGGAAAAAGGGGAGGGGAGAGAAAGCTACACAGAACCTAATTTTAGCCATCTGCAGACCAATGTCTCTTTTCCCTGAAATTTGAGATTTGTATCTTTTCCCTGAAATGAGTGGGACAGGCCTGTTCTTACTTGTTAAATACTTGCTCATTAGAGCAGAGTGTATGGGGGAGGCTAGACTACTCAAACAAATTGAGTCTGGGGAATGTGACCATGAAGTCCAGCTATTGCACCTGAGGGCTGAATGTTTTGAATCAGATGGCAGCTTGTATGAGATCCAGAGCCATCATTATCTTTGGTGAATTTACCACTGACATCATTGCACTGAATGGGGGAAGGGGAAGCTTCTTCCGCTGTGAAATATAGCTGGAGGTGTAACCTGTCTGTCAACACTGTATCTAAAGAACCAATATGTTAATGAACATATATTTTTGTGCTGAATTGCAAAAGATGGCAAATATTTCTGTATTTTTTATTCTGACTTACTTTCCTTAATTCACCATCGTGATTTAAATTGGTCCCACAAATAAACAGATCAAGGTGGCTGTGGATCATCCAATTTAGCTTCAGCCTTTTTTCTGACAAGGACAGAATTTGTTGTGTGTGTGTGTGTGTGTGTGTGTGTGTGATTTAAAAAGCAACAACAACAAGCATACAACCTAAATAGGTGTATAATTTTAGCTAGCATAGCTGATGAGTGATGGTGCATAAGGTGTATTTTCTAAAGGAAAGGAAATAAATGAAAATAAGAAAGAACTGACCCTTGGATGACTTCCTCTGTTTTAGCAATTCCCTCTCCCCCATACTGTGTGCTGCTGAATATGTTTCGCTGGAACTGTAAATTTGGAAGTGAGACTCAAGATACATTTGCTTGTTATTGAAAAATTATATGAGGTGTCGCTATTATAATGACCTGTAGGTGGAGTTAGTGCACAGTGTTTTTTTATATTATTATTATACAGTTGTTTAGTGTGAAACCACAAACACAGTAACTGACATTTTCCTTCAAGATGTTCAAATGACACCTTGAAAAATACCCATTTCACAGCTAAAATATTTATGCTTCTTTTACTTTGGCTTGTGGCTGCTTCAGACAGATCAAGTGTCTCTTTTGGGGGAAGCCTTGTGAAATGAAGTTTGTGATCCAATTGTTTTGTTCATAATGCTAGTGAGAGGTTTTCTGTTTTTTTAAAAGTGTGTTGACTGTGCCAAAAAATAAACGACAATGTAAAACTTGACAGTTTTGAATGTGTGTGTGTGTGTGTGCGTTAATGGCATGGTGCTCATGTCAGGCCTATTCATACAGTGGCAGAGTTTTATACAGAAGAAGAGTATTTTAAAAGGCAGAATTATAAGTTCATATCTTTTTGCAAATCATAACTCAAAACCAAGTACAGTTAATGACATTTTCTCAGTTTTGCTATTAATATATTGATTTGATCTTTTCCCCTCTTTGAGCTTATACCTGCATTTTGCAATGCATTTAAAGAGGTACTGGGAAAAATCTAGAGACAGTTAAGTATACAAACCCTGCTAACAAGGTGTCTCATTGAGATCAGTATTATTTAAGGCCTACATTGTTCACATAATTCCCCACTAGTTTCAGTGGGATTGGACTGTGCCTGTTGTTATAACCCATCTTAATAGTGAGCTATGGATTCAACCACAGGTTGGTTAGTAAAAATCATTTTGGTTTTCAAATTCCTGTGTTGGCATTCAAATTAATAGACTATGCAGAGGTAAGACACTCAAGATCATACTGCTTATGAATAATGTAACCCTGAAGTGAAGCTACACCTTAGAGCTGGAATATTGGTACTGTTCTTGGTTCTATATGAGACATTCAAGAAAACATAGGTCACTCTATTTCTGCAGGAGACCTGACTTCATTGTAGTAAAACCATCCAAAAGACTCTTGAAAATCTGAAAATATAAAGTATAAACACATGCCTAGTTGCCTGCCAATCACAGCACATGTTTGTGTTTAGTGAAATGCAAATGACCTTCAAATGTTATAGAAAAGATGCAGTTAATATTTGGTGGCAATGCACCAGATGGACCCTATTTTTTTTTTTTTTGGAAGAGCCCCTTATATGTTAATTAACAAATTATATAGGGTAGAGCAATCTTGTCCCATATGAGCAGAATATACAAGAAATACGAAGGATTTCTCCCGATGTTTAAATAGTACTGTCGAGTATTATCCATGAGCCTTCAAAGATTCTTTATAATAGGAATTATGTTGCTTTTTTAGAAATGAACTAAATATGTTGCACAGAATCAACTAACTGTAAATATTGCACACATATATAAATACACTATATATGTATTTATATACATTTGAAATGATATTTGAGCACATGTAAATTGTGATTGAATTTATGGAAGACTTTAATATGAAATTTCCTTTCATATAGAAATTGTGTTTGAAAGTGCTGTAGCTGGAATTTTTAACCATCAAAAAGATTATACGATTTATTTTCCACCTATATTTATGCATACTGGTTTTGCAAACATCTCATCTATAAATTTAGATAGATTTAAATGCTACCATAATGTTGAATAATTCAGTCTTTAAATGAGGTAGCTATTATTTAGCATAAATGTAACTTGCAAAATATTTGCCTGTTGCTAACATTCACGAGGATTTTCCATTTGGAAGAGTATTTGGTGGAAAGATTTTGTTAATCACATCAGACCAGATACCCAAAGAAGGCTGATTCAGTAATAATGTATGTGACAAAGTGATCAAGAAGAAATGAATTTGGGGTTCAAGGGCTAAGTCCTGCTGAATTTACACTGGCAAGTGTCCCATTTTGCAAATAGGATCTCTCCCAGTTAAAGGGCAGAAGAAGGACTCAAAGATTTGGCTCTTAGACAACCATGATAGATGATTAGGAGAAAACAGTATGACTTGTACTTGAAAGTGCAAGAAAAAAAAAGACTTTCTTAAAGACAAGAACTTCATTGAAATTTGAAGAAGCAACTAGCACTTAGCTCATGGCCATAGCAAATCTATGGAAACTGTCTGCTTATTATATTCTGGTAGAAAGGGGCCAAACTATAATTCAAATCATCGGCTTCCATTTGCTATTTGGGCTACTTTGTCACTGTCTGATCCTAAGGCTTTCTTGCTTCAGACTTTCTGCATCAACCTCAGAACCATAATCTGACATTGGTATTACCAGGGTTCAACTGTAATATGGCAATCAGCAGTATTGGGTGTGTATATTTTGTAATCATTTAGTTGCTAGGCATATGGTTTAGTAGAAAGATAGGGAAATGTTCCTATAGCCTCAGAAAATAATTTCCAGTTCACTAAGAAATAATTCAGGTGTACCTCCAGTTTGATTTTCCTCAAAATGTGCTAGAAAGAAACAAGTCAATATCATGCAGAAAGTTTAACTTTTATGTTTTTTTTAAAAAAAACATGACACTGATTACTGTGGGGTCCACCAGCTGACAGAGTTGTGTAGAAAGCTGTAAAGTTTGTAGATGATATCACTGCTTGCATTTCTAAATGTACTTTCCCTAAATTGGTTGTACTTCCTTCCAAATAATATGTTTATAGCTGTGCTGTTCATTACTTCCTACTTCTTTTAGCATATTTAGATATCTCACTGACTTGTATTAGGTTTCATTTACAGCAAACTGTTTAGGGAGTTGATTTGTAAAATAAGCAAACAACCAATCCTCAATCACTTTCACTTGAAAACCCCTAGTTTTGAAAGCAGACATGTTGCAAATATGAACAAAATGGTAAACATTAAATGTCCCAAATCAATCTTCTATTGGTTTTTTAAAGTTCTGTGTTGCTTGATAAAAGCTTTTCAATGAACATATATACTTTAAAAATAAATTCTGTAGGAGAAAGGATCTTATAATGCTGCCATAATCTGGCTTGATGGAAGAGATTTTGCATCTATAAATCAGTATAAGCAAGATTAAGCAGATTTCAGAATTGTGATTCTGTAGGTTTGGTGCTGGATTAATGGTTTATAATGTTAACAGCACTGTGTTTTTCCCTCAGCAATGGACAAACTTCCTTACAAGATGAAATTAAGGACAATACAACGATATTCACCCGAATTCTAGACCGTTTACTTGATGGTTATGATAATCGCCTCAGACCAGGGTTGGGAGGTACGTTTTACTCTAATTTCTGAATGGGCCTTAAGAACAAAAAATGTCTATAATCATTAATTCTTTGCTGTTTGCAAGTTTCTGCATCATTTTATTAGCTTACAGAAGAATAAAATAAATAGACAAAACAGAGATGTACGTGCAAATATTTGCCAAATTCTCACTTGTTATAACATGAATACCTCTCAATAAGTGGCTACATTTCCTGGGTTCCTCATAATTTTGAGCATGGTTGCATATAATAGGAGTGAATTCTGAGTAAACACATATTGGTGAAATTTCAGACCTTTTGTCACTGATATTGCATAAAACCTTTAAAGACTGGATCATTTCCAGTTAAATAAAATTTACTTTAAAGCTTCAACTCTTCAACAAAAGAGTTCAACAACTTCAGCAAAAAATGGGTTTAAGGTGGCAACCCAGGGAGGCTCTGGTGAAAGTATATTCCCAATAAGTGCAGCCGGACGCTCTTTAACGTAAATGTTTGGTTTAAACATTACCTGTTCAGTTTAACTGATCTGAAGACTGGCCTGCTTGAGACCCAGTACTGGTGCTCCAGTGGATTATTTCCCTTGGAGCTTGTCAGTGTTCATCCCAGTTTCCTCTTCCGCACCCCATAGAAGAGAATGGGTTTCTTTTGTTTTAAAAATATGCTGTAGATTTTTATGCTGGAATCAAGAAAGAAAACAGTCACATAAAACTGTGTCAGAGCAGAGAACTGAATCTGCTCCAATTTATGTCAGGAGCTGTCCTGATTTCTGCTTCTGACTGTAGTTCCTTACGCTGCAGGAAAGATTGTGTCTGAGGATCACCTATCATTCAGAAGCAGCTTTAGGAGTACATGTACGCACACGTACAAGGCCTTCAGGATATTAGTCGGGGGGTGGGGGGGGGGAGAGAAGATATTCGGACAAGCACTGTACCAAAAATATATTATCCTAACAGCACAGTCCTAGACAGGTCTACTCAGATATAGCATTTAAAGGACTTTCACTCATTTTCAGGTAAGCATGTGCCAAATAACAGTCTAAATGCTCTTGCAAATAGTTTTGACCTGGGGCTCTTTCAGGTTTTTGATCTGCTACTTTGTACAAGCTTCAAAAATACTAAATTAAGATAATATGGTATTTTTCAGTTAAGTTCTTATCAATTTCCAAAGGCATAAAATCAAACTGGGATTGAAAGACGAAATACATGGGGACAGAGCAGGAAGCTCAGCTGGGCACCATAGCCTTGTTTTCTATCGCTGCTTTCACTATTTCCACTGTTCTAGAGACAACAGTGTGGATATAGAATTCCCCAAAGTGAATCTTTTGCTCATGGGATGCTTCTCATGGAGAAAGACAGGAAGAAAATCTTTTCAGTCATTCTTTCCTCATCAGAAGTCATTTATTAAAAGCGCCTTGAAAGTACATTCAGTACAGTCCACAGATTCTTTATCCACAGATTCAACCATCTACCAGATTCAATCCACAGATTCAACCAGCTTGAATATAGATATATATTTCAAAAACCAAACCTGGATTTAACAATTTTATATAAGGGACATCATTTTACTATGCCATTGTATATAATGGGACTTGAGTACCCACGGATTTTGGTATCCACAAGGGATCCTGAAACTAAAACTCAGTAGATACCAGGGGCTTGGTGTACTGAGGAAAATAATCTCTTATAGTGTGCAAATTGGCACTGGGGACAGTGGGGAAGAATGGGTGAAATGGGTGAAAATAACCTCTCCCTTCCTCTAATGGGTCCCTCTGCTGGATCAGATCCTTCTGTGAATAGAAAGAGCTTGTCTGCTCATGGAAAGGACATTCTGGATCCAGCCTAGTATTCTTATCTAACCCCCAAAGTATCCTGTTTTTTTTAAAAAAATACAGCAACTGCCACCAGGAAAACGAGTTATATATGTGGCCTTCTCTTCCATGTACGTACAGTGGCAGCTGGTGGTACCCATGTTATGTATGTATTAATCTAATCTGAGTTTCAGCCTAAACTTCAGAGACATTACCCAAGGTGTAGACCCTGTTTTGCAGATAAGGTTAAGACATTGGAAAGCTCCTTTAAACTTTAAACTGAAACACAAAATATCTTTTTAAAAAAACAACCCACTTGCATGGAAGCCACCACCTACCACCATATCCTTTGACTGAGTCCCAAACTGTTTGCTAAACACAAACAGGTAGGTTTTAATAAGTAGGAAAATGGAAGAGTTGGCCAATTGTCATGTTTTAACTTTGTCTTCAAAGAAGCATCAAATACAAAAAGCTGAAAGCTCTAATCAAACTAATCATTCAGTGCCCCCATTAACTTTTATCTGTTAATTCTGTCCATCTCTCTACTACATTTTTGTTTAATGGTATTGACGGTGATTATGTTTACATTTTTGCTTTGTTAAGTATTGTTCATAGATTATGGAAAATAATGGACTCTTCTGTGTGGAGGATTTTGAATTTAATTTTGGAAATGTTGTAACAAAACAAGTAATTATTTTGTTCACTTACTGTGATAATATTTCATCTACCTTCATGAAAATGCTGGTATTAGACCCAAATATTTTTTTAATCGATTAATAGAGCTGTAAATTTCCGTTGGCTTTTGTGGTGAGAATATATATATTACATTTAACTTGTTACACCTTAGTTAAGATGAATGCATAAATTAGTGCTAATGTCATGTCTGATTTGAAAAAGAGCATTTAATGCAATTTGAAATTTGTACAGTATTACAATAAAAAATGATTCAGGGATCTTCAAGCTAATGTGTGTGTGGGTGTATCTCAGCCCCAAATGTGGGGCAAGGACAAACAACAGATATCTTACAAACTAGGAGGACACACATGCATTCAAATAGATTATCTGTGCCATAGTCAGCCTTAGCATGTAACTGGAAAAGTTTGATGCCTTCTGGTTATGACTAATATAATCTCTGCTGCATTGGCATGAGCCCTTTCTTTTTGATCCCATGCATAAAGTTTAAGTTGTCAAGTCAGAGATGAAACAGATGGCCCTGAAAGTCCAGCTCTACGCCACCCCTTTGAGCTCTTGATCAGAGTTGCTGTGGCCCCGCTCCGGCATTTTTCCAGCCCAAAAAGAAGCAGCAAAATGCCACAACTTTTGGGGTCAGAAAAAAAGGCACCCTTTCTGCTGTGCTGGTGGCTTTTTGGCATTTATACAGTGCAGTGTGTGTAAATGCCACGCTGCTGGAATGCTGTGACTCTGCCTGCTGTGTGGTCAATGGGGTGGCATGACGCTGGCTTGGGGGTGGTGTTGGGGCATGCGTTGTACGTATGCCATACCCCACGCCACCCCCCAAAAGCTGGCGTTTTTTGCCAGTCTGCTTGGCCCTTAGTCAAGATACCAGAGGAATGGCTAATTAGAAATAAAAGTGTTTGGTTCCACACATAGTCAAGACTTAGTGTTACTATTCCTATTTGTAGCATTTCATGACATACCTAACACAAATAGCAGTTTGTAGCAGTGTGCCAACATGGCACTTAAATCTGCCCCATCCCAAAACATGATTTTGCTAATATAGAAATAAAGCTGTGAAGTGTGTGATTTTGTGAACCATGGTATATTTTATCGGTGGCTATCTAAGATGGTAAACTACTGCAAACATTCAGTCTTAGAAATGCCTTATCTCTGGAAAGCAGGAATTATTTGACATGGAAGACATTTCCAATGTCTGTGTGACCACTTCACCAGTTGCATTATAGCCACAGCCTATAGTCCATATCAAGGGGTGACTAGTAATGTTTGAAAACAGCTGCAGTGCAGTTGGACTACGCCAAGTGTGGATTGTCTGACATCTGATAAATGTCTAATCTTTAAAGTGGTATTATTTAGGAGGCTAAAGACAGCATTTTGCTTGTGTTTTCATCAAAGCTAATGTATCACAAAGCATGCAGGTTCAACATCTCCTTATGTTGTCCAAAATTATCTAGGCTTCAATCTTATGCACAGTTATCTTGGTGTGCTCTCAGCAGAGTTTATTTTTGAATAAATAGGAATGGCTTCAATTGAATCCTGAGCCTTGCCTTCTTTAGGAACATGGCAAATAAAATGCTTTCCTGGTTGCCTGCCGAGGGCATTCAGTAGAAGACTGAAGATGCATTTCATCATGGTATAGACTACCTAGATAATAGTGATTCATCCCTCAATTCCATTGTTTAAATTCTAGAAATTAATTATTGCCCCTGATGCCCTCACATCTGAGTCCCAAATAATCAACAGTAAATGAATATACCTACTCAAATGTGTATTAAGTCTCAATATAAACAACAGTCATTATCAAATGAACAGAATCTGGAGACATAAGGCTCAAATCCAGAAGAATTTTGGACAAATTAGATTTGAAACAGTTTGCAGGCTTGTCCAAAATGGATGTTTATGTGTAGGAAAAGACAAGGGAAGCTTTTGGGAGGGGGGAGGAAGAGTCCAAAGTTCAGAGATTTTCTTTGGCATCTTTATCCCTTACCTTCCTTAAAATTAAACAGTTGCTGCAAACATCTCCAGGAAGGTATGTAAAATGAGCAAACTTTTTTTCCTGGCTTCTGAAGACTGAAGAACACATTTTTTCTCCAAGCAAGAATGAAGGGATGGATTAATTTGTGGATTAGTCTGCTTATTTGTACGCATGTACAAAAGAACTGAGAAAAGGCTCTTTTAGAGTTTTGATTGTATGGTTCTATAAATGTGTGGGGATTTTAAGAGTTTATGGAAACAGTAAACATAGTGGACTTCTCTTGATGCCTGTTCTAATACAGATTCTGTTCTTTTTCACATTGAGTTGGCTCTAAGCTATATATTTTTCTGGAAATAGAATACAACAGCTGGTAAAGATCACTTGCTAGTAGTTAGGTGCAATAATGGAGGAGAGAGAAACAAATTGTTTTGTTTTTTTTGTAAGATCAACTATACAGTCACCTGTTTCATTATGAAGCACAGAACTCGCATTTCCTGAAATTCAGATTAGTCACATAACAAAAATAATTTCATTTAGGATAATTAGTTGTTCATCAATTAAAAATTGTATGGAGATCTGCCAAGGGTAGATGTTTAATAGAACTAGGATGTATATTAAGGAAGTTGCTAATTTGTATTGATACAATGATGTCAATAATGTGTTTCTTCTTTCATCACATGAGTACATTCAAAACACCATATAGTCATAGTTCCCGCCAGAATGTCCTGAAATATATATTTGTAATATGAGTATATTGTTCTGCTAGTTGGTGTTTGCAATATTCTTGTAAATAGAAATGTTTTATATATTAGTGTCATGATTTAGTACAACCTAATCCATGTCATGCATTTTTATATCAGGCTGCAGTCTTGACCACCAGGCTGCAGGCTGCAGTCTTGACCACCAGTCTAACATATATCAGGCTGCAGTCTTGACCACCAGTCTAACACATCTAAGCTGATGTAGTTCGATATTTCCACCATTCAGGTTTATACATACTTATACAGACCTATTTCCATTTGAGCATGTTTTTCTTCCTTTTTTATTTTCTTTTGTACAGATCAGGGTGAATGTCATCTCCTGCACTCATACCTTAAACTGGTTCTTATAATATTTCCATTATCTTCTGCTCCTTCTGTGGCCTTATCTGGAAATCTCCTATGTAAAAATAATAAATGATATTTTAGTGATTCATTTTTTCTATGCTATTGAGGGGAGGATTTTGCAAAGTAAATTAAAGGTAATTAATTATTTAAAAATAATATGTGCTAGTATGCTTGCTATGTAGAATTATAGGGAAATGTAGCTACTCTGTAATTGTAGTACTGCTGATTTCTGGTTGATACACATGGACATGTTGGCTGTATTGTTTTCCAATATTTTTACATGAAGAACTTGCAACTTTGACTCCCTTTCATCTTAGTTTAGTCATGGTACTTAGTCACGATGGCATTGCCATAAATACATATACACATGCATATATTTGAATGCAAAAATTATTTGATTAAATAAATGATGAAATAGGATGTGCATGTTCATTTTATCTAAGTCCTATAATTTTAAACAGGCTGAAATGTTGAGTTGCTAAACCACAATGTGTTGTATTGTTCCTTTCTTCCATGTCCAAGCTCTTTCACTGTAACAGATTTCAACAAATGCCATTAACAAGGACTTTAATTAAGAAATATGGCTAAATAAATACAGTTGCCCCTCCATTTTCCTGAGGAATCCATTTGGACTCCCCTTGCAAAAATGGTAAACCACAGATATTCAAGCCCCATAGGTTTAAATGGGGGGGGGGGTGCCCATGCATGCCCCATTTTATCCCCCTCCATTTCCTGCCCATGACTGGGCAAGGGACATGGACTTGAACTCCTCAAAAATGGAGGGGCAACTGTACTCTGCATATTTAGCCTTCTCCTAGAGACTGTAGGGCAACCTTTTGCTTTAAGTTTCTTTCTTATTATATGTTGCTGTAGATTAGACATTCCAACTTTTGTATGTTGTTGTAGATTAGACATTCCAACTTTTGGGAGTTCTTTTGTGGAGTAAATTAATTGAACCATCAGAGGATTTACTCCCCACTTCCACTTCCCACAATATTATTTATTTCATCTTACACTGCACTTCCTCCAAGGAAGTCAAAGTACATGGTCACCACTTAATTTTATCCCCTCAACAACCCTAGGAGGAAGAGAGAAAGTTACTGATCTAAGATCATTTTCTCAGTTTCATGGCTTAAAGGGGACTTGAACCTGGATCGGCCATGTCCTAATCCCCCTTTCTAATCACTACATCATGCTTGCTCTCTCTGTAAAGTGTAAAATAATAGTTTGGTAAACTAATATGATTAATTAATAGGATTTTTTCAAAAACCTAAAATAATACAGGAAGAATTTTTCTTTTAAAAGGATTAATATACTAAATACATGCTTATACTAACACTACAGAATAAACAAGCCAAAGAATTATGTTTTGCCAGCTTGTGAGAGAAAAACTGGGAACAATTAGAAATAAATGCCCAATTTATATCTATGCTAGTACATGTATATTTCTTAGATGCATGAATAGGAAAGCTTTATTTTAGTTTTCATTTGGTTTGTTTCTTTAAGGAGTTAATTTGAAATACATTCAGCCACCAATTTCTGTCTCTTGATTCCAATCATGCTAATGCATCTTTAGGATGTAAAATGAAAATAGGAAAAATATATTTATTTTCTCCCGAGTATCTTTCTATTGACTGACTGGAACATTCTTTCTCCAGAAGCTTCTGGGTAAAGAATAGGTCTTTTTCAACCTGTCCATCCAGATTGTTTTAGGAATGTAAATATGTAAGAGATTTGTTTTTGAAAACGTTTTGTGAGCATGATAGTCTTCTGAACCAAAATACCAAAATAAAACATAGGATATGGTTTAAAGGTTTTAAATGGTTTTAGATAAACTAATTCTAGAGCCCAGAACATAAATACAGTAGAGAACAAACCCAACATTTGTAGCAATGAGAACTTCCCTTGCACATACCTACAGGATGAGATACATTTTATCACAACCAAATCACATGTACCAGTACTCTTTATGGCAGTAGTGGACACTGATGCCAGTCGAAGGAGTCCAACTTTTGCCAGTTTAGACCTATGATGAGTCACAACTGTCCATTTTCATCTAAACATCAACCAAAATAATACCTGGAAGGTACTGAGAATCTACTTACAGATTTGGCTGCAAGGTTCTCAGCAAATTTTCAACTGGCTTAATATGTGTATTGAGGAGGTCTTGGGAGGGTTAACAAGTAAACAACTGCTCCAGACCCAGTGGTTTATTGTCTGGGGCCTTTTTCCTATCTAAAATAAATAAATACATTTTTGGAGGGTCTAAGAGTTTGTGGTCCTGTAAAAAGGGATTTGGGGCCATGTGTAGCCTATGGCCATTTCCCCACCTTCCTATTGGGAAGTAATATTAGTAAGACAATGGATATGGAATCATAGATTCATAAAGTTGGAAGAGACCACAAGGACCATGCAGTTCAACTCTATTCTGTCATGCAGGAGTGCACAGTCAAAGTACCTGACAGATGGTCATCGAGCCTCTGATTAAAAATCTCCAAAGAAGGAGGCTCCACTATACTCTGAAGCAGCATTTTCAATTCAAACAGTTCTTACTGTCAGGAAATTCCTCATGATGTTTATGTGGAATCTGTTTTCTTGTAGTTTGAATCCATTGCTCCATGTCCTAGTCTCTGGAGCA
>CM034703.1:213471318-213497094 GCA_020142125.1 Phrynosoma platyrhinos
TATCCAGCTTCCTAAGTCACTCCTCTTAGGATATGGTTTCTAGAACTTTCACAATTCTGGTTGCCCTCCTCTGGATGTGTTCCACCTTGTCAAAATCTCTCTTTAACTGTAGTTCCCAGAAATGGACACAGTATTCTAGGTAAGGTCTGACCAAAGTAGAGAAGAGTGACAGTATTTTTCCCTTCCATCTAAACAATATACTCCTATCTATTCAGGTTAGGGTCACACTGTCTTTTTAGCTGCCACATCACATTGTTGACTCATGCTCAACTTGTGGTTTAAGACTCTTAGATCCTTTTCACATATACTGTTATCAAGCCAGGTGTTCCCCGATCCTATATCTGTGCATTTCATTTTTTTTCTGTCTAAGTGCATTACCATACATTTCTCCCTATATAAAGAGACCTTGTAGCACCTTTGAGACTAACTGAAAGAAAGAAGTTGGCAATATGAACTTTCGTAAACTTCAGTCTACTTCCTCAGATGCATTTGGTCCAGACTGCAGTCTACAAAAGCTCATGCTGCTGACTTCTTTCTTTCAGTTAATCTCAAAGACGCTATAAGATCTCTTTCCATACTGATTTTACAGTAACACAGCTGTATCTTTGAATTCTTACATTTCTCCCTGTTGAAATTTATTTAGTTTTGGCCTAGCTTTCTAATCTGTTACAGTCATTTTAAATTTTGTTCCTGTCCTCTGAGGTATTAGCTCTCCCCTCTCCCAACTTGATGCCATCTGCAAATTTGATAAGCACATTCTCTTGTCCATTATCCAAATCACTGTTGAGTAGCACTCGGCTCAGGACTGACCCTTGTGGCACCATGCTAGTCACTTCTCTCCAGGAAGAGGAGGAACCATTATTGAGTGTCCTTTGGGTTCAGTTAGGGGGGTTGCAGACTGCCAGAAATAGTGCAAATTGAGTCCACTTTTAGGGTTAGGGTTAGGGTTAGGGAATCATGGGAACTGTAGTTTATTGTGGCACCAGAGCTCTCTGACAGAGAAGGCTCAATGTCTCAGGAAAAAAAAAAAAAAACAATTCCCATGACTCCCTAGCACTAACCCTAACCCTTAAAGTGGACTCAATTTGCACTATTTCTGGCAGTCTGCAACCCCCCTTAGTCAACCAGTTATAAATCCACCTAATAGTCGCATTGTCTAGCCCACATTTAACTTGGTTGTTTGCAAGAATATCATGGGGGATCTTTTTCAAAGTCCTCACTGAAATCAAGGTACAGCCACCGCATTCCCTTCAGCTACCAAGTTTGACTTGTTTTTGAAAAACCCATGTTGACTTTTAGTGATCACATCATCTATCTGTGGTTATGTAGGTCTCAGCCCAAGCTGATGGCTTTCATATTAGTGGAGAAGGAAACCCACTCTGTATTTCAGTCTAAAGTTTAAAGGAGCTAGCCATGTGGTTGAGCCTGTTTTGGGGATAGGCTTCGGCACATTGGCGAGATCCTTTAAAAACATCACTGCTCCACTGTCAGGGAAATCAACAGCTACCACTTCGTGAATTAGTCACTCTCTGCTTACCCACTGTGGAACTGATTTAGTGTAACAGATAGAAACTTCAAGAAAATAGATGTATCTTAAATTTTTCTCAGCTAAGAGCTTACTGGATGACCTTGGTCCAACAATTCTGTCTCAGTCCACTTTACCTCACTGGCTGATGTGAGGATGAAACAGGAAGACTTCACCATGAATCCAGCCCCTTGGAAGTATGGGATTGAAATGCTCCAGCTGGAGCATAGAAAATTGTTAGGAAGTCCCTTCTTTTAGCTGTAGAGGATTTTAAATTAATATTAATAATAATTTTATTAATAATTGACATAGAAACAATGGGTTGCCTCCAGACTTAGGGGTGACCCATTCAAATCAGTAGGCCTTAAGTTAGTTATGACTGTGATAGATCTCCACAAAGGTATGACTCAGTGCTAATCCAGTTCACAGTCATGGGGGTTTGTGGTGGAACAGAACACAATCCCATTTTTATTTTAAGCTTTCAATATGATAAGCAAAGATGGCTGTCTTTCAATCCCTGTTCTGAGTCAGTCTCTGTAAAGCTGTGTCCTGTGTAAGAATGACTCACTGTTTTGGAACACCCAACAAAACACAGCTGAGTCATCTAATTGTAGAAGTGATAAACAAGTGTGGCTCTTTTATTTATTTATCTATTTTTGTTGGTTTTCTTTTCATACTCAAGAACCCCAATGAAAGAGCGCTCCTTTGATGATCAGGAATGAAGTAAAAACAAGCACTACCATTGAAAGGTGTCCAGTTACTTAGAATAAAAACAAATGGAATTCCCTGTCATATGTGTCTAGTGTGAACATTTTTGATTAAGGGGTTGTTGGTATAAATTTCTTGTATAGTGCAGTAGGGTTAGTGGGTTTATTTTTTTGGGGGGGTCTGTTATGAACATTTAATACCAGCATTTTTATTTAATCTGGAACAGGGGTGGGAAATGTGTAGTCCTCCAGATGTTTTTGGACTGCAAATTCCATCAGACTTAGCCTAGTAAGGAAACCTGGAAATTGCAGTCCAGCAACATCTGGATGGCCATATGCAGTGGCATCACTAGTGGAATGGGTGGTCGTGGTTTGTACCACACCAGGTGACACCCTCAATACTCCTCCTCAAATATCTGCATTTTGGCAGAAACAAGCTATGGCACTCACCTATGTCCCATTAAAATGCTGAAGAGATGGCATGAGTGAGGTGAGGTTCAGTGGAAGGAGAAGGGAGAGGCCTCAAGTTTTTTTTTAAATTAAAATTTAAAATTTCCAAAAAAAAATTAATTTTAATTTTAATTTTTATTAAAAATATTTTATTATTTTATTTTAAAATCTTTAAAAACATCACATTTTACCAATGTTTTACTTTATCCACATGAAGTGGGTATGATATTATAATTTAAAGGTATAATTTAAATTTTGCTAATTGCTTATGTCACAACTATTGCCGTTACATTCAGCGTTATACAGGAATTATGATTTACGAGTAGCATTGGTACAAAACACATTACTAAGGATTCAGTATGCTATGGTATATTAGGAGGCCAGTAGGTGTATGTGACACCATGAGTTACTGTACTAGGTGACACCAGCTTTAGTGATGCCACTGGCCACATGACCCCTGGACCTCAGGTACACCATCATTCAAATTCACTGTTTTCAGTGAAGACTCTGTCCTATTAAAATGTAGGGATTACAACTATTTAGATCAATTGAATTCAGTAGACTCTGTCACTGAAGTCCACAAGACAGTTTACCAATGAAGAACTGCTCAGGCCATTTAATGTCATAAAGTTCTAGGCTCATGTACACATGATGTGTACATGCTCTGGTGTGTGTATAGTTATGTGGTTAAAATTAGAATATTGTTTCCCTCAATATTTCTGTCCCCAATGAAATTTTCATTAGTCCACAAATTACTAGCATTGCAGTAACTAAAAGTTTCTGTTGAGCATTTAAGAAATACAGTTTAGGCATCCAGAGAAATGGTACAGACAAATTTACCAAGGGAAGGCAAACAGAAAAAAATATGAGAATTCTAGGTCGGATTTTCAGTGTTGCACTTGCTGCAATGGTAGAAGTTTGAAGATTGAAGGAAAATTTCATTTGGGTTATTGTTAACTACTTTCAACTGCCTTCTGCCTTTCCAAGCATTATCATCTTTTCTAGTGTGTCATGCCATCTCATGATATGGCCAAATTTGACAATCTCAGTTTAGTCATCTTGGCTTTATTTTACAGTTTACAACATAACATGTTAAATTGTTGAGTTCAATCCAGATTCAGTCATGGGCAGAGGCATTTCAATCTCTGGGATTTAAGATTGTTGTAACCAACCTAGTTCCTATTGATTTTACTGGATTAATTTTAACAATGTGTAAATATGGATCCAGTCCTTTAGCCCCAGATTATATCATGATGCCCAGTCTAACCAGCTCATAAGATTGCATATGTGAACAGCAACAATATCTTACCCATCTCTCCCTATGGTTTGAGACTGGAAGATGAGGAATAACAAATTAAAATATAGCCACAAATAAATCTATAACACAGTTGAACATACCAACACCAATTGAAAATACATAATCAGTGAACAGATCATGACATCAGATGAAAAGCATACATATTTAAAACAATCAAATTATAATGTAAAGGTCATTATTTAAAAATCACCTGGAAAGGCTTGACAGAAGAGATTGGTCTTTAATGTTGTGTTAAACTCAGCATAACCAGCTGTGGAATATCCTCTGGCAAGTCCCTGCACAATTTGAAGATGGCTGAAGAAATCAAGACTTTTCAGTATAAAGAGTAAAATGGAGAAAGGGTGTATGCACACCAGGATCATTTCTCTTCTTAAAGCTCTCCTGTTAAATTGATAAATTATATGCTTTTTGGTGCAGGTGGGGGGGGGGAATCTGAGAGCAATTTGAGGGCATGACAGGACTCCTGTTGAGAACAAAGGTTGGGAGGAATTTCTAAATGCACACAGATTGTCTCCAAATGTTTCTGTGGATCTGAGCCTGACTAATCAAGATCATTTTGTGTGGGCCAGTTTTGAACATAGGAACCTGTCTTATATTTGGACTTTTGGGCCATGCAGTTCTGTATTTCCTACATTGACTGGAATCAGCTATCTAGAATTTAAACAGGGGTTTGCCTGCCTTTATCTGATGATGCCAGAGAGTAAAAACTGGGACTTCTGCATATAAAACATGAACCCTGCCACTAACTGATAGCCTCTATCCTACATTTTTTAGTGCATCTAAACAAATTCAATGCATTGCCTATTTGGGTAAAAGCTTTTGGTGTTGAATCTAATACAAACTATTGATAGGCACTCACTGTCCCAATTTCCTGCTTCATCAGAGCGTGTAACTGCAGTGAAGACTGACATCTTTGTCACCAGCTTTGGACCAGTTTCAGACCATGATATGGTAAGTTATGTCTAATCTTCTTTCAGTTTTTAAAATTTATTTAACCTTCAGAAAGGTGTGAATATTTGAACTAGCCTATGGCCATGTTGGCTTGTCCTGTTTTCAGTATGTTGCAGTATATAACAACAACTGTATATAAACATACTTGAGCATTCATCTTGAATCCCAACCTCTAAGTTAGACAAACCAATTCGTAGGAACATTTTTCCAATGAGCAGGAAACAGAAGAAAAGGTTTGCCCCTAATGAACACATCACCAGGTGAAATGGAGAAGAGATCACTCAGTGACATTCAGTAGACCAGCTGAGGGAAATAGAGATAATAGTGGAAAATACCTAATTATTTTGACCATGAATCAGAACAGTCACTGATAAACTGAACTAGTGTCATATTGTTTGCACCAATGCATTTGGAGGATGGGATTTCCATTCATTCTTCACTCCAAAATAATCTCTATATCCAACAAATGTTTTATAAGGTTCAGGTCAGGCCTAATTATTTAAGTCCCTGAAAGTTTGATTATCCACATCACAGGTTGGAAATTTACTTTTAATCATGACTGACATGCTGAAGTCATCCATAACTTATCAATGGTAGGATTGTGCTGTGGGACCATAGAAGGGATCTTATGGGTGGCTTCAGTATATCACTGTGATTATTTTGTTTTTGAAAGTAAACAAAAAAACCCAAAACCCAGTTTTGGCTTGCCTTAAACACTAGCATACATTTTATGGAAACTTTCAGAGGTTTCAGATATATCTGATAAAGTGGGCTGTAGGTCATGAAAGCTTTTGCCAAACAAAATTTGTTAGCATTTAAGGTGACACATGACTTCTTGTTGTTTTGTTTTACTACAATGGAATAACAGAGATACCCTATGAAATTCTTAAAAAATAACATACAAAGCTCTGCACTATATTATAGAAAGGCTCAAAGGCAAACTAAAATCCTGAAATGCATCAGAGGTATTTCCCTAGGAACTTGTGGTAAACCACAGAAAACACTTTTCAGTCTAAAGAAACACTTGTAAATGTTGAGTACTGATTAGTAATCAAGCTGTTATATAACATTGGTTAATAATGAAGAAAGAATTAAGGAGGCTTGGTGAATTTGTAAGACTCATTCTTTATACTTGAGATTCCATAGCTCTACATTTTCCAGGTGGATGCAGTTATATGTATGAAATGTATGTTTGTCTTAGATAAGGTGCACTAGCTGCAAAACAATTTTCTTTTGGGAGCTACAAATATTGCTGCAGGATTAATTTTTGAATACTCTTTTTAAGAACCTTTAAATATATAAAGCATGAATATTATTTCAATACTTTTGTTATATTTATTATTATTATTATTATTATTATTATTATTATTATTATTATTATTATGTGAGAAGACTGTAAGTGTTTCTTTAGCCAAATAGTTGTATAAATTTCAAGTAGTTGAGTGTAATTATGTGATATGCCCAATTTTGTGGTATATGGGTCATTTGGTTCTTTCCTATGCATGATGGGATCTATGTACATTGGACCCAATGTAAATGTCATGTCCATTATTATATTTTCCCCCTTCAGATACTCTGAGAGGACAAACCTGCAGATATAAAGTTAGGTGCCTACTGACCATAAGTAGTCTTTTTAAAAAACAAGCAAAGAATTTCTTCATGGATCTTCCATTGTAGTTGAAAGTGTATCCAATGGTGATTGTAGTCGGGTTTATCATTATTGCAGCTATTTATTTTATGGATCTCTCTCTTTAGAATCAAGCCATTGTAACCCTGTAACTTAGAGATGGGAAGAAAACTGTAGATTCCATTTTCTTAAGAGTTAAGAAAAAATATTGAATTTTTGTCAGTGAAGCTAAAAACTGGCATTGTGAAATAACTAATGCAGTTTGGTTATTGCTTGGTTTTTGGTAAGAGAATTGAAGTCTACTAAATGAAACAAGTATACTCCCCAAATGGCTTCTTTCCCTGTGCACCTGCTTTGAGGCCTTTGAATCCAGGAAATGCTCTGAAATAATGGCATAAAGATAAATGATAACTCTTTTATGATGGGAACTAGGACTTGTAAGTTGACCTTGTAAGTTGCATTGGATAAGAAGCTCTCTGGGACCCATGTGTAAGCTGCTCAGACGAATTTGATGTGATTCATAGGATATAAATACAATATGTCTATATATGAAAGTTACCTTTTGATAGGCTGTTTTGGCTTCACTTTATGACAATGAGAATATTTAATATGAAAAGCCAAAATGTGAGGTTTGTGTGTCTGGGTTACAATTCTGCCACTCAGTGAATGGGGTTGTGGAAGTTAATTATCTATGACAGAGCAAATTAAATCTCTTTCACAGTACACAATTATAGCATTCTGAGGTCACTTTGATAACTATGGCTGCATCCTGCTGAATTCTAGGGTTTGTAATTTTGGTGAGGCACTAGAGCTCTCTGGCTAACAAATCTAAATACCACATAACAAATCCAAGGATGTCATGGGATGGATACATGTTCCAAAATGGTGCTATAATTTTGTAGTATGAAACAAATCCTGAAACAAATGAAACTGCAGGTTTGTGCGGAATGGAGCGATAGAATGTTTTTGAATTGCCTCCTTCAGAGTGATGAGAAGATGTCCTTGCAGTCTCTGTAGGGTGATTGTTTATTTTTAAATATTCACTAATGTGGCAGCTATTGTCAATTAAGTGGTGGAGGTTTATGAGGAAATACACTCATTTTTTTGTCTTCCTAGTCTGTATAGGCTATCCTTATTTAAAGACTAACATGTAGAAGACTGGATGAGTAATATTATTTAAAATATTTGATAGAACTTTCTTGGTTTCATAGACTTCTCTTTGAAGGCCCCCATGACAAAGAAGCAAAAACATAAAAACAGAACAAAACAATTCTGTTCCAGCTGCTTCCTGTAGTACCTCCCATTGATATATTCCCCTTGGCATCACAACTAATGTCTTGACTTGTGCAGCTTCTCAACACCACTAGAATGGGCACTTAGGCATTCTCAAAGAAGGGGTAATGCACAACCAAAAGAAGAGGATGAGAGAGGCACATGGTTGCATAAAACATGATATTTTTGTACATCCACCCACCTTAATTTGCAAAATGCAAACTCTAGATCAGTGATGCCAAAGCTTTTAGGGGCTGAGTGCCCAAACTAAAAAGTCTTCTGGCAGCAGGTGTTACCCGGTGCCAAGAGTGGGACTTCTGCCCTCCAGGGACAGGATGTCTGGGGCAGGACTGAAGGCCCGATGAGTGAAGGGAGAAAAAAAGGAACACATGCACCTGTTCCTCCCCCCCCCCATGCCATCCCCTACCCTCAGGCCAAAGAGGGTCTGGAAGGAGGAGGAAGTTCCTCTTCCTCCTTGCCCTCCATGTGCTGGGGAAAATGGCTTTGTGTGCCTTCTCTGGCACATGTGCCATAGGTTTTCCATCACGACATTAGATCACTAAAGTGAAGTGTTCTGCTCCTTCCCCTCTTGGCTTTTTTATAGTTAAATTTAATGTAGGTGGGGTGCAGACGGGTGGCTCTGGGCAGCCCCAGGAAGTGGCAGATCGGGGACGTGTCTGCCCCCCACCACGGCCCCAATCCTCCTTTTTGCTACCCCAAAAAGAGTGGCAAAATGGCAGCCTAAGAGCCAGTGCATGGCTCTTCTTCGCCTTTTCTGGTGCAGCATCCTGATGCAGCACACTGTGTGTTGGCGTGGCGTGGGGTTGGGGCGGCTGGCGTGTGGCTGCCTTGCTCCATATCTGCCTCCAGGCCAGCCCTTTGGGCCGGTCTGCAGAGGCCCTTAGTCCTTCAAATAAAGGGGAGTCCTCTGTACAACTCAACACATGGTTCTGAGATGTGCATGTGTAACACTTCACCTGCGTAGTTCAACATGTTCCCAACCTCAGCACCTGTCAAGCCCTGGGAGAGGCCCTTACTGCTGATGCTTATGAATAGGGAGGGAAGGAAGAGGGAGGCAGTTCAAATGATGAAGACACAGCTGTTCTCAGCTTGGGTGTGTATGTGTGTGAGGGAAAAATTATGGTGTACTGACAGATTGAATGTACTCTTTTCTTTCCATTGGGAGCCCAGAGCAGTTGCATCTTCAACATCTGAATTACCTTCCCGCATTCCTCTTTTGTCCATAGTAAACAGCAGTAGCAGTATGCTCTCTTCAGAGCTGACAGATGCTGGCGACATGGTGATGGTGGCTGTATGAAATGCAGAGTGTTAGGGAATGGCTGAGCCCAGTCCAAAAAGGACCTTGCCCATATCCAGATGAACCCTCATTTATTTATAGATTATGGCTCTTCATTTTAGGAGAGATAGGGCTCACCCTACCATTTCCTCATCCTGTGTGTTTCTGCCTTCAAAATTAAATGGCAAACAAGATCATTACATGCTTGTGATTCCTTTAAATTCAGCGTTGTTCTTGGAGCTCCTCCCTCTTCAGTATTCCCATTGCAAAGTGAACTATTTTTCAAAGTCCCCCATTATCTAATTGTAGGAATACACAATAGATGTATTTTTCCGGCAAAGCTGGAGGGATGAAAGACTGAAGTTCAAAGGACCCATGCAAGTCCTCCGGCTTAATAATTTAATGGCCAGCAAAATATGGACACCTGATACATTTTTCCACAATGGAAAGAAATCAGTAGCACACAACATGACTATGCCTAACAAACTCCTGAGGATTACAGAAGATGGAACTCTGCTGTATACAATGAGGTAAGCATTGCAACGTGGCATCTTCTCATTTATGAAAACTGTATAATTTTACATACTGAAATGAAGGGCGTATCCCCAAAACGATAAGTTGAATATAACTAATTTTTCTTCTCATTTGTGTTTATCTTTTCACTTTCTGACCTTTAAGCTTCTTTAGCTCCACTGAATTCTCTGGAATGCACAAAAGGCTTCATGTTTCACTGAACAAGTTTGGGGATTAGACTCTTACAGCCCAGTCTTATAGATGAACTGTAGCTGTTGTGGCATAATCAGTAATTTGCACACTGGCACAGAGCAGCACCATGAGAAACGAGGCTTTGTCTCACTTGGCAGCCCCAGCATACTCACTAGGGGTGGGCAGAGGGGGCCAGAATGTCATACTCCCTTTACAAGTTCCAGTGCAGCTAAACATCTAATTCAATAGGGAGCATAGATACACATTTCTGGTCTGCTTGGCCAACCCCAATAAATATCCTTGTTTTGTAGTCTGAAAAAGAACACTTGTTTTTATCCAGGAAAGATACAAGAGGGAAGGTCTTTTTAAAAACAAAATGGCTTGGGTCTTTCCTGCGGATGTGGGGTAGTTAAGAATATTCTTCTAAGATAATTGACACCACCTTGAATGCAGGTGATCTCATCTGATTTCAGAAGCTAAGGATGGATAGGTTTAGTTTATACTCAGAGAGGAATCTCTGAGGAGAGCAAGGAAGGAATCCCACTTGAACCCCTGGAGAGCTGCTACTTATTAGTTCCAGTTTTGGGGACAAGGTCGGATATAAGTAAGATAGTGATGGTGCACTTGTTCTTCTCCAGGAGGAGGAAGAAGAGGCTTATTATTGGGCTCGATCAGTGGTTCCCAAACATTGGTTCTCCAGATATTTTGGACTTCAGCTTCCAGCATTCCAGACTGTTGCCAAGCTAGCTGGGGATTCTGAGAATTGAAGTCCAAAACTTCTGGAAGACCAAAATTTGGGAATCACTGGGCTAGATGGATCAATGGTCTGTATAAAGCACCTCTAGTTTTTCTTATGTTAGCTAGCCTAATATCAATACTCAGTCATAAAATTTTCTAGGTGACCTCGGGTCAATCATTATGTTTTTATTTGACCTGCAAGGTTATTATGAAGGCAGATTCAGCGATTGGATGGATATATTACTTAGAGGAAGTATAGGATATAAATGTAAGCAATACATTTCTGATTCTGTGTATTCAGCCATTTTCTGCTTTGAATGTAAAGCTCAGAAGCCACTCTGAATAACTTGATACTTCCCAAAGTAGTGAATTTTGGGTTGGGGAGGCATTCATAAAAATCCAGGTAGAAATCTAACTTTATTAATATCTTCTTCATTTAAAAATTGCAACTCCTTTTTCTGGAGTAGTTCTACTGAAATGATCACTGGAATAAATGTGTTGGATACTGGCCTTTATGTCAAAATTAATTAATTAATTAATTATCTTAGGCTTCTGAGTTTGACTGAATAGTTTATTGGGAATTTCTGTCTTGCTAGTCCAGTAGAAAAACTGCATGCAGTAAAAAAAAAAAAAAAAAAAAACTGAATGCCCCAGTATAGCATATATAGCAATTTTTAAATGTTGTGAACTGTGGTACAAGATATATATTCTAATGACAAATAAATGTACAAGGTGATTTAGATGGACAGTGAAGAATGGAAAGATCCAAGTAAGCAAAAGTATTTCTGCCTGTGCAAATGGTTGTTTGACACAGTATGTTATCCTTACTGCAATTGAATGCATGCTTTTTAAAAAAGATATAAATTGCATTAAAGCTACTTCTTGCACTAAAACTATTCTCTTGTCCATGTCCTACCCACCAATCTTGATAGGCTCACAGTGAGAGCAGAATGTCCAATGCATTTAGAGGATTTTCCCATGGATGCACATGCTTGCCCACTGAAATTTGGAAGCTGTAAGTTGACTTTAAAAATCCCTTTTTCTTCCTCACCTTCTTTCTACAGGCCAAGCTGTCTTAGAACCTGGGATTTTATGTGTGTGCACATATTTTCCAATCTCTGTGTTTTTTTTTTTCTTTTAATGAGGATTTTCTACATGAATAAACATAATCCAATAGCTGGCACAGGCAATAGCCAAAGAGAGAAAATGGCTTCTCTACAGACATGTGGAGCATAAGTGCTATGAGAAAACAGCATCTATAGAGGGAGACTTTCCATTTAAGCTTGGCTGCAGTTACATTTTATCAAGGAAACATTAATTCAGTACTACCTACAGAGAATATGGGGGGTGGTTCCCCAGCATTTTTTAAGATGAAGCCTTTATTTTATGCTATTTCTATCCATTTAAAAATATTTAGGGATCAGCAGGATGTTTTAAAAGGTCTGGATGAAACCTGTCTTTCAGTCTTATTAAAAAAAATATGAAAAAATTGTGTGCAAACCATTGGGAAATCTTTATCTACAGAAGGATATTCTCTGTGCATTTTTGTTTGAACCTCCTCACTAGAAGACTTCCTCATTTCTAATTACTATAAATGAAAACTGGAATGAATTTTGTTTGAACATAAGCATGTGTGTGTGTGTGGTATCTGCTCAATTCAGCACACTAATGCAACAATGATGAAATACCAGCCTTTTATTCCATTTGAGGTTCCCACACTGATGTTGCCTAAAAACCTGGGGCTGAAATCTGGAATTGGCTATTAAGGTGGAGGGGCCTTTAGAACCCTCACACAAAGGGTGCCTCTGGTGATTCTGAACAAACTACAAACCCAAGATTCCACAGGATGCAACTGTGGCAGGCATAGTAGAATAATAGTGCAGTGCGCAAGGGCTCCTAAAGATCAACACAGGCTCTTACCAATGGCTACCATAAGTAGGCACTGTTGTCCCTTCAGGTTATTCTTTCATGTTTTCCTTTCAGGAATCTGCATAGATTACTTTGAAAACAGGGGCAGGGGTAGGGGCAGAGGTAAGGGACTGGAGCTTGTGGAAAAAGAGAATCTTCAAGAGATATTCTCTCCTACTGGTTTTTCATTTTGGGAATCTTGAGTGTTTGCTACTGTTTGGAGCTTCAATAGCCTTCCTCGCCCCCACATCAGATCCTTTGACATAAGCCATATATTATGTTTTGTTCTACAACCACATATCAGTTTATCATCTGAAAAGTATGCAAAGGGATCTTGTAGCATCTTTGAGACTAACTATGAGAAAGAAGTTGTAGCATAACTTTTTGTAGACTTGTTCCGTCTGAGAAAGTAGACTGCGGGCGGCTCTGGGCTGCCGCTGCTAGCAGTGGATCGGGGCCACGGCAACCCCATGCCATGGCCTTGATCCATCCTTTTGCTGCCCCTAAAAGGCCATCCTAAGAGCCAGTGCCGCAGCTCTTCCACGCCTTTTCAGTGCAGCATGTCTACATGCTGTGCTAGGAGGGCATCCTGATGCCGCACGCCATGCAAACAGGCGTGCAGCACCAGGACAGCATCGAGGTGGGGTTGAGACAGCCGGCATGCAGCTGCCCCACCCCAACTTCACCCTCAGGTCGGCCCTTTAGGCCGGTCTGCAATGCCCCCAAGTCTACAAAACCTTATGCTCAATCTCGGAGGTGCTACAAGATTGCTTTGCATACTGATATTCCAGATGAACATGCCTGTGTCTCTGAATTGATCTGAAAAGTGTTAGGGGGTGATCACAGTTTCAATAATGTTCTTCCTTTTGAAAACATTAGCATTCAAAAGAGGTTCTGGTGACAACACTGACCTTCAAAAGAACTAGTGCACACTCACCCTTTGAGAATGTTAATATACTGGAGTTCCAGCACACTAATTCAGATATTTTAAGAGAATGCAAATGAGCTTGTCAATGGCAATATTTAGAGCTGTTTTAGGAGTCAGTGCACTACTTCCTTTGTTTCATTTTATGGAATTTTAAAATGGAATTAGTTACAGTGAACTGAAAAATATTACCGTTGCCATGTAGAGAGAGAGGTAGGAGTGGTGGATGAGCTCCAGACATTGTGTTACTCTTCTTTATAAAAGAAGTCCTTCAATAAAGTTAAATTATAATAGATATTGGATAAGAGAAAAGCAAAGGCTCTGAGGTGTGTACCAAAGAATTTCAGTTCAAATCAGCTTATTGGTCAAACAGTATCATGGCTTTGGGATGAAAATCTGAACTGTCTGGAAGCAATACCATGTTTGATATGACATGCACTATCCTGGGGATCAGACGGAGTAAAAAGAAGTCCCAGTATATACAGATTGAAGATTTATGAACATTCAGGTTATTCTCCCTATTGGCATACATTGAGTCATGAGTCAGTAGTGTAGGAGAACTCACCTTTACTCTTAGAGGTTGGTTTGATACACTTGGGAACATACTTAGGAAATGCAGTGATTTCAAAAATTTCAATGACCTAAATACAGTGTAATGCAAGTACCCAATGACTAACACAGCATGGATCTCTGCATTTCTTCCTTGCAGCTTTTCGTTAACTTCCTGCTATCCTGTGATATGTAGTTGACTCACTAGAGAGGGGGCAGGATATTGGCATTAGCATATACTGTAGTGTTCTGCCATTGAATTCATAGCATTGTTGTTGCTGTAAAAGAAAGAAAAATGGGAAGAAAGTATAGTCTCTTTGGAAAGATGAGCCGCCAAGCAAAAGTGTGATCAAAACTGGAATAGCCATTGTGTCCTCCCCACCCCCTTTAAAAACAAACACAAAACCATACACTTGGAAATGACTTATTTTCTTCCCATTTAGATGCTTACACAAAATCAGAAGTAGTGTACGAGTGGACAAAGGAACCTGCATTGTCTGTTGTAGTAGCTGAAGATGGGTCTCGGCTGAACCAATATGATCTCATGGGACAAACTGTAGATTCTGGAATTGTGCAATCCAGTACAGGTGAGTGATGATTGTAACCTATCTCAAACATGCCAAGTCAGTTAACATAGTGTAGATGAGGAATGAAATATATAACTATTGCATGAGAGAGATTTTTTAAATGTATATACTCAATGGATTTTTAAAAGATAATATTAACTCACAAAATAGAAAAAAACACACACTAAAATTGAAAAAAAAATGTGTGTGTGTGTATGTGTTTACATATCATTAGTCAAATCCAGTTTGGCCTTGAGGGTTTTTTTCCCCCCAAGTAATAGTGGCGTTAATTAGTAAACAGTTTTGCTAAAGGAAAATGGAACCAGTTCAGAGTGATGGCAATGATTTGGGCATAGCCTTGCTTGCATTCTGAATACACAAACATTTGGGTGCCTCTTTGGGTGCCCCACAAAAATCAATCTAAAGATGAACCACTTCATGAAGCTTCCATGAGTTTTTTGGGGAAAAGCAGGCTATGAATGTTCAAAATAAAATGAATAAGAAATTATGGAACAATTGGACTAGGCTCTATTAGACTTTGAAGGGGATGAAATCCCATAGCCAGGAAGCTTCCTCTGAAAATTATTACTCACATGTTCAGAACATTCTTATTTCATGTGCAAATAGTAGTTGTGGAGAGTTTTTCCTATTGTGCAAAACATATATTGCCCCCCTCAAATTCTATTAATACTGATGTTATTCAAACTGGTATGTTGCATATCTAGATGTTGTTTGTTTCCCCCCTTGGACCAACCTCTCAAAGGATTCTAATCTCTATCTTCAAAGCAACAATTGTTGATCCAATTGTGAAGTGGTAGGGGAATGTACAGTGGCCCATTTGTCCCAGCTAGAGTAAATCTGTTGAATCAGTGAGAACACATATATGCACTCCTTTCACTCAGTGAGTCTCCTAAAGTTGGGACTTACATTAGGCCTACAAATGTATTAAGCAAGGTAAATAAATAAAACTGTAGAGGCAAATTATGGAAGGTGATTTTTTAATATATATAATCCTCCCCGTACACTCCGATCCTCTGGGAGGAATTTGCTACAGCCAATAAAAACGAGGCTGTCAACGACCTCTCAGAGGACTTTCTCGGCTACCGCTCCCAGATTATGGAACGGCCTGCCGGACGAGATCCATCAGATTACCAATTTAAACAGCTTTAAAACAGCTGTGAAGATGGATCTTTTCTGGCAGACCTTTCCTGATTAGATCTCCCAGCCTCTAGAGTCCAGAGTCCTATTCTTAATGGACCTGCTGTATCTTTATTTAACTCATTGTCTTTGTTCAGTCTTTTACCACCATCTAGACTTTTTATAATTTAAATTGATTTTAACTCATATGTTTTAATTCTATCTTGGTTTAATTCTGTTTTAAGGGGTAGGAAGGGTTATGGGTTTGGGTATGTATTTTATACTGTGTTGATTTTAATGATGTAAGCCGCCTCGATTGTTTCACAGAGGGGCGGGATATAACTTCCTACTTCTGTGATGATAATCATAATATTGGGGTCCCTAGTGAGTGGTTTTGCTGGAACTCAGAAACAGAAACTAAGCAATGTTGCATCACTGTAACAATCTGGGTTATCCAAGCAATCAAATTAGTTTATTTTGCCTGACCCTGAAAGAAAAGACCAGATTTGACAGCTGAAATCAGGAAAAGCTCTCTATTATTTGGCCAAATCACTCTTTCAAGGAGAACAGAAATTCTTCTTGGTGGAGTTGAATCTGTGTCCTAAGGCTCTATATCTTCCTGTCATACACATATGCTTTCCATGTTAAGGATGAACTATAAATAAGCTTCTAAGAGAGTGCTGTCTGTACTAGAAATGTGCTCTGAAGTTTGCAAACAAGTCATTATTTCCACCCAAAGAAGTGGGGAATGAGGGATCATCTACAGGTCCTGCAGTTTTCTTTCCAATCAGAAATGTTGTTTTAATGGGAAGAACATAGTTAACATGCAAGTCACTATTCACAGCATTTTGTCAATTCTGTCAGAAATGAGGCAGTTCAGGCAGAAAAAAAGGAATCCCAATTTGAAAGACATCAAGAATAAATTAACACAATGGCTTAAAATACATTAATCTCTGTTATTTATGATTAGTGCCAAGTTCTGCACAAGTTGTTTGCACTAACTCAGAAAGAACAAAACAAAAACAGGAACACAGTTGTCTTATGGAAGGAGCAATATCAAACATTAAATTTCAAAATAAATTGTAATCTTTATTTTACAACAGTTTACAACAGAGATTTGCTCCTTTTAAAAGGCTAGAGATGTCTTCACCTGCCTGCCTTCCTTTAATCATTTTATTTTGGTCAATGATCATGATAAATGACCATATTCCAGGCACCTGAAGTTCATGTAAAATATTGCTAAGGATAATGGGAAGAAGAATAGGAGAAAACTAGCAAGATAAAACTAGCAAATAAATTGCACCTATCTCTCTGTCTGTCTATCTACCCAGATATAATAAACAAACACTCAAACAAAATCTGGGGTAAATACAGGGGGAGAAATTACACAGTTAAAAAACATGTATTCTGCACATACATGATTCCAGGTTTACTTCTGAATTGGAGATATCAAGAAATGGGCAGGGTAGATATCTGCTTAAGCCTCCTAAGTCTGTGGTGGAAATAATGTGTGAGGGTGCATATGTACCTGCCTCCTTATGATATACATACATTTTGACTAACATATTCATATGTTCAGTCTGCATTGTTTGCATAGCTAGTGTACAGGGTGATTCAAAAAGAATGGTGCAAAACCAAGTAAGAACAGCTTTACTATTACACCATTCTTTTCTAATCACCCTGTATTTACATGTGAAATTGTTTAGTCCTAATCCAATTGATTTATAAACACAAAAATACAGTATTCATTAGGGAAGTATTTTACAGATCAAATTCTAAAATAATAGGTAATTTATTTAAAAAAATTATAGGCTACAGTGATGCTCTGGAGCTTGTGCTATCTAGGTGCCAGTCCCTACTGAGCTATGAAACTTGAATGAAAGCTGAGTAATTATATATTTATTTGGATATATGGTAATGTTTTGGCAAGCTCCCTAGACCTCTTGCATAAAGCAAGCAGGACTGGAGCTTGCAAGCCAAATCGGCCTTTAAAAGTCCTGACAAAACCACCATACTACATCATACTCACCTATCTCGTGTGAGACCCTCACAGCATAGGATGTGGAACAAGAAAGTGCAAGTGTCTCAACCAACTTTTAACTCTCAGATATTCATGACACAGTGCTTCCAAACCATGCAAGTGTTTTTCTCTCTCTGGACTGGCCCTAACATCACAAAATACAGTTTGTGGTGGTAGACATGGATCAAGTTTGAATGTGAATGATTTGACAGACTACTTAATGGTAAAGTATATGGAAGGGGGACCTAGCAAGGCTGGCCACAGCAGTTTCAGAAAAATATAAACATGAATCTTGGACATTGATGAATGAGAAGACGGGCATTACAGAATTTTATACAACCATTAAAACACAGAGACACACAAACAGTATAGAGCAGAAGAAATTCAATGACAGGGTGAAATGTGCTTTCTTATAAATAATGTGCACACTTACCAGCGAATGCTTCCCATCCTGAATATATTGGAATTCTGTGTGTGACAGGGGGACTTTCACACTACACAGTTATAACACTATATAATCCTTTAGGCGCACCCAGTGGAATCATTGGGTTTGCAGTTTGTTCAGAGGGCCCAGAGGAGCTCTGAGGCTGAGGTTTCAAAATGCCTTTCCCTCCACTGCCAGTCTCATGATTCCATAGGGGGGAGCCATGGTAGTTAAGGTGGAATTTAACTCTCATTGCACAGTATGAAAGTGTCCACCATGGTTAGGATTGCCTTTGGTAATGTATTCATTTGACAAAAGAATGTGGATAGGATTATGCTTTATTTACTTAATAAAAGAATGGTCAGTACTTTCTATGAAATATTTTTTTTGTTCTCCAAATTCAAAATGAGGAAGAAAAAAATGGGCATCTTGTGCTTTGTTGTTGTTATTGTGTGCCTCCATGTCATTTTTGTCATATGATGACCCTAAGGCAAGCTTATCACAGGGTTTTCCTGGCAGGCTTCTTCATAGAGGGTTTGCCATTGCCATCCTGCGAGGCTGAAAAAGTGTAACTTGCCCAAGGTCACTCAGTAGGTTTTTAGGCTCAAGTGGGGAATTGAATCCTGATCTCCAGGATCATAGTCCCATGCTCAAACCACTACATCACTCTGGCTCTTAACCATTGCTACTGCATGGATGGTGAATGAATTCTGGTATTTATGTATGTGTTACTTGAAAGAGGGTCTACTTTCCTTTGGCCAACCAGTTTTACAAGGCAACCCACAATCCACTTTCTTTGACCAAAGGAAGGGCCAACAGGAAAGAGAGGAGTTTTTTTGTCCTGCTTGCCAGAGACAGAATACAATCAGCATGGGGATCTTGGAGAGCAGGTTTGCCCGATGTCTGCCTTTGCTGCCTGAAACCAGTGGCTCGTCTCAACCTTGAGACTATAAAAATTGCTTGTCTTCAACTCCCAGAAGCCCCAGCCACTTGGGCCAATGGTCAGGGATTATGGGAACTGAAGTTCAGTAATTAAACTCTTTTGTTTGTTTGTTTTCTTTAAAAATAGCCAGGCACTATTTTATGTCACCTCTAATTTTGTAGAGGGTTACATTTGATCACTCGACTGGCTAACTTCTTTTCTCTGCTGACAGTTATTTTGTTTCAGTTCTGCCAGTGCTGCATGAAATGCCACATTATCAGATCCCAAAGGAATGTAATTTTTTTCAATATATTAATTTTTCAACCAATAGTCACAAATGATCAGACTAAAACTGAGATGCCTGTCTAATTTCTGGGGAAAAAGCTGTTTCATAAAAGCCATTACAAAGTGAGCAGATGCTACATATGACTTCAACAAAGCACTTTCTTCTTATTTTTTTTTTAAAAAGAAAAGATGGAAGCCACCTAACTGATTTAGAATTCATTGATCAAGAAATGACCAAAAAGACATTTGGACAAATATGCTCTCTTTAAAAAGAAAAGAAAAGAAAAGGCCATTTCTCTCATTCTCTTCACTGATCCATCCATACCACACCATGAACAATCTGTGATTCCCGAACTGAGTGCAACCCTTATTATTTCTTTTCTCCTGAGTAGTCAACAAAATAAGGTTATATTGTGCCAATAATGGGTCACCATACAGGGTGAGTGAACAGCATTCTCCTTGGGTATTAACAAATATAAATGATGAGATCTGTGCACTTTTAGCTATCATATGCTAAGAGAAGAACTTTGCAAAAGTCCCCCCCCCCAGATTCTTTCCAATTTTGGAATTACTAGCAAAACCCACCTTTCCTAAATGTTAGGTTGCCACCTTCAAAAATTTTGATATTAGAATTCTATATTATGTATATTCCTGATTTTCTTGATTTGTTCTTGCACAAACCTGTGTAATTTCTTACGAGATCCATTTATTTTAAAAACATGAATAATAGGTTCTGAATGATTTACTATGGGAGAATATAAGTATTTTATCCCAAGTATTTTGCAAAGGAATGGCACTGACTTTTTTTTTATTTTTTTGGTCCCCATATTCAGGAGAATACGTTGTGATGACAACCCATTTCCATCTGAAGAGAAAGATTGGTTACTTTGTCATTCAAACATACCTGCCTTGTATTATGACAGTGATTCTGTCCCAGGTCTCCTTTTGGCTCAACAGAGAATCTGTTCCAGCAAGAACTGTATTTGGTGAGTGTCCTTTATTAAAATAATTATTTAGGGTATTAGAATTCAAGCTGTGTTAGTCTAGAAAACCGAAAAGCAAAGGGATCTTGTTGCACCTTTGAAATTAAATGAAAGAAAGAATTGGGTAGCATGAGCTTTCATAGACTTGAGCCTACTTCCTCATCTGAGTAGACTCTACGAAAGCTCATGCTACCCACTTCTTTATTTCAGGGCCTTTACAGACTGCCAGAAATAATGCAGCTTAAGGTCACTTTAACTGCCCTGGCCCAATGCTAGGGAATCATGGGAATTATAGGGTTTTTTTTTCTGAGACATTGAGCCTTCTCTGTCAAGGAGTTCTGATGCCACAGTAAGCTAAAGTTCCCATGATTCCCTAGCACTGAGCCAAGGCAGTTAAAGTGGTCTCAAGCTGCATTATTTCTGGCAGTCTGTAGTCTCAAAAGGTGCTATAAGATCCTTTTGCATACTATTTAGGGTATTGATAAGTATTTGGTTACATGACACGGTGACTGCAGGCAAGGAGGCTACTTCAATAAAGCAGCACTTTGGTAGTTTTCACTTTTAAACTACTGTGACAGTATCATAAGTATCCCAGTAGTAAGGCAGTGTTCACAAAAGCAGATTTCTACCCTACAGAGAAGCCCCTGTGTGTAGATAGTGTGGATAGAACCAACAGGGAACAGATCAGCAGGACAGGACTGGTATGTTGAGTCTCAGTTTTTCTCCAAATAAATTTGATGAGATTTATTGTCAACAACTGCCTTACACATGACATGAACCTGAGAGTCATCTGTGAATGAAAGACTTCTAAGAGAGAATAATGCCTCTTTATTTCAGATCTTGTCTCTTTTTTTTTCTGGAGTCCCTCTGGTATTTTATTGACAAACTGGGAAAGCTATTTATTATTCCAAATCCATATTTTCTCCGCCAT
Organism: Phrynosoma platyrhinos; assembly: GCA_020142125.1. Lineage (NCBI taxonomy): Eukaryota > Metazoa > Chordata > Lepidosauria > Squamata > Phrynosomatidae > Phrynosoma > Phrynosoma platyrhinos. The sequence goes on from CM034703.1 coordinate 213,492,559, forward strand.
GACACCTCATTAAAATCTCTATAAGAGTAGTAAGTACCTCAAAACAATATCAACACAGACATTTTGAGTTCAGAAATAGGATATATGTGGTGGCAGATACAGTAACAATAAAACAAAACAAAACAGAGAAACAGTTCTTCAGAGGAACATGTATGAACAATATTTTTCTAGAAGCTTTGATAAGGCAACAGGTTGTTCTCAACAGCAGGTTTTATGAATAAATTACATACTGATAATTAACACACTAATGGCACTTGATGATGAGATTCTAGAAGCCTCACTGATTAGAATACAGACTACACAAATATTACTACATGGTAATATCATATATAATGATGAAAATCTTCACAGTAATCCCACCTAGAAGTGATGGCTTCTTTGCCTTTGGGCCAAGATCCAGTCCAAAGTGACATGATTGTGAAGATTGTCACAATTTTTGGTGTTGCTGTGTTAACTCTAAGGTGAACTTGTCACAGGGTTTTTAGGTAGAATCTGTTCAGAGGGTGTTTGCCCTTGGCTTCCTCTGAAGTTGAGAGACTGTGATTTAGTCAAGGTCACTTACTGGGTTTCCATGGCTGAGCAAGGATTCAAACCGTGGTCTCCCACCATCCTAGTCCAACACTGAAGCCACAACACCATGCTGGTTCCATTTTACCTGATATTATATTGGTGTATTTCACAACTACATTCTCTTTCTTTTATTTTTTTTTTCTGTTATTTTATAAAACAGGACTCCCTTTTAAAATTTTGTGAACATGGAATAAATAAATAAAACAAATAAAAAACTTGCAATTGCAATGTATATAGCTTAGTGACTATAATGTAAATTGCAAGTACTTGGTTCTATAACCTAATTACACTACAGCACTAAAGATTAAGATTGCAGCCCATACTTATTGAGGTACCAAGTTTGGCAGGAAGCAGGGTGAGTGCTTAAGGAATATGGTTATGTTGTACTTGTGCTAGAATCCATAGGCCGGATCCTGTGAGCTCTTATTCAGCATAGCTGTTCAGTGGTACTTAGCTGCAATTAGTTCCACTTGCTTTTCATAAGTTTCTTAAGACATTCTATACAGTGATGTAGTAGTAAAATCTCAAATGCAGTCCCCAGACTTGTACCCCCAAGTAGAGTCTATAAATGAAGGCAGTTGTATTGATCCTTACCAGCTCTAGAAATGTTTTACTTCTGTTCTGAGCAAATCTTTTGTAAAGCTAATTGTTGATTCCAGACAAAGCCACCCAAGATACTTTGAAATACAACAGAGAGAGTTCACTATAGTACATTGTTTTATTCTTCCCTGACTATTTCAAAGAGGTGGCAGATTATTTCAACTTGCTAATGAAAAAGTCTATGATATAGACCCTGCCAATGAAAAACTCTAAGAGCAACAACCCTGTGAACTCTGGCTCTACTACATCTTGGCTCTCTCTCTCTCTCTCCTTGCTACTTATTATTGTATTTCATTTTTTTTGTGTGTATATATGAGTATGTTTGTTTAAATCCTTTAGCCTTAGGATGCCCAAGAAAGGAAAACCTCTAGATAATTCAGTGAATGTAAATACATGGAAATAGATGGAAAGCTGATTTAAATCAATTAAGATACAACCCTGTAGATGGTTGGGGTTCTTAAATTCCATTATTTTAGAAAGACTAATTGAACAACCTACCTCAGTCTTGCAGTCTTTAAATCAGTTCTTAATACACAAATTGTGATACAAACAGAACCATTACAGAACAGAGATGATGGATAACTGAAAGATCAAATTATTTTTCTTCCAAAACAATAAATAATACCTTTGAATATGGATAGTGCAGGATATTTCTGATTTCCATGTGTTTTGGCTACCATTTGACACAGTGGAAATATACTGTAGCAGAGATTCAATTTCATGAGATGACTGCAGTTGTCAAGGTAACTGGTGAGTATGTGATTTAATGCAACAGTAAGCAATGGAACAGAGATGCAGACCTCATACTTACAGTAAAAGCTCATTGGCTACTTTAAAAAATTGTTTGGTGGCAGGTGATGAACAATGCTACTCAGAATGTAAAGTAAATTGCCGCAGTGGCATCTTTTTTTTCTCTCTTATTTAATCACCCTTTATAACTAGCCTTTCAGCTTCTGAAGAATAGCTTGAAAGTGTTGCTACTGGAGATGGGTTGGGATTCAGAAAGAAGAAGGCAAATAAAAGGATCTCTCCATTTTTTTTTTAAAGACTCTTGAGCCAGCTATCCAGTAGAGATATAAATAGTAATTTTAATTCACCTCAAGTGACAAGATGGCTGGGTTTCAATCAGGGGTGACCCACTCAAGATGTTTCAGTGTTTGAGACAGAAAAGCAATCTGTCACCCTTCCCTAGTGGTAAAAAATTAACAACTGCCAGTTAGCCAATTTAGTGATATCACATGGATTCTCATCTCAGGTGGGCTATCTCACTTTGAACAGTGGGCCAACACTAATATCACTTGTTTCCCAATTCCAGCTTCCTTTAGTTGCAACTTTCTCCTTTGGCTATCAATGTTTACTATAAGTTTTCAAAAATGGTATGGAAGGACCATCAGGCATCAGGAGATGTTACTTTGAGAGATAAGGCTTTAGTTCTATGTATACTTACCTTGAAAAATAAGTATCACTGAATTCACTGGCACTTACACAAAGACTTGTACTGCAAGTGAATAAATAAGTGTAAATAAGATCCATATGTGTTCACTACTAAATGCCTGTTAAAGATAGTTTTTTTCTCAGTATTTGGGATCAGCAATATCCAAAACTGCTTTCAGATGCTAAAGAGGGCTTCAGATTATCCTTCTTCAATGCACAACTCTGGACACTTGAGTGCAACTGGGTATCCTTATAGATTCTTTTAGAACCTGAATTATGTATTCTTTTCTATCTCTCTCTGCATGTACAGTTGAACTTCCATATCCACGGATTCCTTATTCATGGATCCCATCATCCATGGCTTGAAAATATTTTAAAAATATATACATTCCAAATAGCAAACCTTTATTTTGCCATTTTATGTAAGGGACACCATTTTACTACCCTAGAGTATATAATGGGACTTGACCAAATGGATTTTTATATCCACTATGTGTGTGTGTATGTTTGTTGAAACCAAACTCCAGTGGATGCCAAGGGCCCACTTTACATACAGTGACTAATTACAATGGCCTTTAGAAGAAACAAAATTGTATTTATGTAATGAAAAGAAGGCAGCAATAGGATCTAATGGATTCTGAAATGTTCTTTTGCTTCACAGGAGTAACAACTGTGCTAACAATGACCACCCTGAGCATCAGTGCACGGAATTCTCTTCCAAAGGTTGCCTACGCCACCGCTATGGACTGGTTCATAGCTGTGTGTTATGCATTTGTTTTTTCGGCACTGATTGAATTTGCAACAGTAAACTACTTTACAAAGAGAGGTTATGCATGGGATGGCAAAAGTGTTGTTCCAGAAAAGGTAATCATTTATATGTTCACCTATACTTTATATATAACATAGATAATATGAACCCACTCAGCAAAACCATTTGGACTTTAAATCTGATCCAAAATGTGTTTATCTAAAAAAAACAAGTCTCATCAGTTGTATCTGTCTGCCTCTATTATTTTTAATGTTGAATTGTGGGTCCTGAATTTTAACAGTCTCAAAGAATGTTCATATTTATGCGAATGTTCATCTTTCACTAAGTACTACCATCAAATGGAAGTCACAAATAAAAATGCTATATCTTCTTATACTTCAGAATATTACCACTTCAGAATAAGACTTCAATGGACAAAATGTTGGCATTCATCATGAAGTTATCATTTTGAGTCATTAAAATATTAGCTCTCTAGTGAATTAAGGAGAGGGAGGGGCCATGTATGTAAGAGATCATGTGTGCAAGAGCCAGAGACAGGGCACATCTCAGCTAGAGTTGTTTTTTTCATGGGGGGGGGGAAATGAACATAGCAAAGAAGCCAGAAAATGCAAATTCACAGTGTGAATTGTATAATTCAACAAGATCTTCAGGTTCAGAAAATGTCTCTATCCCAGTGTGAAAGCATCTGGTTGTGCTGCATCTGATGTCTCAAAAACATAAGGTGAAGCTGAGGAGGGTGTTACATCTCATTCTCTTTCCATATCACCCATGTCTAGGATTTTGCCCATCAGTAGGTGTGGTCAAAGAAGCTATACAAACTGAGCTCTGTTGCAAGAAAATTCAGTGGCTTCATTGCAGTTATTTCAATGAAAGGCTCTTCATTGAGATAGAGCCATTAATTTCTGATTGCTAGACTGCTGGGCTGATAATGTCTCTATCCTGCAAAATATTATGAGGGAAATATTAAGAGATGACAACAACATTATAATAAAGTTGTTGGAACATTGGAAACTAGCACAGCTCATAAAGAGGAAACCAAAGCACTCAGTCTTGAATGATTTTTGGATCATACTCTGCAGATGGATTAACTGGGCTTATTCTGTCTATTAGATAGAAATAGTCAGCAGCTTTTATGCCAAGAGGCTTCTAAAGGATTTAGTTTC
>CM034703.1:213513981-213527354 GCA_020142125.1 Phrynosoma platyrhinos
TTCCTGGTATTGATGTCAGACTAACTGGAAGATAGTTGTTGGGATCCTGTTTTTCCCCTTTTTGAAGATGGGGAAAATGTTTGTCCTCCTCCAGTCTGCTGGGGTGTCTCCTGTTCTCCAGGAGTTCTCAAAGATTATTGCGAGTGGATCTGGGATTACATTTGCCAGTTCTTTTAATATCCTTGGATGTAGTACATCTGGTCCTGGAGATTTAAATTCATTTAGGTTAATCAGGTATTCCTGTACTTCCTCTTTACTTATTTTGTACTGCATTTCCTCTATTGTGTCCTCTGCTCCATTTTCCTCAGGTTGAACACCCTTTTCCTTTTGTGAGAAGATTGAGGTAAAGAAGGTGTTGAGTAGTTCTGCCTTTTCTCTGTCCCCTGTTAGAATATACATGGTGCAAGATTTCAAAACTCTACTGACTTCTTCATCAGTAATGAATAGGTAACCAATGTTCCACTTATGGCAGAGGCATTCCCTTCAGCACCATAGTAGCCAAAGCATTTTGCACCAGTGACAGTTTATAGGGCCATCAAAGTGGATGTGGGGGTATACATTATTGTAGACTAATGATAAAATTAGCAATGCATGAATGAATGATAGTGGGCAAGCTATCTCTTTTCAGGAAATGATGTGACAGTTGTATCAAACCCAGATGGTAACAGGCACTCACTACCACCAAAACTACTTGTTCTTGATGGAGTCAAGAACACCCATAAGCAGTGTACTCATTCGTTTAGAAGAGATGTGGGCTTATGTTATCCATGGACAGCATGTGGCCTGAACTCCAATTGCCCTCTGGGGTTCCAAGGGTAAAAAGAAAATAGACCTTATATGTCCCTCCAAACCCCTCCAGGGGTGCCAGGGCCTTTTTTGCCATATTTTGTCCCTCTTATTACAGTAGCCAGTGATCAGGACATCATTGTCTGGACATTTCCTGGTGTGTTTTTTAAAGCCTTTCCTGGGCTGAAAATGCCCCCTGGGCAAATATGTGCCTCCATGCCCCCTAGAGGAGCATATGTGGAAATTCTTATTTTATTCAGGGGATGCAGCAAGGGTTTTAGCCCTTCAAGTTCTCCTGGGGGGAGATAATATGGCCCACTAGCTTCTGACAGTTCCCTACCCCTGCTTTAGAGGGCGTGCAGTCCCTTCCAGCAAGGTAACACCTGTCCATCCTGGGAAGCAGCCACTCACAAATTCTGTCTTAGCAAGATTAATTTTGTGTTCCTTGTCAAATACATCACTGCAACAAGGCATCAGTTTCAATGATGTGCAGCCTCTCCTGATACAAATGTAGCAGAAAAAGAGAGCCGGATATCATCAATACAATGCTGGCACCTTACCTTCTTCAGATCTCCTAATCACCAGTCCCATTAACAGCTAGATGAAAGTGGCTTGATGAAATTTCTAAGGCAACCTTTAATCAAACCTAAGAATAGAGTGGCTGAACTTATTCTAGCATCTAGCTATTGAACAGTCAGTTACCTTTCTTGGTTTTACATTATAATTTAACATACTCCATTAGCCATTTTGAAGATGCATATAGAGAAAGGCTGTGACTCTGTATAGTAGGGGCATGTGACTGTGGAGGATTTATTCATAATCAGTTCACCTTGACTTGCACTCACTAGGCCCCCTACCTGTCTTGATTATCACATAAAAGGGGGGGGGAAAGAATGATTTAAAACAAACAGTACTTCTCACAAAGTCTGTCCTAGATCCAAGAAAGATGCAGCTCAGCACATAGAAAATATATTTACTATGATGAACACAAGGAGAAGAATGAACACATGGAGTTGCAGCAAGACATTTTGGCTTCTGCCTTCTTCAGCACCTTAAATTAAATTGTGCTGGAATGCAGAGGATGGAGAGTTCCAAATTGATCAGTGATATTACAAATGTTACCCTCCATGTTGAGACCATGTGGTATTATGGTTTTAAGCCTGTAATTCTAATTTTTCCCCCTTCCCTCCAAAAGACTTGAAATAGATGGTATTACAATTCAAAACATAGGCACATGAGACAGGCTGTATCCTCTGAATTAAAATTTCTGGCTATTGGTTGTTTCAGTTTCCTGGTTAAGAATGCTGCTTTGTTATTCCTGAAACATGCCCAAAGACTTGTGGTAATTTCCCCTCCATCCTGTCAGGATTCTATGTTTCTCATAAGAATTTGACCATCAAAGGGTGATGCATGTAGGGGGAGAAATCAAAGGAAATGGCAGATGGGCATTGTAAATAGTAGCTGAGACACTGAGGCAGGTTTATGACTGGGATGAGAATTTGCCTTCTGATCCCAGGAAATGAAGGGAGATGGACCTGGAAGAACTAAACTTCAAAGATCATTTGATAGGGACAAACAAATTACTTGGGGAAAAGGGGGGTTGGTCAGAGGACTTTAAAGTATGGGTTTGGTGGGAGATCCTTAGAGTTGTTTCTAAAAGGATTGCTGTGGTGAAGTATCTTGATTCCGGAATAAAGCTATTGTGAATTTACACTTAAAGATGTTTTCCTGGTTCTTCAAGTTTCTGGCTACCAAGCATGACACATACTGCAGTTAGCATCCTGCATGTCTGCATCAAATCACATGAATAAGATTATGGGTTTTTCAGGATTACAGGAGGTGATGTTTTAATACAGGCTGGTCCTTGTGCCTCAATAGACATTTCCCCTTGTTCATCCACTCATGTGTCTCTGGTGGTTTCTTTTACTGTGGGTGAGCCCTGCTCTGCTGTGTCAGTGCATTGGTCTCTATTATGCAGTCATGGTGTGTTGACCTGTCCCTCCACCATTGGCCCATCTATCTCTTTCCATCCATGGAAGTTGCTGCATTGAGCAGGTTGTCCATTTGTCCATGTGTGTTGTGCAATAGTACTATTCAGCATTGGGATTGCTAAGTGCTGGCATAGCCTATGTCTGCATGGGGACATTTATGCTAAATTGAGGGAAGTTGGATTATAGCCATTATGTGCAAAATGTGAACATGGTAATTTTGCACACACACAAAACCCAGCATTCTTTGCACAGGAAACACATTTTCCTTTCAGAAAAATGCTTCTGCACAGAAATATTATTTTCTCTACAGAATTTTTTTCTACACAAAAATACCACCTGTAAATTTTGCATAGAATAAGTCCAGAACTGTGAAGAGTCTCATCAGTCCAAGATTCTTCTCATCAGGGTTTCCCAAAACTAAAGAAACACTTTTTCCCCCAACCATTTCCCCAATATTTTTGAATATCTTTCCCATCACTAGTCACCAAATGGTCTAGGTTTTATTTCTGGCCATTAACCTTTAATCTTGTGAGTTGCCTTGTGTTTTAATTCTGGACAACAGGCAGAGTATAAATGCAATACATACATCTAAATGAGTAAGATGAGGGATTCAGTCCATGTGTTTTTATTTCTGTTCATTTTTCATCAATGTTATCACCTGCCTTATACCCCAGTTTGGGGCAGAAGGCAGGATATCAACCAAATGAATAATTCTATACAAATGAAATGAAGTTTCTGTCTTTTTGTTAGTAAGGGCACATGAGGAAGTGTCCTGATGGATTTCCACCAGATTAGGAAGGTTTGTTTGGGATGATCTCATTCATCATATGGGCTACATTGTGCATAGAAAATTCAATTTTTGGGACCCCTGGGGGACATCTGGATATTTTTTATTATTATTCATACAGAGTAGTGTGGAACATAGTTTGAAAAAAAATGATGAGAATAGTAACTACATGTAGAAAGATAGACAGATTTTCACCAAATTTCAAGGGAATAGTTAAATTAGATTATAGGTTCTATGGAGCTCATTGAATATATTTGGGGGACATCACATTTTTCATTCAGAAAAAGTAACATGTTTGGTGTTCAATCAGAAGAGACATGCTCTCTTAAGGGCAACTGAGACTGGGGCACAATGTGAGGAATATTTGAACATTCAAAGAGGCAGACAATCTTCCTCCAGAGCACCTGAAATGGAACAATAATAAAAAATGGTTAACACTTCTCCTGAAGTGTTGTTGTTGTTGTTGTTGTCATTGTCATTGTGTGTCATCACATTATTTCTGACTTATGGCAACCATAACTGACCCTATCATGGAGTTTTCTTGAAAAATTTGTTCCAAAACGATTAGCTGCTGCCATCCCCTGAGGCTGAGAGCATGTGAAATGCCCAAAGTCATCCTATGGACATTTTAGCCAAGACAGGATTTGAACCCTGGTCACCAGAAGTCTTCAACACTCAAACTGTCTCTCAACACTAATACTACAGCTGGTGAATAAATAAAATGTCTTCCATTTCTAATAGTAGCATTTAGGGAAAAAAAGTCTATATTTTCCATTAAAGTATTTAAATATAAATATGTAGGTTTTGCTTGATTAAACTGCTGTAGGTTATTCCTGAACCACCGCCCCCCCATACTTCTGAAAGTCACAATAGCACCAAAAAGTCATAATTTTAGGGTCTCCTCCATGTTCTACCTAAATAACTGAAATTCCTTTTCTCCATCTTAGTGACAGAAAGAGCTTTAAACTAAATAGTCTTGTTAATCTTTGCTCTGGGGCTCTGGGCCTTCTCTCCTCTGGAATACAATCTCAATAACTTCTTTGATTTAGGATTTAGCTCTCAAGTTGGAAAAGGTTTCCCACCTTTGCTGTTGCCAAAATGCATGTCTCCAGAAATTCTAGAGGCATACTAGAACATGACACTAGAAAGTCTCATTCCAAAATGAAAGCACTGTTACAGTGGAGATAATCTCTGGAGAGGTGGCATAATAAGGCTCTTTATTTAGAGAGAGTATGATTTCTTTTTGTTTTTTCTGCTACAGACCTAGGTTTCCTAATAGCAAGGTGAAGCCATGGGATTTCAGGGAGAGCCAAGTGGGACAAAAGGAAGTAGGCAAAGAGGAAAGAATACAATCCTGTCTAATATGTTGCCAGTTTCTTTAACAATCTCTCTCTCTCTCTTTCCCCTGCTGCTGAATACAGCTGAAATATATAAGCATACATCTGTCCCATCATAGTGACTCACATGACAGCAGAAGAGGGCTGGGTGGAGAAAGGACAACACTGCCCTATAATCAATCTTCTCCTTCCCAAGATATTTCTGAATATTGTGCATCTGGGTCTCTCTCACTGTCACTGTTGCCAAATACTATTCAAGTCAGAGTCAGGAGACAGGCACGGAACAAAGCTGAAATGACAGATTGTTTTGTGACATAAGGAACTGGAGGACTGAAAGCCGCAATGGGTTTGGGCAAAGAGCAACAGGCCTGAGGCAGCCTGTGTCAGCAGTAGGAAGCCATAGTCCTGGGACAGCTGTGCCCCAGAGCTTTGACTTGTAAAGACTGTGCAGACCTAAATGCCAACAAATATTTGGCCACAGCTGATCTATGAAAAGGAACTGATGAGAAACATGAAAATGAATAGACAAAACTCATCTGTCCCTTTACCCTCAGCCAGCTGTTTTCCTCCATTCTCTGTTGCTGTGGCTTTCACAAAATATTAATCACAAAAAGAAACAAAATAAAAGCCAAAACCAAACCAAAAAGATCTTCAGATCCTCTTACTTCACAAATGTGCTGATAATGTAATGTTCTGCTGCAATGTATTTATCACTATGAGATTGTTTTAAACTCTAAAGGGATCAGTGTAGTGGTTCAGAGCATTGGCCTGTATCTAGACCTGGGATCTAGGTTCAAGTCCTCACTTGGGTTTAAAACTCAATGAGTGTCCTTGAGTTCCTGGTGCCTGAGGCCACCTCACTTGACCTAGAGGTAAGATTTGCTCTTTTAAATTTTGCTGATACTCAAGCCAGGTATACAAAGAAATCTTGTAAAACCTTTGAGACTAACTGAGCAAAAGAAGTTGTAGGTGAGTTGCCATATATATTTTAATTATGGTCACTGAGGGACAAAGCAATAGCAATTTATATACCCCTTCATAGCACACTAAGCAGTCTGTTAAGTGGTTTACAACTGTAAGCTAATTGTCCCCAACAAGCTGGGTACTCATTTTAGTGACCTCGGAAGGATGTCAGGCTGAGTCGACCCTGTGCCTCTGGCTGGGATTGAACTCACAACCTTGTGGTATGCAAGTGAGTGGCAGCAGTACTGGCATTTAACCACTGCACAAAGATGTTGCCTAAGACCAGGATGGGTGGATCATCTTATGAATGAGAGAATGATTTTTTGGAATATGCTGTGTACAGGCTGGGAACAAGAAAGAAGATATGATCAACTGGCCAAGAATGTCTTCATGAGTCTGGGGTGTTATAATATGTGTAATGTGCCAGTAGACCATTATCTCTGTTCAATCCATTGTTTGTGGATATACAGTTGGCCCTCCATTTTCATGGGGGATCCGTTCTAGACCCTTCCACAAAAATGGAGACTCGCCAATATTCAAGTCCCATAGGCTTGAATGGGGGACGCGAGAGTGGGTGTGCACAAGCCCATTGATTTCAATGAAGGTTGCCTCTCTGTGAATATGTAAAACGTGGACTTCAAATCTGCGAGAACAGAGGGGCAACTGTATTCCAGTTTTGCTGTTTCGCTTCTCAGTCTTCCACTCTCTCTATATTTTTTCTTTAAGGACTGCTATTCTGAGCTCCAAGATGGAGTGCCGAGAAAAAGTGAAATGTTCTGCAACTGATTTTTGTGCATTCCCATTCCTAATGTCTGATGTATGTCCATTTATTTTTTGGCACAAAGGCTGGCCTATTTGCCCAATGTAAAGTGCTGAGTGGTATTGTTGTCAGAGGATGATATATATCATAGTAGGAGGTAAGCAATTGAAAGTCCATCTAATAGTGTAGGTGATGTCACTAGGTCCTGTGATGACATTTCCAAAACAGATGTGTAGGCAGAATTGGCATCTGAGTTTGTACCCATCCCATGACCTATGTTGTGCATCCTCCTGTAAGTAAATAACTGTTTGAGATTGGGAAGCTGTCTGTTGGGTTTAAAAATCAAACTAAAAGATCTGGATGTAGTTTCATATGATTTTATTTAGTATTATAATGGTAGAAGGAAAAGTATGGAGAATGTATCTGAAAGTGTGGACATACACTAAACATACACTAAGGTCTGATCTGCACTGCATAAATAATTGCTTTAACTGCCACGGTTCAATATTATAGAATTCTGGGATTTGTTGTTTTGTGAGATATTTAGCCTTCCCTTTCAGAAAACCTGGTGCCCCACCAAACAACAACTCCCACAAATCCATAGCATTGAGCCATGGGAATTAAAGTGCTGTCAAATTGCTTTATTTCTGCACTGCAGATGCAGACTGTTTGCTTTATTTCTCTACTAGACCTTCTCTCTCTTTCTCCCTCTGTGTGTGTGTGTGTGTGTGTATGGTGGTGTGGGACTGGCCGTTGCTCAACATCTGCTTGTAAATGCTAATTATTTTGCTTGTGAGATATCCTACTATGACTCACATTCCCCAACAGATACTGAATGCAGGTGCACTAGAAAGGTTGCTGTATGTGGCTTTCTCCATTTTGAATTCCTTCTTCTCCACCTGTCATTTGTAATAGGAAATATGTACTGTGTGACATCAAAATGCTGCATATTTATATTATTTGCTGCTGCTAAATAAGGTGGAGGGAAGGAGTGATGTTGAACATTATGATAGCATGCCAAGTATGTAAAGAATTTTACTGTTGTTAATTATTGTAGATTTTTTACCAAGGGCAGGTTTAATATTGTACTCTCTGAAATGCTCCAAAGTAGATTTGCTGGTGTCCCTTATGATGCAAGATTATGTTCCTGCAGTAATCAGGAAGTGGAATCCATGAAGCACATTTTTTTTTTGTCTTGCAGTTTCTACAAGCAAGCTTAATGGCACATGATTAATCCATTAATGACAAATCTACTAGGAAAATCAGCCCAATTTTATGTCAAATTCTTATTAGAAGATAAGATTTCCAAGTCTGACCTTGGCAGTCGCCAAGTTTTTGTCTGAAGTGATTAGAATCAAAGAACAGCTAAATTCTGTACTAGGGGGAAATGTCTGAAATAAACACTGTCTGTTTGAATTAACTAATTATTCCTTGTGCTTTTAATTTATTTTATATTTTGTGAATTTGATTTTGCTGGGTCTCTGGAGCATAATGAAGAATTGTTTCTGAAATTAGATTGTGTTTATTTATTTCTGCAATTTTTATTGACTGCATTTTAATCCATTCATCAGCCAAACATGTTTCAGTTAGGAAAAGTCCATCTGAAAAAGACAGGACCACAGAAGAAGAGGAGTGAAGAATCTGTAATTCTTCATCATAGTGGTAGAATATTCTGAAAACTAAAAATGTTATTCTTTTAGACTAAAATCCCCTAAAATCCCCTAGCCAGATAGGGACCGACTGACAGATTCAGTTGTCATTCAAAAAAGTGACCTTTCCAGGTAATAGAGATTGAACATTGATATTTCATCCAGACATTGGCCAAATCTAGATCTGATCAGTTACACCAATTGGCTACATCTTATGTATTCCCACCATCCCTTCGATCCTGATGGGGAAAAACCCTCTGTTTGAGCTGTTGTATGTCAATCACCAATGCAAGACATTACTAGACACTACAATTTAACCCTTATGTGAACATAATCTTGGACTCAATATGTTTTTCTACTAGATTTACAAGATCTTAGCACAGTCGCTTGAAAGAGTTGCACCAGATGAAGAACATTTTAAAACTGATCTGAAAAAAGTGTAGACAAATGTGAGACATAATGTCTTTTGAAAGAAAAGGAAAGCAACAGTTCGTATATAGCTAGTATCTATACCATGGGTAGGCAACCTTTCCCCTTTAAGAGCCGAGGGACTTCAGCTCCCAGAAGCCTCAGCCAAGTTGGCCAATAGTCCCATGTTGGCCAATAGCTTCTGGGATTCTGGGAGCTGAAGTCCCTCGGCCCTTAAAGGGGAAAGGTTGCCTACCCCTGATCTATACTATCATTTTAAATGCATGTCTATCTATTTAGTTATCAAAAACCAAGTGCTTGATCACAAAGTCACTCAACTTGATTTGTTATCTAATGGAACTGAAATAAGAATTGCTGTAAGATTTTGAACTTTATCTGAGAATTACTGCAGCACCCCTACCCTAATCCACTTCAGTTATCTGTAATTTTACATTATCTGATTTTGACTAAACAGGATATTTAGACTTAGGTTGACATTCTAAATGTTTATTTACCCAAAATATGAATCCTCACACTTTGTCTTTTTATGTGAAATTGCTAGGTTTGATCATGTTGCCTGTAATTTGGTGTGGAATGAGGTTTAAGGATGGTATGTGCTACATGTTAAAATTGGTTTCATAAACTGAATCATTGACATCAACACAGAGAATATTGATTAACTTACTTAATTGTTCTTGTTGTGTGTCTTCAAGCTGTTTCGCAGAGGTATGAGAGGATTGCTCTAAATGCCAGTGCCTAGAATGCAGTCCCAGAATTCCATAGGATGCAGCTATGGCAGTTAGAGTGGAATAATAGCATTATATCGGTAAAGTGTGAATGGATCTTGGACAAAATAAAAAAAATAATCCTTAGCTAAGGAAGACTGAGGTCAGAATCTTGTTGGTTAGTTCTTGTTAGATCAGACCTATTTAATCAATGAATTAATGGTGAGTTAACACATATGTAAACACAGGAGATTCAGCGTGTCATTTGCAGGCATGACTTACAATAGGATCTAGCCCAACACCTACATGGGGCTGTCTGTTTGGCATTAGGAGCCTGCTATAACTCCTGAGTATGACTTTGACCTATATGTGAGGATGTTGTAACAGAATGAGCAGGATGCCATCATGGGGAGATAAATGAAGTGTCTTTGATGAGAATGTAAGTACTATATTTTGACAATAAAAGAAACAGACATTCTTGACTGTCTGAGATGACAAAATGATCTTATCCTATGGTCACTTTGGCAATAAGAGGGGATGCTGGTTGGGATGTACATTTGACTAGGACAAAGGTTATGGCAGAGAAAATTGTCACTAAGCAGAACTTTGAGTAGAGTGATTATGAGTTAATTTGATTTGCTTTGGAAGGGAAAATTTCACATAAACAGAAAAGCTTCTGCCATCACTGCAAGCACAATGAACACACCTGAACTGAAGAGATTGTCTTTGGAAGGGTAGAGAAGAGAACTCTGCCTACAGATTTTATGCCAAGCTATCATCTGCCATTCAAAAATAAAACAGAAAATGATAACAGAAGCCTAAGAATATAAATTTCAGGGTTTGTGTGAGAGTAATCTCTCTCCCCCCCTGATTGATTTAAGCCACTGCACTGTGCTTATATGTCATGTCCTAAAAAGATAGAGCTGAAACACAGGGAATTAAAATAAGATACCAGCAAGTAATGAGACAAGAGCTATCTTTGATGATGAGATAGGTAAAAGATTTTCCCCTTTAATTTCACCCTCAATTACCTGTTCAATATTGTAGTCATACAACCAGAGGAACCTCTCTTTAATTTTTAGTGTTTTAAAAAACAATGCCTATAGAGGAGCAGAAAGGAAATGGAGTATTGCTTCTCAGTGCTATAGCAACCTGGAGATTGAAGTAAAACAAAATTAAACAAAATTGTCTCAATAAGATTTGTCCTGGGACAAGTAATCAAAAAAATAATTAACACAATGAATATTACATAGGAAATGCTTTTTAATCACAAGGGAATAATTGAGGATAGTATATGTATTATGAATCATTATGAATGTGTAATATGAATCATAATTAAATTGTATATTGTTCCTTCTTGGGCAATTGAAAATTTTCTTCCTTCAGCACCCCACTTGTGAATAGTATGTCAGACAGACATTAATAGGATCTCTCTTTTTAATAGGGCAAAAATAAGCTAAGAGATGATTATAAAGGCCTTCCAATGGTCTTGCTTAGATGCAAGCTGGACAACACCCAGTACTTTCTTTGATCATCAAACTAGTGAAAGATAATAGTTATGCAACAGGAACAAATAGAAGTTGTACAATTTACACTAATGTAAATCTTTTTTTTATTGGTATAAGATAAAAATAAATATTTCCCCTTTGACATGATTGTCAAATCATGCCCAACTTTAGGGGGAGGTGCTCAGCTCCATTACTAAGCTGAGGGAGCCAGCATTGTCAAAGATGACTCCATGGTCATGTGGCCAGCACAACTGCACATAATGCTGTTACCTTCCTACTGAAGTGGTACCTATTCATCTACTTGCATGCTTTCAAACTGCTAGGTTGGCAGAAGCTGGGACTAGTGACAGGAGTTTACTCCATCAGACAGCACTTAGGTCTCAAAATTCTGGACCAGCCTAAACTGGACATATAAGTAAAGGAGATAAAGGTAATACAAAACTGTCAAAATGGTGTGGCTCTTAGAATAATACAGAAAAATTGAAATCTCTCTGGTCATGCTTAGTAAGAAACTTGCAGTTGTTACCAGTTCTCCATATTTAGCTCCACTTGATCTCCATAACAGGAAAAGTCAGAAGACACTGACTGAAAGTGATGGGGATAGTGACAGGAGCTCACTCCATCAGACAACACTTAGGTCTCAAATTGCTGGCCTGGTGACTGTGCAGTCATCAGCATCAGCATCTTAACCACTGAGATCACCCTGAGCCATGCTCCCATAGCTTGGTTTACTCCTCCCTCCCTGGATCAGAAAATGGCTGTGTTTTGAGAGGGAAGCTGCAAATTTAAAGTTGGATTGGGTTATGAGGGGGAGTTGTGTTGTAGTTCCATCTATGTGAAACTTTACGGTATGTTTCTTGATCGAGGAACACAACCACATATGTTGTCACCACAAGAAAATGTGGTGATGGCCAACAACTCCAATCTGCTTTGAAAGAGGTACAGACCAATTTATGGAAGATGATTCTCTCAATGAATACTAGCCATGTTGCCTACATATCCCCTCAAGTATCAAAGAAATAGTGCGCCTCTCAGTACTGGTTGTTGGGGACCACAAATATAAAGGTATATTTGCACCAATGTCTTGCTTACAGGATTCCCATGGAGTCTGGCTCTCCACTGTGGGAACAAAATTCTGGACCTGCCTAAACTGAACATATAAGTGAAGGAGATAAAGGTAATACGAAACTATCAAAATGGTGTGGCTCTCAGAATAATACAGAAAAATGGAAATCTCTCCTGTCATGCTTAGTAAGAAACTTGCAGTTGTTACCAGTTCTCCGTATTAGCTCCACTTGATCTCCATAACAAGAAAAGTCAGAAGGCACAATGAAAGTGAAGGGGATGGGGATGATGTTTGTCAGTCAGGTCAGGTCAGGCCAGGCACAAGATATGTACTGTTCTGTAGGGAGTAGCAGGTATGGCTGCACAACATTATATGCTTTCTGAATAGTTTACAGAAACAGCTTGTAAAATCAATCTCTCTCTGTAAAGACCCTTTTCAAGTTTTAAAATGTGCTTTAAGGGCAACCTGAATCCTCCTGATAATGAAAATGCTTGAGTGCTTGCTATAAATAGATTCAAGTGATCCATACACACTTGTTGCTTTGCTCTAGCAGATAAACTTTTCATGATGGCAGGATTATCAGAAAGGGCCCACAAAGCCTCACTGAACTGCTATTGTTCCAGCCTTAGCCAGTGAACACTAAACCACAATCATAACACTGATAATAAATTGAAGCTATATCCAGGAGGGATTTACCCTCTTATTTCTATTTCTGGAAGCTATTTATCTTTCCTTACATTGATTGTCTCCCATTGTCAAAGACACTGATAAATAATATGGTAATTTGTTCAGTCTCTCTACATATACACACACACCACTTATGACTTTAAACATTAGAGGTTTTGTCAGATTTGTTTTTTAATATGTTAATCCAAAATTATTTTTTGTTTCTGCCAGGAGCAGTGCAGGGACTCAGGGCTGGCCTTAACATAGGGCCTCGGCAGATGACTAATAAAGTCGTCTCCGAGGCAGGGAAGAGGAGGGGCAGCCACACGAGTGGCGCCCCTTCCTCCTCTCGAGGTTGCCCTTGGAGCTGCCGGCCCTCCGCACAGCCGGATCTCCAAGGGCAACCTCCTGCCGCAGCGTCCGCACACGCTGTGGCGGAAAAGTCAGGGAAAGTGCACCCTACTTGTTTAGGGTGCACTTTCCCTGACTTCTGAAAGGAGCGCTATTTTTGCACTCCTTTCAGAGGCACCGACGGTGCGCCTCGGTGCGGCTGCCGCGGTCCCACGGCGCACCGTCCCAGGGCATCCTGGATGCCCTGATCTGCTTAGGGGGTTAGTGGCTGCCTTCAAAACTCCTGTGCCTTCCCCATATTGCTTGGATAAACAGATGACCCTGCATCATAGATTATCCTCTTCCACATTTCTTCTTTGTCATCTACAAGAACTTG
>CM034703.1:213530383-213551149 GCA_020142125.1 Phrynosoma platyrhinos
TGGCTGAGGCTTCTGGGAGCTGAAGTCCCTCAGCCCTTAAAAGGGAAAAGTTGACTACCCCTGCATTACACCATTTCTGGCATTCCAGCATGCTGAAATGCAATGGTGCAGCCTGCCAGAGGGGCATGGGGTGGTGGTGGCCACTACCCCCTTCTCAGTGGCCTACCCTGCTTTATACCATCTGAACTACAGTTATCTTCATTCTCCTTCCCTCACTTGCTGTCTCTCCAACTTCCCAAAGAAGAAAATCTTAAAACCATGACTGGTATATGTTACATTTGCTCTTGGAAAGTTTGCTTCAGTTAGTCTGCAACACCCATGTGTAAGCAGTGTTGGGAAACATCCCTGTATGTTTTTCTGTTCAAAGTAGAGTTTGGAAAACATTCATTTGTTGGATAACAATACCAGTGTGTTCTTAAAATATATGCTTACAGTCATTAAAAACTAAAAATTGGTAGATAGGGTTCCCTCCCACCCCCTCAGTTCAGTGTAAAGCTTGGAAAACTTGATTTCCAGCTAAGAAATATTCGTCATCTGCTAGACTTTATATTTGAATTACATGTTCTAAGCAACTATGGTTTATGCTTATTGCATCAAACACAATGAGATCTACAGAGCTCCCCAGGACATTATTGGAATGAAATTTCTTTGAAATCACCAAGGACTATGCTAGGTCTCAGGTTTTGACCCTGAACTCTTGAGGCCTGGGATTCACCTAACCTGGCAACCCATGTAGGGCTAATGAGAAGGAACTCTAATACACTATCAGGAGGATTATCCAGGATTGCTGCTACATTACAGAAATAATTCAGTTTGACATCAATTTAATTGCCATGTCTCAATGCTATGGAATTCTGAGTTTTGTATTTTGGTTGAACACCAGAGCTCTCTGACAGGGAAGGCTAAATATCTCAGAAAACTATAAATCCCAGAATTCCACAACATTGAGCTGTGGCAGTTGAAATTTTTGCACGGTGGCAGCAGCCCAGGAAGATTAACTCAACTCAGAACATTAATATGCTGGGTCCTAGACCCAGGGCGTATGTAAATGGATGAAATGTGTCACACTTCCTGTGTTTGTCTTCAGACACACTGAAGTTAAATTCAGAGGCAGAAGAAGCTGTTGCAGACCTAAAAGAAGCCAAGCATAGTCAGACACAATCAGAAGACACTATAGCCAATACTGAATTGCTGGTTTGAAAGATCTCTCTCAGACTATCAATCCAGTCTGGTCACTTGACTTCCTACAGCAAAAAGCAGGGGTAGGCAACCTTTCCCCTTTAAGGTCCGAGGGACTTCAGCTCCCAGAAGCTTCAGCCATGTTAGCCAATAGCTCCTGGGATTCTGGGAGCTGAAGTCCCTCGGCCCTTAAAGGGGAAAGGTTGCCTACCCCTGGTGTAATGTCACTACTGACTACTGATTATGGAAATTTCTGAACTAAATAAAACTAATTTGAAATAAAACTACACGAACAAACACATTTAATAAAAAAGAATAAAAAGGGGAGGAAGGGGTGGCACAACAACAAAAAGAAAATGAAATTCATTTGTTCTAAATATCATCTGAAAAGATAAGATGGGAATTAAGATTACATCATGGAACGTCAAAGGCATCAATTCTAGATATAAAAGAAGCATCATATTTCACAGACTGGAGAAATTAAACAGTGACATAACATGCATACAAGAAACCAAGATAAGGAAAAAGGAAACACAATATATAAGAAACAGCAAATTAGGCAATTTCTATATAGCAGCTAAGGAAAAAGGAAAAAAGGCTTAGCAATATATGTGAAAAGGAAATATCAATCTAAAGAGATATAACTATTCTGGAAGTAGGAATTTATGCCCTGTTAGATAATAAAGAAAATACTTTGATGGAATACACAAAGAATTGAAGAAATGGGAATATGAAAATATCATATTGTTAGGAGATTTCAACACCATACTGGATCCAAAAAAAGATAGAGTATCACTAAAAGGAAAAAAAAATAAAACAAAATCAAGGCAAACTGCCTAAATCATTCTTTGAATTAGCAGATAAATTTGGACTACAAGATGTATGGAGAAATAAATATAAAAATGCAAATGGCTTCACTTTTTTCACACAAACACATGATTCACTTTTGAGAATAGATTTATTCTTAACTACAAAATCTTTGACCTTAAAAGTTAAATTTATGGAAATATTGATGAAATGTACCTCAGATCATAACCCAATTACGATGGAGATAATGGAAGGGGAAAAAATTATATCTGGAGGTTTCAGGAAGATGTGTTAAAGGATAAAAACAATTTAAACAAAATAAAAGAAACTTTGAAATATTATTTTTTTTAAAAAAATAAAATAGAAGGATTGGTGCCAAAAATAATATGGGACACAAGTAAAGTGGTAATAAGAGGAATTATTACCAAACTACAATATGAACTAAGAAGAAAAGAGAAGGAGAAAGAAGAGAAAATAAGGAAAGAATTAAAGAAGAAAAAAGAGGAATGGGAAAAAAGTGGAGATAAAAGACTGAAATGTGAAATTGACAACCTACAACACCAAATAAAGATGATAGCAATTAAAGAAATAGAAAAGAAATTAAAAGCAGCAAAACAAAGACTATTTGAAGCAGGAAATAAAAAAGGTAAATTACTAGCAGATTAAGGAAGAAAAAAGAGAAGAAGATAATTGTGGAGATAAGACATAAAGGAGAAACATTTACAGACCAGAGAAATATTCAGGGGATTTTTAGAGAATACTATGAAAAATTATATAATAAAGGATCGGAAGCAAATGCAGACAGAAGTCTAGTAAATAATTATCTGAATAAACAAAAGATAAATCCATTAAACAAAGAGCAGAAGGAAAATCTAAATAAACCAATATCAGATAAGGAAATTCTTGAGGAGATAGGGAAACTGAAATTAGGAAAATCACCAGGCCCAGATGGGCTAACGTCGATATATTACAAAAAGATGACCAATGAAATAATGATTCCATTGAAAGAAAGAATAAACAGTATACGAGATCAAGGAATTCCTGATTCTTGGAAAGAGGCATATATTTGCTTGATTCCAAAAGAAAACAAAGATATAACTGATATAAGAAATTATAGGCCCATCTCACTGATTAACACGGACTACAAGATATTTACAGCCATTCAAGCAACAAGGCTGAAAAAGATTCTCAAAAAAAAAAAAAAATCCATGAAGATCAGACAAGGAAAGAGTAATTTGAGAATGGTCTTAAATATTACTGAATTCTTTGAATTTCACAATGACAAGAAATTGGCAATGATCCTGATCAATGCCAACATTCAACAGGGTCAACTGGAACTTTATCCAGGAATTAATTATGAGAATGAAAATGGGAACGGAATTTATAGATTGGATTAAGGCAATTTATAAAGATCAAAATGCTCAGATAATTATAAATAACGAAAGGACGGAAAAAAATCAAATAGTGAGATGAACGAGGCAAGGTTGCCCACTGTCACCGCTATTATTCATTATAACGTTGGAAATACTAAATAACAAAATCAGAGAAGACAAGAAGATAAAAGGGGTTAAGGCAAATGGACACAGTTTTAAACTACAAGCATTTGTGGACAATATTATTTGCTTCATAGAAAAATCACGCAAAAGTATAGAAAGATTATTAGAAGTGATCAATGACTATGGAAATGCAGCAGGATTTAAATTAAACAGAGATAAAACATCAATAATGACAATGAACCTGAATGCAAAAGAAGAGGAAGAACTAAAAACATTAACTGGATTTAAAGTTGAGAAAAAGGTTAGATACTTGGGAATATAACTAACAAAGAGAAATATGGAATTATTTAAAAATAATTATTTAAAAATTGGGAAGAAATAAAGAGAAATTTGGAAAGATGGAAGAAGTTGTGACTATCCTTCTTGGGAAGGATAGCTGTAATAAAAATGAATATATTGCCTAAAATTATATATTTATTCCAAAATTTACCTATAGTAATGAAAGAAAAATATCTTGAGAAATGGCAAAGAGAATTGATTAAGTTTATATGGTTAGGGGGAAAAAGCTAAAATAAAATGAAAACTACTAATGGAGGATAAAATAAAAGGTGGCTGTGGCTTACCAAACTTGAAACTTGGATACCATGCTTTTTTATGGTACGATAAATTAAAAGACAATAAACACTTTACACACCATATTATATGAAATGTGTTATTTAAAGTATGGATTAAAATCAGAAAACAATATTACAGTCAAATCCCAAGCTGGGTATCAAGCCAAGAGGCTTTTCTAGAAAAATCAAGAATAGATAAGAAACCCTGGCTCACGTATAAAGAATTACTAAAATAGAAAGAAGAAAATGAGATAGAGATGAAAACAGAGGAACAATTAAGCAATATAATTGGAAAAAAATTGGTTCTTATATAGACAGCTAAAATAACGATTTAAAATAGACAAGAGGAATAGGGGATTTATAAAGGATGAATCAACCATAGACAAGATAATATTCGATAAAGAGGGCAAACATATCTCTAAATTTTATAAAATATTAAAATATTAATATAAAATATTAAAGGAGAGAGAACTAGATGAATGTGTAAAACAAGTGATGGTTAGATGGGAAAGACTATTGAATTAGAGACATGGGAAAAAATCATGGGTAGACACTAACAAATTCACTTTATGTCAAGATTATAAAAAAAATTATATAAAGATGCTTTACCACTGGTATATGACTCCTGTAACAATCAACAGCAGTTGATACCACCAGTGGTGGGACTGTATTATACCACCAGTTATACCACTAGTGGTGGGACTGTAAAATAGCCAAAAAAAAAAGGAGAATGATCCAAGAAAAAAGTGCGGCGATATTAAAGATACAAATTCCACTTGATCCAACACTCTTTTTATTGAATATAACAAAAGCGATTAAACTTGAGTCAGAAAGGAAATATAAAAGAATAATATTATACATTGTAACAACAGCAAGAATTACTTACACAAGACATTGGAAGCAGACTAATATCCCAACAGTGGAAGAATGGGAAAATAAAATGAAAGAAGCAATGAAACTAGATATGTTGACAGCAATGATGAAAGACAAACCAAAAGAAGAAGTAGAAAAAGAATGGGAGATGTTCAAAGATTATTGGAAAATTGACAATTACTGAATATAACATATGAATTTATAAATAAAACAAATTTTTGGGAAAATATAAAAAATGAAAAGAATTAGGATTAGGATTAGTCTGAAAAAAGGGGTTACAACAATGAAAGAAAGAAAAAATAATAGAAATTTAGAGGCATATGACAAGGTTTTCGATTAATTATGTAAAAGAAAGGTAAAGATAAGGAAGTCAGAATTTATTAGACAAAACAAATAGCAGGAAAGAAGAATTAATGTGTAGAAAATACTTATTTAGGTGTGAAAGACAGAATGTATGTAAATTTGTATGTATATGTATATTATGTGATGACATGATTGTGGATTGTATGTTTATGTTTTAAATGTATGATAATAAAAAAATTTCAAAAAAACCCCAAACAACAACTGCCCCGCCCCCACAAAAAAAAGACAAATGTAGCCAGGAGAATTTGGATTGAAGGAGAGGGAGAAAGTAGAAAAGGAAGAAGGAAAGGTACTAGAGAAGTAAGACAAGTGCAACTCAGAGAAGTGGGGAGATGGGAAAAGAAAGAGAAAGAGAGAGGGAGGAAAAAAAGTAGATCTGTAGCCAGATGCTGTGGAAGGGAAAAGAATAAAAAAGAGTATAAGAAAGAGAACTATAGAAAGTGGAAAAAGGTGAGTGTAGGCTGAAGTTTCAGGGGGAAGAAGGAGAAAGAAGAGGGGAGAGTGAAAGAGAAGGAAGGAGAGAAGGAAAGAAGAAAATGTTTAGCCCAGAATTTATGAGGAGAGAGAGAAAAAAACAAGAAAGAGAGATGAAGAGAGGAGAGTGAAATGAAGCATTAAAAGAAAATGAATCAGATGCCTAAGCAAAGCTAAAGAAGCAGTATGCTTTTTCTGTAATCTCCATGATGCTTCAGACCAGGGAAGAAAATTGTGCGATGATGGAGGGAACAGAACTGCGAGTATTAACAGTAAGACAAGATGAACTACAAAGCTATTCTATAGTAGTATATTCAGTAACTCTTGAGACAAATGGGACTGAGGCATCTCAGTATTTCACCATGCTGGGTATTAGCCATGGTTTGAGAAATTTGGAGATGGGGAGAAGGGACTACCGGGAGTGGCAGGTGTACCTGAGGCAGCTACTCTAAAACACCCTTCAGTAGCAGGGGCAAGAAGCACCCTGATAAGAATAAAACCTCATGAGATCCCCCCTTTACCCTGTGGTTCAGCTGAGAGGGGGACTGGACTTGAATTCTAAATCCTGCCCTATTTTGTAGACATTTTGTTTCTCATGCTGCATGTGATAAGCAACTTAGCAATATCAGAATTCTGAGATCTCAGGGCATGAACCTCAGATCAAGGG
Source organism: Phrynosoma platyrhinos (assembly GCA_020142125.1). Lineage (NCBI taxonomy): Eukaryota > Metazoa > Chordata > Lepidosauria > Squamata > Phrynosomatidae > Phrynosoma > Phrynosoma platyrhinos. Next base: position 213,536,857 of record CM034703.1, read on the forward strand.
GGAAGGGTGCTCTGAAAAGTGTGTATGTATATATATATTCCTCATTTGCCTAGTAACACCACAAAGGGCTGCCCATTGTAACATTAACCTTGCATTATCATCAAGGGCAACCTCTTATATTGCAAGAGTCATTGCTAGGTTTCAGGTTTGGACAGTTCTCCAGGCCTGGAATTAGTCCTGACCTGACAACCCAATCTAGTGTCTCTGCAATGTCTATTGCATTTAAAGAAGAACGGTCCAAAAGTATTCAAAAGAATCCAAGAAGAAGCAATGAAGAAGAGCCCTACATTTATGTATGCTCAGTGTTTCCAACCTCAGAAGTCACACCAGCAGGCCTCAGAGAAGACTCTGTGTCTCCTTCTGGGTCATTGTCCTCTCATCATCTGATGTGTATTGGGGGCCTGGAGCTCACCAATTGCAAAATCAATGAAGAACCCATCCATGAGTCCATTATACTACAAGAAAATCCTATCCTTGTCACCCTTCTTAGGAATGAAAAGAGAATCTCCTCCATGGCCTTCAAAAATTATTGAAGACATGCAAAATTTCTGTACTAGCAGATGGTCTCCAAATATTGTTGGACTGCATCTCTCATCATCCCTAGCCAGCATAGGCAATGATAAGTAATGCTTAAAGAAGCAGTCCAATGACATCTGATGTACCCCATGATTCTATTCCTTGGCCTAGAAAGATTTTGAAAGTGTTATATTCATATGTAATTCACTCCTCCAGCTGAAAAAAGTACATCAATATACAATACAAAAAGCAGGAATGGATTACATAAAATGAATATTCATCTCTGTTTTTTCCCCCAGAAAATTAAAAATTGGCTCAATTTCACCTTACACTTTTGCATCTTTGCAAGGGAGTAATATTGCTAATCCATGCGATTGCAACATTAGAATGATAGGTGTCAATCACAATAAGGTTGAGGTTTAAGCTAGGTCAAATCCACACTTGAAAAAGGGCTGAGTGGAATCAAGACATTAAATCTTTGAAATCCCCTCCTATTTTTCTTTTCTATCTTGCCTGTTTTGAGATTCTCACTTCACAGAGTTACTCAAAAAAAAGTCATACTCCCATCCTCTAGATGCTTTTACAGCAATCACTAGGCTTGTGGTGGTGAGGAGGAAAACTTCAACAAAGATTCCAATACAATAACTCACCTATTATAGAAAAAATATTTCAGGAAGTAAGTATTTACAAACTGATTAGTTTAAAACATACATAATTAAAATGTGGAAGTAATTCCAGCATTTATTGCAGACCACTGTTTCTCAAGGATCTTGCAGTGCTCTTGGCTTTATTACCTCAAAGCCTTGACAGTTGCTTTTGAGTCAGGAGGGGTTTTCTTGTGTCAGGATTATTAAATTGCCCAATTTAGGATACTGTAACCCAGTTTTTGGGTTCCTGCAGAGATCAGAATTCTTTCTTGACTGTGAAAGGACTACATCTACCCAAAGTTTACCTTTATCTGTGTTATTGGAAAACAGAGGGATCAGTAGAGGTGGATCCATCTATCTTCTGTAGCTGCTTTTACAAACAATGTTTTCAAGCTGGTCTTGCAAACAATAGTTGTGCAATGGTTGCATTCTCAGGAAAGGACCTTTGTCATAGATGTGCCATCAGGAGCAAGTGGAGCAAACCAGGCATCTTCATTTTATGCTTACATTATGCTATTATACTACTAGACCACTGAATTAATCTAAAATAGAAACCAAAATGAAGAGAGGGTGGGAGGGAAGAGAAGGAAGAGCCATCGCTAGGAGTGAACCTGGAGGAAATTATGAATGGAAATGTGTGATGCTAATGCACATACCAGCTAGGGTTCCTGCTTGTTGCCCAAAGCCTCATTCTAAGGAGGCCTACCATGCAGCTGTATAGGATTTCCAACAACAAGAAGGGAATCTTGGTCAGCCAGGGCTCAAAGAAGGAATCCCATATACACAGGCCAATATTCGAGATCAGCTGCTTAGCTACGTAACTACCACACATAACTATTCTATGTAGCTATGTGTGAACACATCTCTCAGTCCTGATCTTTCCATAACCTTCTGAGAGCAATCTCTAATATAACAGTCAGAACTAGGATCCTTGTTGCAATCCATTCTCACACTGGAGATAGCAGGTGTCACATCAGCCTACTGTGTCCCAAATTGATAGAAGAATAGACCCCCCATCACCCACACAGACTGCTGCCTAGTAAATCAGGATTAGGGACTTTTACCTTCCCTACATATTCTGTACACCATCCCTATTAATAAGTAGGGATTTTGAATTTGAATGAAGTATAGATGTGTAACCTATAATAAATGTGTTAATGAATTCCAGCCACAGATGTTAGCTACATTCAGAGTCAGCTGACCTTCTTTCAGCTAGGCAGCATAGCCATGACACAGGTTGTTCCAAATAGGGGCGAGACTACCTGTTCCATGCTTCTGCTTGTACCTTTCTGTGTTTGGTAGTCACAGCTATCAAACACCTGAACAGGGCTAGGGACTACATGGAAATGTGGGTAAAATAGGAAGGATGTCCATTTTACTTAGCTTGTATTATTTAGTATGACATCTAAAATATGGTGAGAAAATGTATGAGGCAAACAAGAAATAGGTTATGGAATGGTCAATTCTAAACTATACTTCATATGAGAGTTCTCAAAGTCTGGGCAGTAACCTGTCTACCTACAACAGCTTTTCTTGGGCTCTAGTTTCCATAGTGACCAGAGTTAGCAGAAGAATTCACTCCTCTCTCTCTCTCTCTCTTTTGGATTTTTTCCAGGAATCACTTCAGAACATTTTGTAAAAAGACTATTTTAGCCTCTTATCACATGTAACTCTGTTTGTCTTGATCAGAAATTAAATCTTTGTTCTCTCGTATCATGTAACCTCTGGTACTATTTTGATTAGATCTATGCATATGAGAAATCATCACTTCCTCCAGCAACATTCCACAGCCAATTAACGGATTAATGGAAGTGGGTCAAGACTGCACATATAGTGATCATATAAAAATCTTCATCATCATAAACACAAGTAGATTGCTGGCCTTTTTACACAACTTCAGAAGTAGAACTGGTCTAAAGTGGCTGAACAGCTTATTTCTCTAATCTCCACTGATCTGTCACACTGCCACCTAGTGGAGCCCTTCCTTATACTTATAAAAAAAATACTAACTTTATTTGTAAGTATAGGTTGAGGTGCTCTTATCTGAAATTCCAAAATATAAAATATTAAAAAACAAACACCAAAACCTTTTTCATGGGTGGCTGAGATAGTGATACCTTTGTTTTCCAATGGTTCAATGTACATAAACTTTGTTTCACGCACAAAGATTATTTTTAAAATTTGGATAAAATTACCTTCAGACTACATGTATCAGGTATATGTTTAGACTTGGGTCCCATCTCCAAAGTATCTCATTATGTATGCATATGTAAATACAAGTATTCCAAAATAAAAATAAATCTGAAATCCAAAATATTTCTGGTCCCATGTATTTCAGATAAGGGAAGCTTAATGTGTAAATGGTTTTCTGACCTTAAAGCATTAATTCTTGAACAGAGGCAACCCGTGAAAGAATTACCTTTTTAGGAAGCACGGCTTTGCTATCAAGTGCATTGCAAACTTCAGAAATGTCAGTCATGAACACATTTTCTATATAAAATAAAAAGTAGAAATGCCCTAAGGGGAATTATGGGATGGCTGTGTGACATGGCTATCTAGATAACAGATAGAATGCTTGTTATGTAGAGGTCTGAGGTGATAAGAATGAAACAGAAGCTTTGGTAAAAAAAAAAGAGTTATTCCCCAGTTAGGAGAGAAAAGTGTAAAATATAGTTTTGTCTGGGTCAGTAAAGTTTAAAGTAAAAAAAGAGCTTTTTTTCAGAGAAGGGAAGTAGATCTTGGGACATGTATATTTTGAGGCCTATAGCTTGCAAAATCTCTCAGTCAACACAGTCATGCTGGCTGGGTTACTTTGGGAGCTGTAGTCTCCCAAAGGTACTTTTTCCAGTTCTGATTGTGGGATGTTAAGAGTAAAGGGACCAGATAAGGTTTACCATTTTGTTTCCTCCCCCTCCTCTTCAGCCTTTCCCTACTGTTTTTGTTTTGTTTTGTTTTGTTGTTGCGTGCCTCCATATAATTTTTGACTCATGGCAACCCTAAGGCAAACTTACCAAAGGGTTTTCTTGGCAAGTTTCTTCAGAAGGGATGTGCCATTGCCATCCTCTGAGGTTGAGAGAGTGTGACTTGCCCAAGGTTTTTATGTGTGTTTTTATGCTCTAGTGAGGAACCTAGTGATCTCCAGAGTCATTGTCCAACCCTCAAATCGCTACACCATGCTGGTTCTCTATGCTCATACTTTTCCTCAGTAAGCTCTGAAGAACTTAACAACTAGTTAAACTATGAAAGAATATTACCATCTTCAATATATCTTAGGCTGACAGCAACAATGTCATTTAATTTTCATTTGAGACAGTGTCTACCAGCATGGCATAGTGGTTTGAGTGTTGGACTATGACTCTAGAGGCCAGGATTTGATTCCCTGTTCAGCCATGAAACCCACTGAGTGACCTTGGGCAATCACTCTCTCTCAGCCTTAGGAAAAGGCAAAGGAAAACCCTTTCTGAAAAAGTCTTACCAAGAGAGTGACATCCCTAGGGTTGGTGTCACCTGGTGTGGGAACTCATGGTGTTCCCCCCCCTTGACCTCCTCCCATTTCACACCATACAGAATCCTTAGCAATGTTTTTTTTGCACTAAAGTTACTTGTAAATTGTAATTCCCATATAGCACTGAGTGTAATGCTAATAGTTGTGAGATAAACAACTAGCAAAATTAAAATTATACCTTCAAATTACAACATCATATGCACAACCTAAATGTACTTACATATGCATAGTGGTGATCTGGTTAAAATGTGATGTTTTTAAAGAAATTTTAAAAAGAATTTTAAAAATTAAAAATTAAAATTTTTGAATTCTGAAATTTTAATTTTAAAAAATTCTGGGGCCTCTCCTTTCTTTCCCCACTGAGCTTCACCCTACTCCCTCCCTCTCGGAAAGCATGTTTCTGCCAAAAAGTAGGTGTTTGAGGAGCACTGGTGTCACCCCTTTTTAGTGATGCCACTGCCCCATGATAGGTTTACTTTAGGGTTGTCATAATTTTGAAATGACTTGAAGGCACACCACCACAACTACCACAAAAACAAGGAAAGCAAATGAACAAGAAACATGGCATGAGAGGGTGAAAAAGGGCAGTGGGACAGCTTGCAAAGCCCAGGCTGTCCTCCACGGTGTAGGACACTTCAGAGATTGGACTAAAGCATTGCTACAAACAGTGGTGGCTGGTGACTCTCATGCTGGGGGTGGGGTGGGGTGCGGCAGTGTCCATTCTAGCTTTTGGATAACTTTCAATGTCCTGAATCTATTTTGCTGATAGAATTCAGCACCTTGAACAGCTCCTTTAATGCCTAAATAACAGCCTTGTCTAGATTCACGTGCCCACTAAGGGGGGTTGCAGATTGCCAGAAATAGTGCAAATTGAGTCCACTTTTAGGGTTAGGGTTAGTACTAGGGAATCATGGGAACTGTATTTTATTGTGGCACCAGAGCTCTCTGACAGAGAAGGCTCAATGCCTCAGAAAAAAAACACAATTCCCATGATTCCTTAGCACTAACCCTAACCCTAAAAGTGGACTCAATTTGCACTATTTCTGGCAGTCTGCAACCCCCCCTAACTTGAGTTTGATGGCCAAACATTTCTACCCTGACATTTTCCCCCTTTCCCCTTCCTTATTGCAAATGATCTCACTAATGGTAGCACTGTGGAGACCCTGGGTGCATCTAGACTGTAGAAATCATGCAGTTTGCCACCATTTTAAGTTCTGTGTTCCCATCCTCTAGAATCCTGGGATTTCTAGTTTTACAAGGTGTTTAGCCTTCTGTGCCAAAGAGTGCTGGTGCCTCATAGAAATACAAATCCTAGGATTTTGCATGCTGGACTCATGTCCGTTAAAGTGGTGTGAAACTGCATGATTTCTGCCATGTAGATGCACCTTTTGTCTCTCTGGGATTAATCAGTTCATGTTTGGAAGAGCAGGCAATCTTATGAGCAAATGCCTGCAATCTGGGATTGCTAGGAAAAGAGACAGGTTTACCACCAGCACAAAACTAGGCCAGAAGTATGGAAGATTATTGCTAAAGGGCAACACTTTAGTCTCTTGGATGATTCATGGTTTTCTTAATCATTGTATCAGTACTCAAAATGTCTCTGGGAAAAAAGGAAAGTGAAAATGTTTCTATACAATAACACAAACAGCTCTGCTTATTTAAGCAGAAGCAGGTTCCAGACACACAAAGGCACACATTTCTGGCACACACACACACACACACACACATATATATATATATACACATATTTAATGAATTCAGTTTGTTGGAGGTTTAACTGATGGGATATTTTGACAGAACTTAATTATTCTTAGTGTGATAAAGTAACAAATTAGACAAGACTGGGAGGATTAGTAAATAAGACATTTATTTTCCCTAATTAAGTCCTAGCTTACAGTTCTAAGAAAAATGGGTTATATTATCTACAGACAGTTGACTACATTTTCCCTCATTCCTCACACGACCCAATTTTCTTTTCAAAATTCTAAAAGGGTGGGGATCATTTTATGGGTAGCAAATGCCATACTGGCATTTAATTATTTCAACTTGAGGGAAATTGCCACTTGGAATCTTAACAAAAACATTTAAATATAAATTATGATTGTCATTAAAGTCATTGGGTATTTAAAAAAAATGAATAGATCTTTGAATTTGCTTTAGCTTTATTTTCAGTCTGAAATTTTATGTTTATGTTCAGTCTGAAATCTTATGTTATCTGCTCAAGAAATACATCTATTGCAGTGGGCTATCAGTGAATCACTGCCCACACATATTTGTGTGCCTGCCCACTGAATAGATTGTCAGAGTAATTGGCTTGTTGTATTTTCTTGCTTCTACATCTCTTTCTACTACACAGACTTTTCTACTCACTAAGCCATTTATGCTGAAATGCTTCTCAGAAGATGCCATGTTTGAAAATACCAGGTTGGAAGTCAGGCTTGGGACAGCTATAATGTAAAGGATTTCATGACAACAGAGATATTCCACCCCTGATGTCATGGAGTGTACCTACATTGTAGAAATAATGCAGATTGATACTAATTTAACTACCATGGTTCCATCCTACAGAGCCTTGGGACAAAGTTTTGTGAGGCACAAGCACGCTTTGGTAGAAAAGGCTAAATACCTTGTAAAACTACAAATCCCAGGATTCTATAGGATGGCACTACAGCACTTAAAGTGGTGTCAAACTGGGCAAACACAACTGGGGCGGCTTATCTGATAAAACATACAATACTATCTCCCAATAGCCCCCCCCCAATACAATTAAAACACACTTAAAAATAACAGATAAACAATAGATGACAAATAAATTAAAATAACAGTACCAGAAATCAGGGTCAGGCATAGCTTTTTTGGTGGCTGGTTGTCTACTAAGGAAAGGCCCGCCAGAAGAGATCCATCTTAGCAACTTTTTAAAAGCTGTTTAAGGTGGTAATGTGACAGATCTCATTTGACAGGCCATTCCATAATCTAGGAGTGATAGCAGAAAAGGTCCTCTGGGCAGTTGCAGACAATCTAGTTTTTATAGATTACAATAAATTCCTCCCAGAGGACATAAGTGCATGGGGTGGATTATACGGAAGGAGGTGGTCCTGAAGATACGTTGGTCTTAAGCCATTTAGGGCTTCAAAGGTGATGACCAATACCTTGTACTGCGCCCGGAAACTGATAGCCAGCCAGTGAAGTGATCTTAAAATAGGTGTTATATGGTCTCTTCTAGTTTCACCTGAGACCAGCCTGGCTGCCATATTCTGCACCAATTGAAGTTTCTGAACTAGGCACAAGGGTAGCCCTATGTAGAGTGCATTACAGAAATTGAGATGAGAGTTTACCAGAGCATGTACCATGGTTTCAAGGTCCCTAAGGGGAGATGTAGACGGGGGCCCTGGGCCACCCTGAGAAGCAGAGGATTGAGGCCAAGGCCGCCGGACAGTGCAGCCTCGATCCTTCCTTTTGCGAGCCTGCGTGGCTCTTTCGGACTAGCATGTCAAAAGGCTGCACCAGAAGGACGTCCTGATGCCGTGTGCCGTGTGTAACGGCGAACGGCATCAGGATGTCTTTGGGGAGGGGTTGAGGCAGCTGGAGTGTGGCTGCCCCTCTCCATCCCTGCCTTCAGGATGGCCCAAAGGGCCCATCTGTAGAGACCCTTACTTCCAGGAAAGGGCACAGCTGGCGTATCACCTGATTTGTCAACTGAAGTAATGGATTCACCTGATTTGTCATCTGAAGCAACGGATCTAGGAGCACCCCCAGACTGCAAACACAGTCCTTTGAGGAGAGTGTGACCCCATCTAAGACTGGGGATTATGTCCCAATACCTGGGTTCGGGGCCATTATCATTAGTACTTCCATTTTGTCTGGATTCAGTTTCAATCTGTTTTCCTCATCCAGTCCGTTAGCTCAAAAAAAACAGCAACCAAAAAACAAACAAACAAACAAACAAACCCCAAGTTGTTGTTTTATATATGTTGTTAGCTGACTTGGGTCCCACTTTGGGAGAAAGGTGGGATAAAAATAAATAAATAAATAAATAAATAAATAAATATTTCTACAGTGCAGATGCACTTCCTGCTCTCTGTATGTGTGTGTTTTTATGTACACATGTGCAATTCTATCCTGCTCAATATATTTTCTTTGACTCCCAATTTGAATTTGAAGGACATTTGTCATCTCTGTTTTTAAAACTGAAAGCTGACTATCTGTATACTCATGCAAAACTCCAAGAGTCAGATCAGAGTCTCATTGTCAAATGAACACCCTCAGAATTCACATGTCCTCATTTTAATAAATGGAATCCAAAGTTATGGCAATTATTTACCTTGAAATCAAGAAACAATCATCCTAACTTTTGTGTCTGTTGGGGGAATGTTTTGACTCATTGCCAGAGCATGGAAAAGTTACTTTTGAGGACAACAGTTTCCAGGGTCACTAGATCTCATGTTTGCTGGCTATATCGGCTGGGATGCTGGAGTTGTAATTTTTCCAATGTTTGTACACCTGCAGTGTTTGCTGTTTCATTAAAGCTGTGCCTAAGACAAATCTGTATATTCCACTAAATGTCTTACCATTGTACTATAATTTTACAAAAATATCCCCTGTGAGGCTGGAAAGTGGTGGGGTGGGATTAGTTTTTAAAATTATTATCCATTGGGCTCTGAAAAGATAGACCTGCATCCTGACTGTGGGAGACCTTGCCCTCTAGCCATGACAAAAAGAAAAGGTCAAGATTAGGAAGGAAATCATGTGCAATAGATTTGTAGTGCAGTTACATAGCTAGTCAGATGTGCATGGCCTCTGGAAGAATAGCAGGGTCACTGCTCCCATATTTTGACACTGATTAGCTTCAGAAGCCACCTCCAACATGAAAATACACCAACAAACAAACAACATTAGAACACAAACAATGATTACAACTGATTAACTAGAAAGCCTAATAAAGCAAAATATCCTCACTACATGTTGGATGATGTTATGCAACCAAACAGATGGATCATTATACAGCCAGTGACCTAAAAGAGTTTAATCCTGCATCTCTGACATTTTAGTATGTGCATGTGAGGCATCTGTGGGTTTAAACTGTAAAATTCATAACTTTACAATTATTCCCCAAGCTGATTATCTGTTTAGAAGTTTGGCATGACTCATGGGCAGGTTTATTGCACTGTAGGTCAAAGAAATGGGTAATTAAGAAATATTTCCCCCATTTATGTCAAGGCGTACATTTTTAATAGTGCTTCATTTTTGTCTCTTGAGAACTGTGAAACAGAAATTCAGGTTAACCTTATATCTACTGGTAACTTTTATACCATAATTAACTGCTTATCTGATAGGGGAGTATCAGATTACTTTGGTGCCATACATTTTGAACAGAGCATACCACTGCATTGATTTTATTTTAAATTAATAATAGAGGTGAATGAATGAATTCATATTTATTTTAATATGAATAATAGAGGTATTTATCAAGGCCAGTTCTTTGCTGTTTATTTTACGTTAGCCTGTGTTTATATGTATCCAGACAATGTGTTTAAATCAATAAATGTTAACTTCACTATTGATTTAAGAAGCATTTACTTAATTTGGTGTGGGTTGAGCTGTTGTTTTGGAAAACTGGGTGATAGTTTGGACCTTATCCCAAATAAATAAACCATTATATCTTGTCAACAGTTACCTCTCCAGCCAAATGAGTTCTTAGTTATCTCAAATTTCACATTTTCTCTTTTGTCATGATTTAATATTTTTCCCTTGTACAGTAAAACAGAATACTAGTCTACATTCAGAACACTATTCTGTCTTTGAATATGAAAACAATTTGAAACTATTAAACCATTTCCAGGCAGGGGGCAGGGAGGCAAAAAATTGTAATATATATTCATTGCTGCTACACTACATAATGATTCTTCTTATACAAAAAGTCTACGACGTACACTTAGGGTGGGCAACTCCAGAGCTAGTGATGGTTAATTCCCTTCCCCCCCCCACTCCTGTGGGCTACATGGATGCATTTTTATCTGGAAGTTAGCTAAAAATGTGATTAGGATTCCCACTTCCTGTTCTTTTCACCCATGTTGCAACTGACAAATGTAAAGTAAGCACATCTGTCGGGTATCTACCTTCACCATTGGTCTACATCCAATTGCTAGCACCAACTAGATCCATGAAATCAACATTAACTTGACAAGTCCATCCATCACTTCATTTATATTCCACTTCTTTCCTGGGCTGGGACTCAAGACAACTTACCAAAAAAAAAATAATCTTGGTCATCTACCAGGGTGATCAGAGCTTTCTATTCCCATAGCCAGATTGAAATTGATCCAAATCATCAGTCCAGAAAACCTCAGAACTAAGAGGCTGCTACACACTCCAGGACCTTTCCCAAGAATGGGGTATTAGAGAGTGGCCAATATTTATTGCATACACTATCCAGGGAGGCTTTAAAAATGACAAAAAACAAGGACCTTACAACTGCCTCCTATATGCTGACTGGGACCATGCCTTGCTTGAATGAGGTATTACACACTCCCATTACCCATCTAGCCAGTCCTCCTCTGGCTAGGAAGGAGAAGGATCTAGCATTTACAACATTTTCACCAAATCATTGGATCTATTTTCATGATGGGATTTATTCACATAGAATGGTATAGACATTGTTTTTTTTTCCTTTGCATGTACTGTATCATGCTCTGCACATAGAGAAGCAGGAGATAGGAGTGATAGGTAAATACCATGATGGAGCTGGAGCCAGTGTTAGGAAGGATCTAATTAGGGGAATTTATAGATAGCTCAAATATGCAAGAGTGGGGCCCTAACAACACCCCGCGAGATCGGGGTGCTGTTGTGTATACCAGAGGACTAAGAGATCCCACAATGGATGACGCTGAGACAGGCTTCTTCAATTAAGGTCTAAATATTTATTAAAAGGGAAAACTGCACACACACACAAATGACACACTGACACACACTGCACACTAGAAGCAAAAGGGTTGAAAGCAGGAATAGTTTGAGATGGGCCAGATTACAGGAGATACTCAATTCTGAAGGCTTCTCCAGGATCTGCTGTGGATGTGGATGATGGTAATGATCATACACAGCTGCCGGAATGGGTGAAGGGATGGCTGAGGGAGCTATGATCAGAGCACAGACTGTCATGGAGTCAAGATGCACTCTAAGGATAGCACGTGGAGTCCAAAAATGGGGGAAGGAATGGCTGAGGGAGCTATGATCAGAGCACAGACTGTCATGGAGTCAAGATGCACTCTAAGGATAGCATAGTCCAAAAATCTAGGGGTTTATATAGGCAATATCTTGCTTCTAGCTATGGACTTGATGGCTTGGCTGAAGCCTGGATAAAGGTGCTGATTGCCTGGGTTAGGGTTAGCAGCACAGTTCTCATGCACACTAAATTTCTGGTTGAGAAACACATCTATCTTCTACAATGAAAAAATGTATAATGCCAATTGAATTAATTAAATAAATGATAGATGCGATCCTCTTGTATGTCTGTTACATTTTCTATAATCTAGCCCATCAAGACATTTGCCTGAGCTGATATTAAATCTAACATGTGTCACACAGTGGAAAAGGTCAAACTGGACCAAGAAAAAGAAGTAAAACAATGGTGCTGAAAAGTACCAGTTTCCCCGACCTTTTGACCCCTCACTTTCTGATGACTTGCTCTTTCAGCACTTGCAAATTATAGACAAGTTCCATTAATCTGACAGGGGTTCCATGCTTTCATGAGTTCTTCTTGCTTACAAGGCTTGATTGGGATTGCTCATATGTGCTTGTGTGTGTGTGTTTATAGTATGCTAATTTAGCTCTTGCATGCTAAAAGTGATAGGGTGTTATTTACATTTTCAATGGCCAAAATGCATTTGCAAGCAAAAAAACAAAAAAACAAAAACAAAAACAAAAACAAAACCTTACGTTACACTTTTCAACCAATTCCACTTTCTAACAGTAATCCAGTCCCTACCCTATCAGATAAGCAGGCTTCTTAAAATAGGAAACAATGAAAGTTGCAGTCTAGAAACAATCAAATAGGAATCCAGCATTCAAAATGGTCTAAAAGGTGACCCTCTAACACTTGTTTAAAAATGTCTAATTAAGGAGAATCCATCCTCTTCTGCAGCAGTCCATAGATGTTCTTTCTAATGGTTACCTTGAATCTTTTCTTACAATTTGAATCTATTGCTTCATGTCTATCGTCCAGTTAGTCTGACATCAATACTGGGAATACTTCTAGAGAGCAAGTCCTGGTGTGATATATAGCCCTCACACATTGGGATACCTCTTTTCCTTGCCTCTACAAAGAAGAAAGTCTGCTGGGACTTCTCCTGTTCTCCAGGAGGTTTCAAAGATTATTGCCAGTGGCTCTGAGATTACATTTGCCAGTTCTATTAATATCCTTGGATGTAGTTCATCTGGTCCCAGAGACTTAGGGGCTTTGCAGACCAGCACAAAGGTCTGGCCTGGAGGTGGAGTTGGGGTGGAGGATCAAGCCATGGTGTGTGGTTGCTGCAGCCCTGATCTGCTTCTCCCAGGGGCGGCTCTGTGCCAGCACTTTAAGCTGGTGTGCATTGGCCCTTAAATTCATTTAGATTAACCGGGTATTTGTGTACTACCTCTTTACTTATTCTGTGCTGCATTTTCGCTATTGTGTCCTCTGCTCCATTTTCCTCAGGTTTTTCTTTTGTGAGAAGATTGAGGCAAAGAAGGTGTTTAGTAATTCTACTTTTCTCTGTCCCCTGTTAGAATTTCTCCATCTTTTCTGCGCAGTGGCCCTACCATTTCCTTCATTTTTCTTTTGCTATGGACATAGAAGCCCTTTTTGTTGTACTTAACTCCTCTAGCAAGCCTGAGCTCATTCTGTGCTTTGACTTTCCTGACTTTACCCCTACATGTCCACTTTAAGGGTTAGGGTTAGGGTTAGGGAATCATGGGAACTGTATTTTATTGTGGCACCAGAGCTCTCTGACAGAGAAGGCTCAATGTCTCAGGGGGAAAAAACAATTCCAATGATTCCTTAGGACTAACCCTAACCCTTAAAGTGGACTTAATTTGCACTATTTCTGGCAGTCTGCAAAGGCCCTTAGTTCAGTAGAAAGGTCTTTTGTCATCCAACCCAGCTTCTTGAGACACCTCTCATTTTTCCTTTTAACTGGAACAGTTTGAGATTGTGTCTTCAGTATCGCTCTTTTGAGAAACTCCCATCCATCTTGAACTCCCTTCTCCTTTAGTATTCCTGACCATGGGATCATCCCCAGTGTTTCCCTAAGTTTATAGAAATCAGGTCTCCTAAAGTCTAGAATGAAAGTCTGACTATGCCTGGCTTCTCCTTTCCATTGTATAAGAAACTCCAGAAGAACATGATCATTATCACCTAAGGATTCCACCTACCCTATCATCCAGTTAGTCTGACATCAATACTGGGAAAGATTCTAAAGCAGATCATTAAACAGAGAATCTGTGAACATTTAGAAAGGAATGCCATAATCACTAAAAGTCAACATGGGTTTCTCAAAAACAAGTCATGCCAAACTAATCTGATTTCTATTTTTGATAAAATTATCAGCTTGCTAGATGAAGGTAATGTGGTAGACATAGCATATCTTGATTT
>CM034703.1:213606504-213617085 GCA_020142125.1 Phrynosoma platyrhinos
GGACGTAAGATGCCGCCCCTAAGGCCCCACTAGGCCTCCTATGCTAGTGGGCCTAAATAAAATAACAAAATTAAGCTGCTCAGGTTTTCAAGCTGGCCCAGGCCTCACCACAGGAGCACCCAAATCCCGTGGGACAATAGGTCCTGCACCTGGGCCACTCCTCAAAAGGCCTCTCCAAGCCATACAAGGCCTCACGCAGGCCCCCATAAAGTCGGAGCATTGGGAGAGTTAGGCCTCTCCACCGCATCCCTCTGTGTCCTCCAAGGCCTAATTGGCCTGGAACAATTGCCGTGGGCCTAAACCCGGCTGTGACAGGAGACGAAGTCACAGCCTTGGGCGAGCTTAGTCCCTCGGCCATGCCCCTCCGTGCCTTTCAAGGCCTGATCGGCCTACCAAAGGCTGTGCAGCTCGCCAACAGGCCATGTCAAGCCCAAAACACCAAGCAGTCAAGCACGTCGCTTGACTGTTTCCAACAAAATGACTGCCACCACGTGGCAGCCGAGGGCTATATAGCCCTCAAATCTCGCCGGTAATCTTGCGAGATCCATGGTCTCATGAGATTACCAACATGCTGGGGATCTTATGAGATCCCTACGATTGGCTGGGCAATCCAGGAACTTCCTGCCTGCCCAGCCAATCACGCCGTCAGCCTCTTTAATTGGCCAGCACAACAGAGAGCCCCTCCTAATGCATGGGGAAGGGGTTCTTACATGTTAGTGATAGTGTTAATTTTGGAAAATATAGTATTTTGCTAATTACTCCTTACTTCATTGTTAAAAGTAATGGCACTCCTTTGTAGCAACATCTGTTGAATATTATATTTAGTAGATTTTATAAAAGATACCATTTGAAGTGTTTGTGTGTGTATAAACTCCCCCAAATGGCTCCCCATTGTGATGGTGGCTGGTGCTGATGACAGTTGGCAGTGAATCCAATCTGGTTTTGTTTGAAATTTTTAAAGTAATTATCCAAGTTTCTGAACCTATAATGGGCACAGAGTTCAGCACCTTAGATAGCTGAGAATAAACCCAGATAACATTCACTATCTGACTTCAGGCCTTGACAGATTGCCAGAAATAATGGAGCCTGAGGCCAATTTAACTGCCCTGGCTCAGTGCTAGGGAATCATGGGAACTGTAGTTTATTGTGGCACCAGAGCGCTCTGACAGAGAAGACTCAATGTCAGGGACAGTCAGGTTGAGGACATGGAGGAATCTGAAGATTAGGATGCTGAGCCAGGTCCCAGTTTGGTGCTACCAGCTCCCATGAACTTAGTTGAACCTGGGCCTAGCTCTGTGGGACCCACTGAGGCACAACCCCTGCCTCAGCAGCCTAGCCTCCTCCCAGCAGAAAGCCTCCTCCAGCAGAGGTTTCAGGCCTGGAAGATACAGAGGAGCAGGACACAGAGGTACCTACCTTTGCTCAGAGGAGGACAGAAAGGGCGTGCCTCCGGTGTTCTCAGAGGTTATCAGAGAAATGCGCTGCTAAGGCCAAACAGCTGTGAGTGGGAGCTGTGCTATATAAGCAGCTGAGGAAAGCTGAGTTCCTTGTCAGAGCTTATTTTAAGATTCCCGGTGAAAGCTTTTGACTCTTCACTCTCTGCTTGACTCTGGACTGCTTTGGATTTTGTGACTTTTGGAACGGCTTTGGACTACCTGCTTGTGATAACCCTGGACCTCAGACTGCTGTCTTTGATTTGCCTTTTGAACTCTGGACTCACTGTTTGGCTACATGAAGCAATCACTGGTATTGTACTTGTTAGGATTGGGTCCCAAGGGAAAATGTACATTGTGGGATAGTGCAGCAGCCATGATGACACAGTATTTGGCCACAGCTGAGTCATGCAGCCTCATGCTGATGTCACAGGACATGACATCATGGGGGTAGTCACCTGGTGCTGGAAAGCACAGAAACTGCTGAAAAACTGCAGTGTCACTCAGGTGAGTGACAGGTGTCCAGGAGGAAGAGGCAGGGCCAGAGAGCCATGTGGAGCACAGACTATATAAGGCACAAGTCTCTGGACACACATGTGGATGTGGACTGTGGATTATAGGTTGTGGATTGTTGAAGGTGGATTGCGTATTGCTGTTGTAGTTGCGTTGGTGTGTGCTGTACATATCTGTATATAGAGCAACAAAGATTAAAGCCTCATTTGTGAGACGTTTGGCTGTAGAGTCTCTGTGCTCTATCTGGAAGGGGAGATGAGTTTCTCCAGCTGACAAGCAGTCTGCTTATTCGGAGAAGTCTGGATCCTGGTGCTTCACGTTACGTGGTCTCCACGCGCTGTGTTTACCACACTTAACAGTACTTGCATCTGTGTTTATGTGTTTGAGATGGACATTGTTCTTATCAGCCACGCTGTTGGCAGTTTTCCCAGACACTCAATGTCTCATAACCACAGTTCCCATGATTCCCTAGCATTGAGCCAGAGCAGTTAAAGTGGCCTGAAGCTGCATTATTTCTGGCAGTCTGTAAAGGCCCTTAAACTACCTTCTGCCACTGCCCTGTGAAATAATGTGTTGGAGGAATGAATAAATGTGTATGGTTTAGTGGTTTGAGCATTGGACTACAACTCTGGAGACCAGGATTAGAATCCCTGCTCAAGCCTAAAAACCCTCTGGATGACTTTGGGTATGTTGCACTCTCCAACCTCAGAGGAAGGCAAAGACAAACTGCCTCCAAATAAACCTTGATAAGAAAATTGCACAATAAATTCACCTTATGGTTACCATAAGTTGGAAATGACTTGAAAGCAAATAAGAACAATTAGTGGATGACACCAGCAGTCAATTTGTTAATTATTCCTTTTATATTGGTCCCTGTTACTGAAAAACAGTAATGGACACCTCTGTTTTAGATGCTGATGTTCTAAGTATGATAATGGTAAACAGACCCTCTTACCAGGACAATCTGTTGCTCAAGATTAACAAGTAGTAGAATGGCAGAATAATTCAGGTAAGTATGGCCCTAAATAAGGTATCTCGGTTGTTATGTAGCAATTAGTGACTTCAGTAAATAGCTATACAAAGCATTAGCTCCATAAAACAAGGTCTGTCAGAGTTTGATAGTCCCATCTTTATAGGAGTTGCCTCTGTTCCTGATTCTTGTCCTGGCATATCCAACCAAATTAATGAGCACTGATTATTACACTATTTCAGGCATATTATTAAATAAATCTGAAACAAAGTTTTCTTTAAGAGTTAAGAAAGGGTTAAAAGTCACATATTTAAAACAATCCAGTGTTTTAAATTTGCATTTGCCTGTTTAGAGCAATCAATTAATGTATTTTAATGCCACTATTTAGGTTTCAATAACTATAAATAATGACTTGGTTAATTACATGCCCATATCCCACTGGTTTTAGCAACTCCAGATATGGTGGTGTGAACTTATGAATTATTCATGTAATTCAAACTAATGGCATCATCATTCTGGTATGACAAGTTATGATAAATATGCATCATTTTGATGGCTCTATTTCTTTTGGTTTTTGCCTTAAAATTCTTTTAGAAAATGTTCTGTAATGTTATGCTTACATTTTCATAGGGGATATAATATTCACTAGCTTAATGTTTCATAAACATTCTTTCAATAGGAGACCATATCTTATAAACAGCTCAAGTCATTCAAAACACATTTTTATCTCTTATTAGACCTGTGGTCTAATATTAGACCTGTGGTCCAAAGCATGGGTTTGAATAGCCCTTAACAGAGGTGGCTGGCAATTCTCATGTCCAAGGGCAGTGATTCTGCTCTAGGATTTTTGGGGGGATTCAGCCCTTTGGATAGCACCTTTAAAGTTTGGACTCCACAGACATGAAACATGTCAGCATTCAAATGGAATCACTACCACAGTGTATTCTTTTGTATATCTAATCAGTGACCATGGAAGAGGTGTGTGGTGGGAGGAGTGAGCTCTATAACTCTTTCTCTTGGGCAACTCTTCTCCCCTCATACTTCATTGACTGCAAAGCTATGTTGTGGTTAGGGAAATCTGCCACTTCATGACTGAAGATGACACTGCAGCTTAAAAACCACAAATATCTTTGAATTAATTAGAATTAATTAATGCATTTCACATATCAAATTACTCCCAGCTGTATATCCTTAGAGTCCCCTCATATTATGCCATGTTATATATATTAAGGTTTCACTGTATTGGGACTGTGCCTCTGAAAGACAAAGACACCTTCTCTTTTATTATTATTAGAAGGTACATGCTAGTATTGAAATCTAACACTGGAAAAATACAAGATTGCATCTCTAATTATCTGTGGGGGTGGGAATAGGAAAGAAACCTTGTTTTCAGTCCTAGAAGCTCACTGCACAAAGAGCAGTGAACCTACCTGCTTAACCCCAAATTGAAGATGCCAGGACATGCTGTCACAGTCAATCAGTGGTCAGTGAGATGCAGAGCTCCAGGGCACTATCCAACTGCAGTCACACTAGAGGTCCAGAAGGAAGATAGCTGTATTCTTTTATGGACTGGATGACTGCAGAGACATAGTGTCTGTGAGCTTGTTTCCCCTCAGCCACTGGTTGGCTGTGAAAGTAAACTGGCATTTTCAATCTGGAGGATGCAGCCAGTGGTAGCTTTTCTCTTCACTAGGGAATATACAGGCTCTTAGCCAGAGTCAGACTATTCATTCAACTAAGACTGCCCACACTCTGTCTTACAACAAGAAAAGCTGTTTCCCAGGATCTTGGTCCCAGCAAGAAGAGGAATAAAGCTGCACATGGGAATCTGGGCTACAATGAGGAGCAGAATTAGGATGCTTGAAGGTAATATAGAGTCATTGCATAGGGAGGTACTGGATGCCTCTTCCTGAAGCAATAAGAAAAACACATACACAGAATGTTACACAAGGATTCTGTCTCCATTCAACAGCACATGGGACAGGAAGAACAGGAACAAATCAGAACCCAATATATTGGATATATTGGACCCATTACTATGCAGTGGTAGCTACAATGACTTCAGTAACCACATCATTTGGGACATCATGGCCTGTGGATGAGCTCTGAAGTGGCTTCCATCTGGCTGCACAATAGGATGAATGCTTGGTTTGATTCCTGGGTGGTTCTTAGATTCTTATTTTCCTGTATGGCCTGATTTTGGCACTCAGTTGGGTTTGAAATACAGCAACTTCAGCATCAGTGATTAAATGCCTGTACTGTAGCCACTCACTCACAAACAGCAAGGTTGCGAGTTCAATACCAGGCAAGGACTCAAGCTTGAGTCAGGCTTGCATTCTTTTGAGGTTGCTAAAATGAGTACCCAACTTGTTGGGAGCAATTGTCTTACACATTATAAACTGTTTAGGGAGTGCTTAAGTGCACTGATAGGCAGTATAGAAAATGTGCTTGCTCTTGCTCTTGCTCTTGCTATCAAGTAAAAGCACATACATATAAAAATGTACCACACATACTTCCCTTTTGGTTTATTAACTCAAATACTTGTGGGAAACTTCATAAACTTTGCAGCCAATGGATTCACTTTAAGCAGACTTTGGCTAACAGCTTGCTATTCATACAAAAATGTAAGTTCAATGTGCAGTTATGTATGTATTTTTTTCCTGGGGGGGGGCTCACTGCAGAGATGAATATTTTCTTCCTCCCTCCACAATGATGAAAGCCCCCCAGGACTCACAGTTTGTCTATGACATCCTCCCTTTCATTGCTTCTCAGTTGCTGGTGAAGGTCAAGGAGGATGGAAAAGGTTCCTGGCTATGGGAACATAACTAAAGGCTAAAATATGACATCGTATGATATCATCATCATCCAAGACCTCCAGAGGACCCTGGAAGATGTCCATGGATGATGTCATCATTCTGCAGCTGTCTATAGGGACATGGGCAGATGCTCTTCCAATACCTCCACCTGTCTACACACAATCTCCATTAATCACAGAAGGGAAATGGAGAGGGCTATCACACTTAAATGTTGAATCCAGAATGATGTAGGATAGTCAGAGACTGGAAGTAATCTCACAGTAGAAAATCTCACAGTAGAAAAAGATGGTTATCCAGTCAGTATAAAATCCTATGAACCCATTGAGAGGCAGGAGATCCCACTTCTACTGGTTTGTAATTTAAAGGTTCAACATAAATCTTCTATGAGCTCCACAGTTTTATAGTGAAATATATAATAAATAGTTTCATAAATGACACAATGAGTGTCAATGAACATTTTTATTTTAATGGCATGAATATCTGGATGGGTCTAATGAATATCTGGATGGGTCATTTCAGGCAGGCTGCAATAAACAGTTCTCTGTAATTATTAATAGTTTTGTTGATGTAGTTTCATCATGGTATTTGTTCTAAATTGGGGTGGGATAGAATGGCGTAGGCTGTTAGCTGTTAGGCTTCTGCATATATTTTCTATAGCAGCTTTACTTTACAGTGGGTTTGTCTTTCAGAGAAAGAACCAGTTTACTGACCCTTTTGGCTGGGAGTTCTGAAACATGTAGGTTTAAAGAGTAATGTTTCCAGGCTCTGTGTATTAGTTAGCTTGTTGTGGCTTTTTAGCACTTGTGTAATTCTTACCCTAACTTCTGTCAGGGATTGGACTGAAGGTCCACTACACATCACTGTTGAACAGCTGCTTTTTTTCCAGTCTTTGGAGACTCCTGTGAAAAGATCTTCTGACTAGTTTAATATGAAAAGAAACATCTAGTGACGAACCCTATTGGTGACATACAATCATAAAATCACAGAGATGGAAGAGACCATAAGGGCCATCCAGTCCAACTCCTGTTGCTCAGGAAGACACAATCAAAGCATTCCCAGATGGCCACAGCTTCTGTTTAAAAACCTCCAAAGAAGGAGACTCCACCACTATCTGAGGCCACTTGTTCCACTATCAAACAGCTCTTACCATCAGGAAGTTCTTCCTAATGTTTAGATGGAATCTCTTTTCTTGTAGTTTGAATCCATTGCTTGTGCTCTAGTCTCTGGACCAGCAGAAAACAAGCTTCCATCCTGAATATGACATCCCTTCAAATATTTAAGCATGCCTATCATGTCACTCCTTATCCTTTTCTTCTCCAGGCTAAACATATCCAGCTCCCTAAGCTGCACTTCATATGGCATGGTTTCCAGACCTTTCAACATTTTGGTTGCCTCCTCTGGACATGCTTCAGCTTGTCAACATCCCTCTTGAATTGTAGTACCTAGAACTGGACACAGTATTGCAGGTCAAGTCTGATTATAGCAGAAGAAAGAAGCATTATTACTTCATTTGATCTAGACACTACACTTCTACTGATAAAGCCTATGATCATATTCGTTTTTTAAGCTGATGCATCACACTGTTGACTCATGTTGCACCTGTGATCTACTAAGACTCCTATATCCCTGTGATCCCTCAACAGATTTCCTATACACCAAGCAGTAAACCGAATTTTTGGAAGAAGGAACTGCCAATAGTAATGGGGAAATTTTTGTCAGTTCCACTTTCTCCCAAAGTCAATTTTTTAAACATCATGTTTAAACTTCAAATCTTGAATATGAAGAAATTTCATTAATTTTCATTGAGCTTTCATATCTGAACGGATTTTAAATTTTCCCTGGTTTGCACCAGCCAAATTCAAGAAGAACAGCTATCCCCAGAGCCTGAGACATCAGCTTTGGACTACTACCTTACATCCAGCATGGGCAATTTGAGGGTACTCAGAGTTTAGGAAAGAAAAAATACTGCTCTTCTTTACATGACCTAATGTACATTTCTGAGCCACCTCCACTCTTAAATGGGTATAAAATTAGCCTTATAAAGAATTTCCAGTTACTAAAATATTGGGCACATGGCATGGCACCATATATCTCTGGGACATTTGGTGCCAGAAAGGATGGACAAGGGGCATTCTGCATGGACAACATGGGATCAGAACAAGTGTAGAAAAAAAAAAACCTGATGACACAGTAGCACTTCCCAAATGCAGATACTCATGAGTCACTGAACTTCATTTCCCAGAAGCCTAAGCATGCATATTCTGTGATTTGAGGTTCCATCAGTGAGCTGTACTAGGAGTGAGAATACATTGACATTAACAAGATGGTGACACATTTCTGAAGTTGCTTTGGATCTTGGCAATGCATTATCACCAAGATCCTTCCTGATTTTCAAATCCTAATCTTCTGCTAGCAAAAATATGCATTAAAACCAAGGGGCATTATTTGAGCAGTTAAGAGATAAGGGTTCTGTCTTCAAGAGAAGAGCTAAAATACTCATTGGTAAATGGAAGTACTGTCTTTATTTCAGTGACATTATGAATGAGTTGAAGATTCTTTCTGGCAAAATGCTGATTGCACTTCTACACCTCTAGTTATTTTTTGTACTTTTAAAGCTTACTAAAATTATGAGACAAAGAATATTGTGGGTTCCCCCCCTCCCCCAAGATTTAGTTAAGTACAATTTTTGGCAGGGGGCTGATTCTGAACAGTTACTATTAAATGGGCCATCCTAATTATGAGAATACATAAAAGCCCTAAATGTAGTTAATCAAATTTTCCTTAAGCTGTTTATAAATGGAATACCATCATCCCATTTTTTTAATATCATTCTGGTAGCTCCAGTAATAAAATTAGCAGAATCTGTTCCTTCAAGTGTGCAGTGCAAAGAGCACTTAGATATAATTTGAGCAAAGTATTACCTTTTCTATTGATCCTATCTGATGAAGTTATCACTAATGGCCTCAGTACTTAAATCTGTTTTAGAAAACCAATGTAGAACAATTTAACCCTTGGGTTTTGGCCAGTTATCCTATGACAATGGTGAAAAATAAAAAAATCATGGCTTTGAGGGATGGAGTCAAAGGGGAAAGGAGATAATTTTCACCAATTTTGTTTTGTGCACATTGAAAGACATAGTCCCTTATTCAAAAATCACTGCCAGTGGGGGATGGAAGTGTTTGCCTGGTAAGGAAACCCTTGCTCTGAACAGATTTCAGGCCTATATGCAAAGGCAGGATACTACAATCCAACACCATGGTATCCCCACTATGGTTTCAGCCATTTCCTGACCTCAGGTTAGCAAGACAATAGGTGAGTGCTCACACAGCCACCTGCTGCTAAACTGTGGAGCCACCATCACTGTGCACCACTTAACGACCACTGCCACCACATTCCCACTGAAGGTTCCTGCCATAGCCCTCATAGGCAGAAATGGGGCACCTTGCTTCACCAACATGGCCAGGTGCCCTCTACCAATGACACAGGCCATGATTGGGTCATTCAGATGGAGTGTTGCATTAGGTATGGGGGCATGTAGCCATGTGGTCTGCCCATTGTTGTGGCAGTTTCTAGGAAACTCAGCCTCAAACAGATTGGAATCCTGTCTGATTGATCCCAGCCCAGGGCTATTGGCTTGCATTGTCTGCACACCAGGGTCTGGGGGAAGGGGATGGACCTTTTGGACCATGTGTATAATCTCTTCATTTGGAATCATCTTGAATGGCCAGAATCACTCAGGCAACCAAAGTCAAAAAGCATTCACTTCCTCTGAGACTGGTTTCATTCATCATAAGTGACATGAGCACGTAGCCCATTCTGACTTGTTACATAATGTTGTGATTCCATCACATTCACTGCATGATTCCTATTCCTTGAGAATAGGCCCAATTTATGAAAAAAAAAATGGTAATGAAGCAACTGGCAACAGAGGAAAGAATGGCAGTGAACAGCTTTTTTAAAAAGAGGTAAGTTTTTGTACATTGACAACATTTTCAGTGAACATTTGCATAGATTTGAATTTCTTGCTTTCCACTTCAGTAAGTCATGGAAAGTTCAAGGGAAAGCCATTATATAATCCATTCCCATGTAAGGAGGGCAATCTAGAGATTTATAATGAGTTTATGTACACATAATGAAAAGAGATTGGAGTTGTAGAGTTACCCATACAGGAAATGATTGGCCAGAATCCCCACACTTTAGGCTAGAATCTACTTTTTCTGATATTGTAAAAGGAGATATCCAGTACCTCCTTACACAACAGTTTTATCTGACCATGCAATGGCTGGTGGACAGTGTACAGTTGCCATTCTACTCTTATGATTGAAATGTCACTGATTGCCAGGAACACTCACTGTGCTCCCTTTCTGGCATCTTCATCTCCACATCAGTATGCTGGTGGAACTTTATGGTCTTCTGGTCTATAACAGAATCTAAATTTTAGTATTTATAGGAGTACCACTTTCCAAAAAGAGAGAGCAGCGCTGCAAGCCTCTTTCTTCTAGACAACCATAGAATCACAGGTTTATTTTCTCATTCCCAGGTAACTTTTTTCTGTCAAGTGCACTCATATTGTTCCCCCCTCCTCTGGTTATGTGTGTGTGTGCACACACACATACATTCATATATATTAACAATGGACAGTAGATATTCACTTGCTCTGTTTTCACATGCAAGAATGAAAAACAACATTTTTCTTCTCACATACAAGATGGCTGAGATATTTTCTGTCTATCTCAAGACAGTTTTTCCCCCATTTGTGAGAACAATTGTATGAAATTGTGCAAACTCTGGAACTAAGCTTATAAAATACCTTATTTTCTGGCGTATAAGACTACTTTTTAACCTGCAA
>CM034703.1:213650001-213677281 GCA_020142125.1 Phrynosoma platyrhinos
GAAGAGAGAGAGAGAGAGAGAGAGAGAGAGGAGGGGGGGCCTTGCAGTGCCATCCCCCAATGGGCAGTGATGGCATGCGGTGCCAGCCTGGGAGGCAGAGGAGCCTGGAGATGCCCAGGCACCCGATTGCACTTGGAGCTCTCCTTTGGAGAGCAAATGTTGACTCTGCAATGGGGTGTGTGTGTGTGTGCTTTCTTTCATAGGCACCTCTCCTTCAGCCCTGCGCTGTGTGTGTGTGTCTTTGTATATGTGTCTTTATAGATCTGTAATAACCATGCCAGGGAAGGAGGCACAGAAGCGATGCCGTGGAGGAAGGAAGGAAGGAAGGAAGGAAGGAAGGAAGGCAGGAAGGGGAAGCAATGCTTATTACCGCAGTGCCTAAGCCCAAGGCTGCTGAACCCCGCATTTTCGCCCAAATATCCCTGGAGTGTGCATTCAGGAGGTTTGGGAGGAAAGCCAGGAAAGCATGGCCAATGCTCAGTTGCTCATGTTCTTCTCCTGAGATCCTCCTCCAAGGTGCCACCAGCTCTCTTTCGGTGGATCCACGAGGGCAAGGGGATCCTCCTCCCTTTCTCTTGCAATATTTGGCAGCCATCAAGCAAAGGCTTTAACCATTGCTTCCTCTGCTCACTTCCTTTTCTCCTGCTCTGTTGAGCCAAGAGGATTTTTTTTGGGGGGGGGAGGGCAAACCACATGTTAGAAATGGATTGCTTTGATCTCCAAGACGGCGGGGGAGGGGGGGCAGAGGCAAAATAGTGGTATTTATCCTTCTAATATTCTCATCATTCTAATATTCTTATCTTTGGCTGCATCCACACTGCAAGAATAATCCGGTTTGACACCACTTTAACTGCCCTGGCTCCAGGCTATGGAATTTTTGGAATTGTACAGTTTCAAGAATTCCATAGCATGGAGCCAAGGCAGTTAAAGTGATGTCAAACTGGATTATTCCTGCAGTGCGAACGCAGCCATTGTTATTGCTTTTCACTTTATGGGACATAAAAAACATTCCAGCCTTTATCTTATTCTCCCCATAGTCTTGCCATCCTAAATGTTGGGGAAATCTAAAACAAAAACAAACCAACAAAAATGAGAGCACTGCCTTATTCATAAATACAACAACATAATGGGTGAGGGATTTGAAAAAGGAGTGTTTTAAAGCTCTGATTGGGTTTTAGAACAGTGGTCCCAAACACATTGCAGAAATAATCCAATTTGAGACTACTTTAACTGCCCTATCTCAATGCTAGGGAATTCTGGGTATTGTAATTTCATGTGTGGCATTAGAGCTCTCTGACAGATGTCTCAAAAAAACTAAATGGCTCACAAAACTATAGTTCCCAGGATTCCCTAGCATTGAGTCAGGGCAGATAAAGCAGTCTCAGACTGGATTGTTTCTGTAGTGTGTTTTGGATCAACATTTCTTGATAATTTTCCAGCAGAATATTCAAGGCAGGAAGGCCTTAAATATCTGGACTATCTTTTGAGGTGGCTGGCTCTGTTTGGATTTATTTTGAAGTTGCCACTATTATAACATCTCCTTCTTCTTGCTTTCCATGACTGGAGCTGTTCACATGTAAAAATTTCAGCCTAAAAGGAAAATGTGTATATGAAAACAGTTGCTTCTGTAGCCATTTCAAAACTATTCCATGAGAATGACAATAAATCTTCTGAAAACAGCTGTCTCCTAGACCTGTAGGCCTTAAGCCACAACTGTCATCAGATCAGCGTAGATGAAAACTTGCTGAAGCCATTCATTTTTCAAAGACTTCAGCCATTCCTTTCCAACTAAATTTCAAAATTATCTTCAAATTACAAGTTTAAACCAATGAGACATGTTATACTTTGTGAACGTACTTGAAGATTACTCTCTCAAATTTTGTCACCTTATTGACCTCATCTTGAGAAATGAGGAGGTGCTATACAGTGAGTCATCTTGACATTTTACAGCATTTTGATGAAATCAGTGTGTTAAAATATCAAAATATATCACTATTGAAAATAACCACTGCAAAAGGAACTATCAGAAGAGTTTAATATTAACAAATGTGCTTTTTGTTGTTAACAGTCTAAATTATGTTAATATAAGCACTGGTGTAGCCTCCCTGAGGCAAGAGTACTATATATGAGGTGCCACAACTGAGAAGACCCTCTCTTCAGTCCCCACTAGTCTTGCTTCACACTACACACAATTATAGGTCTAGAAATCCACTTTAACTGTCATGGTTCCATTCTATGGAATGCTGCAGTTTGTTATATTTAGAATAAGATCTAGTGTTCCACCAAACTATGACCCCCAGGATTTCATAGGATATTGCCACATCAGCTGAAGTGGAGCCATAGTGCTATAACTGTGTAGTGTAAGAGGGCCCTGGGAAAAGGGCTTCTGAAGATTATTTCAATGGGTTGCAGAGATTTTGAGTTGAGGGAAGACACATTCCTTTAAGTACCCAGACTGCAAATTTTGTAGATTGTTCACATTAAGCACCACCACTTTCAGTCAGGCCTCAGATAGAAAGCTGACATGGTCTATGGACATGACTAAAATGGAGGTTCTACAATACAGGATGGACTATCAGCAGACCCATGTACAAATGTACTGTATTTTAATAGACTAACATGAGATTTACCAGAGGATGGATTGCCATGGACAATTTATCTCAACCCCTGTGGGACTGTAACAGCTGGAAATAAAGGGCTTTTTAATACTGGCATTCACCTGGGTCTCCATGTAAAAGAGATCTGTGAGTTTGCTCCAGACTCCAAACATGGTGTTTAGGAAAAGTTCTACACATGTTTTCATCTGAGTAATGGGCTACCTCTCACAGTTTTATAGAATACTGGAGTAAATAAAGTATTTGGCCCAGGTTTTTTTTTTTTAAGTATTGTGCTGGTTAGGCAAATTCACCCCATTCCTCCCTAGACAGAATAATTAGGACAGGTGTTTTTCTTGGTTTGTCACACAAAAAATTAAAGAGGCTCCTGTACCTGTAATGGTTGAGTAGAAGAAGATGTTGCTGTACCCAGGTATCAAAAAATACCTGTTGAAATCCCCTCTTCTGCACAACCATTAAAAGTACAGGAGCTTTTTCCAGTTTTCACTCTGGCAACCCTAGTCTTTCCCCTTAAGCATGCTTATGGGAATGATGCTATATGTCAATCATTCCTGGGGGCATTTGGTTCCAAGAATATTGTTGACAGCTAAGTTGTTGATTGAACGGGGATTTGCAAATTGCATTTTTAATCTATCTATCTATCTATCTATCTATCTATCTATCTATCTATCTATGGCATTTATTTTATCTTATCTCACCTTTCTGATAAAAGATGGCTAAAAAAACACCAAAGTGGCTAATGCAAACAGCATTCAGATAAAGATAAGTGAATTTTGAATACCTATACATATTAAAACACAATTAAACACAGATCAATAAACAGAAGCAAGAGCTCAGTTCCATTAGAACCCAGACAGCTCTCCAAGGCTGGTTTGAATGAAAAGGTCTCTATCTGCTGGTGGAAGGACAGTGATGCAATGTCCAGGCTAGTCTCCTTTTGGAGAAAGTGCCACAGTCTGGAGTGGGCCATTGAGAAAACCTTCTCTTGCATTCTCAAGAAACATGCTTCTGAAGTGAATAGGACTGAGAGAAGGCCTTCTCAAACAACATAAAACCTAGGTAAGCTTTAAAAGGCACAACTGGTGTTGTGTGCCTTCAAGTCATTTCTGACTTATGGCACACCAAAGGTGAACTTATCATGGGTTTTCCGGAGGCTGAGTGTGTGACTTGCTCAAGGTCACCCAGTGGGTTTCCATGTCCAAGTGAGGAATCAAATTCTGATCTCCAGAGTTATGGTCCAATGTTCAAACCACTACACCATGCTTGTAAGGAGAAAGTACAGTCTTTAAAATGGCCTGGTCCCGTTTCATATAAGGTCTTTAAAAACATAACCTGCACTTTGAATTGTGCCTGGAAACAGTGGCAGTGAATCTATTATAACAAGGGAAGCATATGCTAGTCAACAGCCAGGCCATTATGTTCTGGACAATCTGACATTTCCAAACATTTTTTTCTAAAGCAGTCCTGTGCATTGCAGGAAGATAGAAAGGAAAGAATCACCCTCTCCAGCCTTTTAAAAAAGATGTTTATGTACTTAAGGTATTTGAGGGAAGACAGCAACTGCAAAAACATCTTAGGATTTCTCCTGTGCTCTAAAATATTCAAGTGCATCCCTTCACTTTTACAGGGAATGAATGAATGGTCCCACGTAAACAGAGGAGAAACATTTGATAAAAATATAGTTTTACATTGACTGTGCTGTGATTGTCTCCAGGGTTATTCAGGATCCTTTGATGATGGATCCTATGCTGTGTTACATAATTGGGGGAAATGGGAAATTCAGTCAAAGAACTAGAAATATTTTGTGAAAGTAATTTAATTATTGCTCACTAGGTGTAGAGGCTGGTTAGTTTAGTGTGTGGTGGGAAGAAGTTGATGCTTTTCCTTATGTGAGTGTTACAGATACTAGAAATTGCATCCTCT
Source organism: Phrynosoma platyrhinos (assembly GCA_020142125.1). Classification (NCBI taxonomy): domain Eukaryota; kingdom Metazoa; phylum Chordata; class Lepidosauria; order Squamata; family Phrynosomatidae; genus Phrynosoma; species Phrynosoma platyrhinos. The sequence goes on from CM034703.1 coordinate 213,654,540, forward strand.
GAAGATTTAGGCAGCCATATTTTTTAATAGCAACTTGTGGCTCACATGCCACTGGGGCAGTAAATCTTTTCTCAGGTATAGTTTAGATTTCAAAGAGCTACTGAAGGAGTTGAACCTATTTTGGGGATAGAATTCATCCCCTTTGATAGCTCTCTTAGAGTCTGGCTGAAAACTTAGAATGTTGATATTTTGTTTCTGTGAAAAAGTACTTTTGCCCAGCTGGTTTAAGACATAGGTTGCAACAGTGAATGGGATGTGTTTTTGTGTGTATATGCCTTCAATTTGCCTGTTGACTTTTATAGGCAAGGTATATTCAGAGGTGGTGTTGCCACTGCCTACTTCTGAAATATAGCATGCAGCACTTGATATACATTGGTGGTCTCCCATTCAAGTACTACCTGACCCTGCTTAGCTTCCAGGATCAGATGGAATGTGGTGCCTTTAAGCTGTATTTACCAACAGGCAAGGGCTTGTAACATTTGTAACTATGGGTGGCTGGATTGCTTCCTTCATGTCAATACTATGCTGAGCACCTATCACATATTTCATTTTCTAATGACTTTTCAAGGGGCCTGAATATACAGGAAGAAACTGGCAAAACCACTGTGAGTATTCTTTTCCTAAGAAAACCCTGTGAAATTCATGGAGTCACTATAAGTTAATAGGCATCTTGAAGGCACACACACACACACACACACACACACACACACACACACACAGACGGAATGACTTTTCAAAAGGAGAACATCATCTGCTGTACCTCTCAAGTGAAGGAGCACTCCTCTAACTTTCTAAGCAAACTAAAAGGTGACAAACTTATTTATTATCCTAAAATGATAGCCCTTCAGTCCCTTAACCCTCCTTTGAGTCATCCTTCACCCCTTCTCTTGGCAAAGGGGCATGTTCAATATCACAGTTATACTGGATATTTTGTAGATCAGATTTTGAGAACTTTTATTTCTCTATATGTTGTTGAAACACAGCTGCTATCAGCCCCAACCAACAAAGTCAGTTGTCAGAGACCATGAGGATTACAGCTCAAAATTATGTAGAAGGCCACAGGTTCTCTAGCCCTGTGAACATTTATTTGTTTGTCTGCTTGTGAATGTCTCTAAAGCATGGCAAGAGTGGCAAGACTGATTCTTCTCTTCCCAAAAGCTCTCCACATGTTCCAGAGAACCTGAGAAATCTGTGGCTCCCATCACTGCCATGCTTTTGCCCTCTGATATGAGGAGAGAAACTAAGGAAGAATTGTTCTTTGCAAACAGGAAATGTAGTTGTCAACTCTGTAAGTGTCAACTATATTTGTGGACCCTTGTATGAAAGGGATAAGGGCATCTCAGAAGACCCATGAGACCTGTGACACTGGCAAAGGAAGTAAACATATTATATTATATGTTTACTTTGATGCCAGTGTGACCAGCTTCTCAGGGTCATTTGTCTACTCTTTTATTCATCCCATAGACTTCTTGTATATACAGTCATTCCTCTGTGAAGTCCATGCTTTTACATATTCACAGACAGGTGACTTCTGCTTAAATCAGTGGGGTGCACCCCATTCAAGCCTATGGGGCTTGAATACTCATTAATCTCCATGGGGGGGATTGGAATGGATCCCCGCAAAAACAAAGGGCCAACTGTAAACTGTATGATGTGATATGATATGCAAGCTATCCCCTTTGACATGGCTTGTCTAATACAGTGGGGAACATGGGCTGTATGTGGGCTATATATGTAAGGCTATGATTGAACACCTAGTTTAAGAATCTTTTTCACACTGGTCAGATTTCTGTGGTGATTATGTAAGTAATAATAGGATAACATAGGGGAATATTCTTCAAGGTCAGTATATGAAGCTTTACAAAAAGTATTTGGCTGTGACAGTAGGCAGCCAATGCTATAAATCAATTCACATATATGTGACTGAGGATTTAAATAGTTTTCTGAAAGTTAAAAATGACTCAATTACTAAGAATTACTTGCAACTTGCCCCTTAAAAGATGTCCAATAGCTTGTTTCTTAATGAAGTTCACATGGCCTTACATAAGGAAGTTAGTCTTTTGATGCCAGCTAGTGCTGTAGTTATTGCATAGCTATTATGCCAAGAGGTTTTTTTTATCAGCAATAAATTACAGCAGTGAAAGGTAAGGCTGCTGAAATTATTTCATAGTAAGTCTAAAGAAGAGATGAGGAAGCTGTGGCCAATAGCTGTCATCAGCACCAACTAGCATGCCCAATGGTAAGGGATTGTGGTGGCTGTCATCCAAAACATTGGGAGGACCAAAGCTTGCCTACCACTAGCCCTAGGTTACTTGGGGATTCAGAATATATGTTCTCCAAATGGTTTATATACATTGTCTGTATGAGTTGAGGCTGATGGGCTTATGTGAGTATACTCCTTTGTGTGATCTCATTTTATGATAAATGTTCTTCATGTGATGTATGTGGACCATCTCTTATGTTTGAACTGTCAAGGGTCAGGCTGTGGGTGAGCCAGAGACAAAATCAGTAGTTATGACTGATGAGGAAGTCAGAACTGTGAGATAAACCAGAAACTAGGACAGGCCACAACTGAGGACTGATGGACAAGAAAAGGAATACCCTAGACCCTCAGGAAGTTGTTGCATAAACAAGGCTTAAGCGAAACATGACATCCTTCCTGTCCAAGAATACTAATCTGATTATGCAATGTGAAATCCAAGGACACCAGACACTTAGTCTCCCAGCTGAAGCCCCAGTAGTTTTTGATAGTACCCGATCTTTCAAACAAATATGTGATCCTAGGTTCATTTATTTATTTCTTTTTTTGTCTGAAATTTGGCAACTACTCACTAAAGCTCAAACTGATATATAATATTTGCAAAGACACATATAAGATTTGAGACTGTCATTTTAATGTCTATTTTCCATAATTCATGCAAGTGATAGCTTATCTAAAAGCTTTTATCTGGAACACTGACCTTGCCAAGGCTATCAACACAATCGTTCCCAAGTGTCCTTTCCAACCCACTTCCAACTGTAAACCCTAGTTTACGTAAGAGCTTAGGAAGATGAAGCGGGTTAGACAATGACTAGAATGTATCTGGTGGAAAACTCGACTCTTAACTGTCAAGACTTGTCATAGGAATTTTCTTTGTTCCTCTCAAGATGCAATACGTGCAGCGTAGAAATCTTTCTCCTCTACACGTATTGTGTCTTCAGAGTCCCATCCAGCAGAGCTGTTTAGAGTGGTGAGGGAACTGACACAGGTTCAACCTGTGCAGAACCCTTTACTTAACCTGACAACAGCCTGCTGTGACACATTTAACAACTTCTCTTCAGATAAAATCTCTCTGATAAGAGCCAACTTGGATGAAATTATACTGGATCAGCTTCAATCTGTGAGTACCGATGACGTGGACAAGGTCATTGGTAGAGTGAGGAAAACAACCTGCCCTCTTGATCCTTGCCCATCATAGCTGGCCATCCAGGGGGGAGATGCCTTGAGGATGTTCCTTAGTGATATTATTAATGCATCCCTTTGGGAAGGTTATGTTCCATCTTGTCTGAAGGAAGCAGCGGTTAGGCCGCTCCTGAAAAAACCTTCCCTGGACTCCCTGGACGTGAACAGCTATAGGCCAGTCTATTACCTTTCTTGAGCAAAGTGATTGAGAGGGCAGTTGCTCTTCAACTCCAAGCTGTCTTGGAAGAAACCAATTATCTAGATCCATTTCAAACTGTCTTTAGGACAGGATTTGGAGTTGAGACTGCCATGTTTGCCTTGTCTGATTACCTTCGTCTGGACATCGATAGGGGTAGCATGACCCTGTTGGAGCTACTGGACCTCTCAGCAGCCTTTGATACAATAGTTCAGGGGTAGGCAACCTTTCCCCTTTAAGGGCTGAGGGACTTCAGCTCCCAGAATCCCAGGAGCTATGGGCCAACATGGGACTATTGGTCAACATGGCTGAGGCTTCTGGGAGCTGAAGTCCCTCGGCCCTTAAAGTGGAAAGGTTGCCTACCCCTGCAATAGATCATATCATCCTCCTGGTTTGCCTGAGAACAGGGGTAGGCAACCTTTCCCCTTTAAGGGCCGAGGGACTTCAGCTCCCAGAATCCCAGGTGCTATTGGCCAACAGTGGACTATTGGCCAACATGGCTGAGGCTTCTGGGAGCTGAAGTCCCTCAGCCCTTAAAGGGGAAAGGTTGCCTACCCCTGCCTGAGAAGGTTAGGAATTGGAGGCACTGCTTTGCATTGGTTCCGTTCCTTCCTCTCGGACAGATCCCAGAGGGTGATGCTTGGGGACAGTTGCTCTACAAGAAAAGAGCTTATTTATTGCATCCCTCAAGGCGCCATCCTGTCCCCGATGCTATTTAATAGATATATGAAGCCGCTGGGAGAGCTAATCCGGAGACATGGGGTGTGGTGTTATCTATATACTGATGACACCCAGATATATTTCTCCATGTCTTGGTCGTCAGCTTTGACCTCAGATGGCATCTCTCCTCTTAATGACTGTCTTAAGGCTGTAATGGACTGGATGAGAAAAAACAGATTAAGACTGAATCCAGAAAAAATGGAGGTACTTACAGTAGCGGCCCCAAAACCAGGTATTGGGATACAATTTCCAGTCCTGGATGGGGTCACACTCTCCTCTAAGGACTGTGTTCACAGTCTGGGGGTGCTCCTGGATTCATCGCTTCAGATGACAAATCGGGTAAATGCGACAGTTAGGAGTGCCTGTTATCAGCTTTGACTGATACATCAGCTGTGCCCTTTCCTGGAAATTGGGGACCTTGAAGCTGTGGTGCACATGCTGGTAACCTCCCATCTTGATTTCTGTAATGTGCTTTAGATGCGGCTGCCCTCATGCTTGGTCTGGAAACTTCTGTTAGTACAGAATATGGCAGCCAGGTTTGTCTCGGGAACAGGTAGAAGAGACCATATTACACCTGTTTTAAAATCACTCCACTGGCTGCCCATTAGTTTCTGGGCACAGTACAAGGTCTTCGGTATTACCTTTAAAGCCCTAAATAGCTTGGGTCCAACCTATCTCTAGGACCGCCTTTTTCCGTATAATCCACCCCACACCCTCAGTTCCTCTGGGAGGAATTTGCTGCAGCCTATAAAAACTAGGCTGTCTACAACCTCCCAGAGGGCCTTCTCAGCAACCACTCCCAGATTATGGAATGGCCTGCCAGACGAGATCCATCTTATTACTACCTTAAACAGCTTCAAAAAGGCTGTTAAGACGGATCTCTTCCAGCAGGCCTTTCCTGAATAGATATCCCAGCCTCAAGAGTTAATTTATCTTTCTCTCCCTTTTTTCCCCCACAGCTATTATACCATTATTTGATGTTATTTGATGTTCTGTGATTATTTTTAAGTTAGTTTTAGATGCTTCTATTGTTTAATACTATTTTAAGGGGTGTGTGGGTCGGTGGGATCTGTATTGTAATTTTATTGTATTTTAATGCTGTAAGCCGCCCCGGTTGTGTCCGCAGAGGGGCGGGATAGAAATAAATTTTATTATTATTAATGTTGTTGGTATTGTTGTTTGGCCATCCAATCTATCTAATGTGATAAATTAAACTGTCGATTTATCTGTCTAACATGATAAATTAAACTGTCAATTCATCTAAGGTGATAAATTAAACTAGCCTCATTGATGTACTTTCTTTAACTTATACCCAAGCAGTACTTTGAGATCTTCTTACTATCAGAGTTTTGATGCTCTGAATGTATGACAAGAAATGATTAGGAATCATGCAAAATTAGGGTTCCTGGTCATATGGAAGTTCTTGTGTGTACACAGTTGAATGTTTATAGGGCCCTTTTCACTATGATATTTCTCTGCCCTGTGACTGTAAGAAAAAGGGTAGGGGGAGAATGTAATTCATCAATTTATTAAAATTGCCCAAATTCATAAATATATTTTTATAATGTTGATTTTATTATGTTGACAGTTGAAAATTCTCAAAACTTAAGGTGGAACCCTAAATGATAAAGCATTCGAATACATACTGGATCATTTCAGAATCGAAATAAACATTAACTTGGAAAATAAGTTTTTTTTCTCAACAAGTGCAAACAATGGGATGTTGTTCCTGAGGACCTATGTGTGGGGAGTCCTTTGCAAACTATGTATCATGTAGAGCTCATGGTTTCTACTCATGCTAATTGGACCTGCAGTAACCAACATTCCTTTTCAGTTATCTTCAGTTAAACATCTGCACTCCTGTCTTTTCCAGGCTTTCAGTCCATCATAAGCATCTGAAGAAGTAGACTAAAGCCTATGAAAGCTCATGCTACAAACCTTTTTTTTAGTTTTTTTTCAGTTAGTCTCAAAGATGCCAGAAAATCTCTATACATATTTATTCTACAGACTAACACAACTATGGGCCGATACAAATGGCCTGAAAGTGGTGGCCAGAGCTGCCTCTGAGAAAGGCGGATCAGGATCACCTCAACCACACACCATGGCCCTGATCCTCCTTTCTGCTGCCCCCAAAAGAGCGGCAAAATGCCGCTCCTTTGGGAGGTGGCAAAAGTCTTGGCTTTCAGCCACAGCGTTGGCTTTTTTGCACCCTTTTGTTGCAGTGTATGTGCATGCTGCGCCAAGAGGGCATCCTGATGCCGCATGTCATGTGAATGGGCATGGGGCATCAGGATGGGGTCGGGGTGGAGTTGGGGTGGCCGGTGTGTGGCTCCCCCACCCCAACTTCACCCCCAGGCTGGATCTATATCTTTAAATTCTACCACTTTGAAAAAGAAGAGTTATCTCTCCCCCTCCCCATTTATTATGTTTGTATAGTCCAGTCTATGAACAATTAGACTATTTGGTATATAAGTAGCAACACCTTTTTTGTTTGTTTGTATTATCCAAAATTTTAGTCAAATGTAGGAAATCTAAATTCAGAGTTTTGCTGGGTCAAAAATCCTTCCTTCTAATGCTTTTGAGGTAAAAAGTGTACAATTGTGGGGTGCCACAAGCACTATAAAAATGTTTCCGCAATTTTTCACAACAATTTATTTGTACCAATTTTTCTTGAACTGCTACTACTTGAATCCCCCCCCCTTTAACTTCAATAAGATTTCTTGTTTCCCTCTTATTAAGTGATCCCACACAAGGGTTCAGAGCAGGAACTAAATAGCCTTATGTAACTAAGAAGTTTATCAGAAAGTGATGATGTGAATGAGGGCAAATGAAGCCATGCTTCCTTCACACTGAGCCAAGCCATCAACAGTGGGTTGAACAGAGACAGTGGCTTCTTGGCACACTACACATATTATAATACTAGTTAACACTCCAGTCTTACTAGGATGCTCTTAGTCAGTTTATCACACCTCCTTTCTGGTTCCCAGCCCCATACACACCACATTTCAATACTCCCTCCACCATTCATATGGTCATCCACCCACTCTGGTCTTGGGCAACATCTTTTCTCCAGCTTTTGTCCCTCAAGGATCATTGTTAAAACTCAGCTTGTCATCTCATCACCATACCCATCAATTTTGTATTTCTGTGGTTATTCATAGTCTGATTATAAAGGTTCTTCCTGTTTGCTCCATACATCTGAGGAAATAGACCAAGTCTATGAAAGCTGATGCTACAATGTCTTTTGCTCAGTTAGTATCAAAGGTGCTACAAGGTGCTATCCCTTTGCATTCTTTTAAAAATGCTATTTTAATTGTAATCATAAAATACAATCTATCATATTCAGACTGTCTTCCATTTAGAAATCTAAGTTCTTGTGCTATTATATATTAAGATTGAAATAAGTCTTAGCTTACTTCTTATCTATACCTTCCCTGTTTCTCATATTTTGAATAATCTACCTTACACCTCTATTATTCTTAAAGTTCAATTACATAACTGAAATCATCTATACAAAAAGTTAATATATTATTATTATTATTATTATTATTATTATTATTATTATTATTATTTTAAATATACAATACTGAAACATGGGAAAACTAATGTGTATATTATTTTATATATTTTTACACTATCCTAGACATGTAATTTGTTATCAGTCTTCTAAACGTATTACTGCTATGTTTCCCCATTAATTTCTAAAATATGATATCGACTCTTTCCAATCATTATTGAATTTTGTCAACTTATTTTCTTATATTAATGTGGTTAATTTGTCCACACTCATCGTGTCATATACTGCAGTTTTGTGAACCACTCCTCTATTGTAGGTAAAAATATTTCTTTCCGTGATTTGACATATATTAATCTAGTAGCCATAGTCTTGTATAGCATGACTCTACAACTCCTTTCTTCAGTCTTTATATCAACCATATTCAACAGATATGTTTCCAGTTTCATTTCAAATTTGATATTAAATATCTTAGTTATCAGATCATGGATTTGTATCCAATATTTCTTTGCTTTTGGGGCAAGTCCACTACATATGTTATAGAATTTATTTTTGAACTTCACACTTCCAACATTTATCTTTTACTTTGTCAAATATCTTTACAATTTTTGCTGGTGTCCAATACCATCTGTAGAGATTTTATAACAATTTTCTCTTAGGTCTTGACATAATAAGATTATATTTTTCACAAAAACATTTTTCTTTTTGCAAAATATAATGCTCCCAATCAACAACTGAAGCAAAAATGATGAGTGCAAAAGGGTTTGAGAAACTCACCCCACCCCAGTTCAGTTCTTTCCTAATTCAACGTGGTTTCTCTTAGCCATGATTTTCATTAAGTGGCTTTAGATAAGTTAATGTATCTTAAGAGAATCTGCCTCTCAGACATGTGTGGATAAAGTGAGGTAATATGGGTTTAAATTCCTTGGAGAGAGAATGAAGTGCAAAACATAAAAATATTGTAGGCCTGGTCATGCCTTTGGGTGAATGTATGTGGGTCTGAAAGAAGGAAGGGGTACATATGACCATTCTTTATATTCTTGCACAGTCCTGCTCTATTTGTACCCTTACATGCTTAGCATGGAACTCTGAAGAGGATTTCCAATGCTGTTGTTACCTGAACATTATCTGAAGCCTATCTGTGGTCAGGTAATCTGCATTATGTGGGTTCCTGATCACAGGGAGGGATCTAAATATACTTAGCTGAACGCGCCTAAATCCCCATCCATGCTGTATGAGTGAAACTTAGAAGTGGAGTGAGGGATGTTTAGACTGGAGGAGACCTTCTGGCCAGGTATCCTGCAAAATCTGATCTCTTCTCTTCTAGTTCCTTTCCACCTTGATTTAGGAGATTATTGCACTACAGTTAAACTGAATTAAAATGAAACTTACATCGCCCGAATTGAAGTAAAAATTGGGCTGCATCCGGATGCTATCACATGGATTCTGCCTAAAAAACTGCCATCCTAATGCAGCCTGAATTCAGCCAGGCTGACTTAACTTGCTCTGGTAGCCATTTTTCAAAGTCAGAATGCTTCCAACTTTGAAAAATAGCCATCAGAGCAAGTTAAGTCAGCCTGGCTAAATTCGGGCTGCATCCAAATAGTGTTTTTTTTTTTGGGGGGGGGGGAATCCATGTGATTGCATCCAGATGTAGCCTGAATTTTACTTCAGTTCAGGCAAGGTAAGTCTGGGCAGATGCAGGTGGCCTGTTTGGGGTGGCAGAGAGCAGCCCCGAGGAGTGGCGGAGCGGAACTGTGGCAACCCCATGTCGTGGCCCCAATCCTTTCTTTTGCCACCCCTAGAAGAGAGGCAAAATGCCACTCCTTTTAGGGCCAACAAAAGGCCACCCTAAAAGCCAGTGCTGTGGCTCTTCTGCACCCTTTCAATACAGTGTGTCTGCACACTGTGCCAGAAAGGCATCCTGATGCTGCTCGCTGTGTGTATGGCCATGCGGTGTCAGGACAGCATTGGGGTGGGGTTGGGGCAGTCGGTGTGCAGCTGCCCCACCCTAACTCTACTCTCAGGCTGGCCCTCTCTTTTTAATTTGGCTTAATAGTAGCATGATAATCTCCTAAAGTGGTAGATTTCTGAGTAACCAATTTTGAAGGCTATCCTACTTCTACTGTAAATGTTAAGAGGTCATCAGAGTGGGATCTTGTTTAGGATTTACATCTCTAGGTTAGCAGTTAGCTTTGGATCAGATGCATTATTTTTTGTTGCTGCTTGGATTTTTAATTTTTCTCCTTAGGTTAATTATTCATTGTTTAATCTTCATATATATTTATCACTCTGAGATGCATTGACTAGCATATTTGCATGATTATTCAATTGTTTTGACTTCTACTTGTTCATGAGTCATCTGGAAATGTTATTGTATTTTATTATATATTTTTAAATGTTAGCTGACATGATCATAGTTTTACAAGGAAAACTGGCATACAAATACACCAATAATAATTGTGATGATGATGTGTCCCTGGAGTGACACAACAAAATTAGGAAATATCCCCTTCCCACAAAAGAAGAAAATACAAGACAATTAATTTATATTAATTTACAAGACAAATAATTTATACAAATGACAACTATGGTTTAAAAAGAAATACTCTCTGAACTCTATGGATGCATCTAAACTGTAGAAATAATGCAGTTTGACACCACTTTAACCACCACAACTCTATTGTAAAGAATCCTGGGATTTGTACTTTTGGATGGCACCAGGACTGTTTCCCAGAGAAGGCCAAAGACCTTGTAAAACTACAGATCCAAGGATTCAATAGGATGGAGTCACAACACTTAAAGTGGTGGCAAACTGTGTAATTTCTGCATAGATGCACCCTATGACTAAGTAATCTGTGTGTCTTGCTGTCCAGGTGGTAACTGGCAGTTTCAGATTCCATGCTCTGTTTTCTCATTGGAGTTTATCACACGGGAGGGAAGTGTCTTCCTCCTGTGTATAAGGCGCATTTAAACCCATCAATATCTTGCAAGAGCAGGTTGATTTTCAGATGACATCCCCTGACGTTGCCATTATCCTGAAATTAACCCATGAATAAAGCAGCAAAATTGCACTGCTTTTTATTCATGAGAAAATCCCAAAAATAAAAAGCAGCATGATAATGGTGATGTCAGGGACATTGTCTGGAAATCATCCTGTTGCAGTATATTGATGGGTTTAAATGTGCTTTATTCACAGGATTGCCTCCTGTGATAGTTCTTTATATATAAATGGGACTTGAAACATAGGACTCTCCTTAGGACACATGGGCAGCCTGAAGCTGCAGCCTCCTACTGTATGAATGCTTGTGTGTGTGTCTTGTCTATGTTTTTTCCTATTTTCCAAACAATTTACTTTACACCGGAATGAGAGAAAATGAAATGGGACTGAATTCATACTAAATTTCAGGGAAAATTTTAAGAGGCAAATTGCTGATGGAACTTTGTTTCTACAGATGTATACATACACAAATGTATGCACACTATAGTTTTACAATATAAATAGTATATTCTGGTCATATGAGGCTTTTGCTAAGCTGCATCAGGATATCTTCAGATATACGTAAAAGTCTGTACTCTCTAGCAGATTGGGGATTAGCAACTAAATTGCATTTCCTGTTGCCCACTCTTTTAGCATAATGTGAATCTGTCAAGTCTTGCTAAATATAAATATGGCAGGTAGGTGAATTAATGAGTATGATATATTCATCATTTCTTATTCAGAATGACCTTGTTTGTATATGGAAGCAAAATGGAGGCATACTCATGAAACAACACACGTCTGAATTTCTGTTCGATTCATCACTTCTCATTTTTGAAGTACCAGAATAGTTGTAATAACTGTATACTGACAGTACATTATGGTTCACATTCATAACCTAGAGCTATGGATCCATAATGCTCCATATTTAGTAAGACATCATTTTACCTCAAGACTGCATAAATGCCTCCAACACACCTCAGTGGGCAGCAGTCACATTGGGTGAAGGAGATCTGTTCAGCTGCCAACTGAGGTCCAAAGGAGGTGACGTTTCCAGCCCAGTCCCACCAGCAAATGAGGCTGCAGCAATTAGGACAAGAACTCTTGTCACTATTCCTTGTGGCTGCATCACTTGCTGGTGAGAGAGGGCTGGAAACGCCCACCTCTTTGTGCCCCAATTCAGCTCCTGGCTGTTAAGATGGGCTTGGGGAGTCAGGCCAGGAGACATTATTTAGTTATTCATACATAGCTAAGTAGCTGGTGTAGAATATAAGCTTACATCTATAAATCAGGTTAGGTTACCTTGTACCCTACAAGTGGTTTAACTGGAGATGTTTTGGTATTTTTAAAATCCTCCTCCTCCTCCTCCTCCTCCTTTCAGCTTTTATGAATCCCTGCTACAATGGCCAATGGTATGGGATTGGGGGAGCTGAGTTTCAAGACATTTGGAGGCCCACCATATGGGAAAGATGAGGTGGTGGTAATATTCACACTTTAAATACATAATGTCCCCAGTTCAATTCTTGGCATTTCCAGGTCAGATTAGAAAAAAAAACCAAACTCTGTCTGAAACTTTGAAGAATTACACATCCAATTGTTGAGCTAGATGAACCAATGGGGGGGGGGGGAGAGACAACTTTATATGTTTCTTGCATTATCTCAGTGTGAACCTGCCATCATGTATCTAGTGTCCATTCCCTTTGTGACATCTAAATAATATCTACCTAACCCAGATATTATTCTGCAATAATAGATGTTATTTAGATGTCACAAAGATGTTATTTAGGTAGATGTTATTTAGATGTCACAAAGGGAATGGACACTAGATACATGATGGCAGGTTCACACTGGAGATATAATTCTGCAAAGGGGCCATAGCTCCATGGTGGAATGGAGCACCTGCCTTGCATGGAGAAAGTCCCAAGTTCTAGTCATCTCAACAGGTTGAAAAGATCCTGCTTAATTTGGAGAAGCACTGTGAATAGGTGTCACTAATATTCTTCTAGATGGACCAATAGTGACAATTAGAATAAGGAAGCATCCAACTTTCTCAAAAGTAATAGAAAACATTGGCCAAAATATTATAAGCAATATAGATATGCATCTATGCACTGTTGGTATCAACAGAGAAGTACAGAAGTACAATGAAGTATCAGCAACAGCCATAATCACTTGCACTTACTTTGAAAAATCCCTTTCTCAGTGATTGCCAGATCTGGAAAAAAAAGGTGAAAGCCAGGACCCTGAATATCCAGAATTATCATTAAGCTGAATCACTGATTAATGAACATCTGGTGCTGTTTTTTGTGGCTCTTAAAATATCATTGAAGACATGTGGAAGTCTGTTATAATAAATGTCACAAACTTGGTGAATGCTGTTATATAGCGTAATTCTTACTCTGTTAAAGGGCAGTGTTGTTAGAACATGTTGATATTTACCATTATCAATCTCAGGAATGGTCAAACATTTTTACACCTTCATCCTATATATTCACAACAAGCATTGTGACACAGTAATATATGACATTTTATAATTACATCTGAAGAACAAGAAATTGTCTCGATTAATTATCAAACTATTCATTCCCACTATTTACTAGAAAAAATCAATATCTGTACATTTCCTGTGCACTGTAAGAGCAGTACCCATTTACCAGGCAGCATGGAGATTCAGATAGTTTCTTTTCTCTTTTTGTACATAAGTACAGGAATTGTGGCACAGGAATTTGCACCATTCTCTTTAGCACAGGTTTATGAAGAGGAGCAGGAGAGTAGGATGTACAGCCAGCCAATCTAGACCCTTGGTATACTGTTTGGGTGAGTCTGAGGGAGAAAAGAATATAAAAAGAAGGTTGGCTGTTTTACTGTCGGAGAGGGTCGGTTAAGACAGAGGAAGGGGAAAGGTAGAGAATAGGTTGAAATAGGGTGAAGAGAGGCTGGAGACAGGGTCAAGATAAGGATAAGTTTAAAACAGAGATACAGCAGGTGTCAGAGTTTGGTTAGTTGATAAATATGTTTATGTGTTTTTGGTATGGGAGAGCAGGTGATAGTGAAATTCAGAGTGAAGAATTCAAATTGCTAAAATGATGTTAAAAGAGGCTGTTGCGCTGAAGTAAGTATCAAATCAGCTGTATAGTTGATGTTAGAACTTTTTGTTGTTCAATAAATCTTTGTTATCATTTTATTTTATATTTCCGCCTGAGAAGCATTCACTTAAGGAAGCTGGCTGCATATCTAGAAACCCAATCACAAATTAAACAGATGATTTCCCAGCAGAAAAGACTGAAACATCCTTTAAAATGGGTTGTTCCTCTCATTTGGTGTAGCGGCTGTAAGGGCACCCTGAGTAACAGGAATTTTAGGTTTGGTATCAGTGTGAGCAAGTTGGAGAGGTGTTTTGTCACAAGTTTGCTAGTACAAGTTCACAAGTTTGCTAGTACAATTTTTTAGTATAGTTTTACATTTTATAAATATGCAAAATGCAATGTTATATACTAACAAAATTGCGAATGAAGCATCTTATATTGTCAAAGTAGTAAAAACATTTTAATGTTAATAATTATTGTATATATTCCAATTTGTCCTGAAAGTTTTGTTCCCTCACAGCTTCAAGATTTCCAGAAATTCTACATTTCTAGGTTCCAGATTATGCCTGCTGTCAACTCAAAAAACACACATACAACAACAATAAAACACAAACAAAAGAAAGAAAGAAAAAGGGAAAAACCAGAGCATTTCAAAATGATAAAGGAGATTATCGCAGTGCTAATAAAACCAGTTTACTTGAACTGGCTTAAAATGTAAAACACGCAGCATCCTGATCTTATCAGAGGTATTTAACTGCCAAAATTGCCACTCGTGTCCATCCTGGGTCCAGCCCCACTCACAGGGGCGCTTAGCACATCTCTTTTCAAAGTCAGAAGTTTTCCAGCTTAAGGAAATGGCCACCGGAGTGACCCTGGGAGGGGCAATGGACCCAGGATGGGCCTGGGCTGTGATTTCAGTGGCTAAATCCTTCTGATAACATCAGGATGCCACCCAATTTAAATTTTAAGCTGGCTCAGGTAAACCGGTTTTATTAGCGCTGTGATAATTTCTCAAGAGTGAGCTAGGAGGAGGTACTGAAAATACTATAACAAATTTTCAAAGAGGAGCTAAATTATACCAGTGGAAATACACAATTTTACAACTGTGTAAAAACCTAAAAGTGTACTTTGCTACTCCAACCCCTATGTTGCAAAAGTAGAAGTGGAATTAAAACACTGCAGAGAGCAGGTACTAGTGCAGTGTTTCTAGAATGCTCACCTCCCACTGCACCTGTATTAAAAAGAGATCTCCTTGTTTACATATGTGGCATATAACCCTGTCTACCAAACTGAACATCATTTTGCAGTATTAGCAGGAGAACCACTGTTCACAAAATTAGATGTGAGTCATGCTTATCAACACAACTATATTCCATGAGGATTCCACATAGTTCCAATGCTTGTGAAGGGATACTATGGTATTGTCATATCAATTTTGGACAACATTCCAAATCAAAGAACCATGGATGGACTAATTCAGTGAGTTCCTTGTGCAGCAGAACAATGTGATATATTAATTACAGAAGCCACAAGCTATAAAAGGTTGCTTGAATTTCTTAAGCGGATTGAAGGAGGCAAGATTTCAATTAAAGGAAAGCAAGTGTACCTTTTTGAGGGAAGGGGGCAGAGAGACCAGAAGTGATTTACGAAAGATATAAAGCAAATGTTTGTGGTCTACATCCTGTATTGGAGAAAATACAGTGCACCTGAGAAGTTCATAAACCCAATACTGCCTTTCCTGACCTTACAAAATTATTATAGAAACAACAAGTCTTGATGTCTTAAAGATTAAGGCTGCATCTGCACTGCAGAAATGATCCAGTTTGACACCACTTTAACTGCCATGGCTCAGTGCTATGGAATTCTGGGAATTGTACTTTGGTGGGGCCCCAGAGCTCTTTGCTAAAGAAGGCTAAATGTCTCACAAAACTACAGTTTGCAGAATTCTATAGCATTGAGCCATGGCAGTTAAAGTAGTGTCAAACTGGAGTTTATTTCTGCGGTGCAGATGCAGCCAAATAGATTTTGGCATAAACTATTATCTGATAAAAAAATGATGGAGTCTACAAAAGCTTAAGCCAAATAAAACTGAGGGGGGTTGCAGACTACCAGAAACAGTGCAAATTGAGTCCACTTTTAGGGTTAGGGTTAGAGCTAGGGAATATTTTTTTTTCTGAGACCCTGAGCCTTCTCTGTCAGAGAGCTCTGGTGCCACAATAAAATACAGTTCCCATGATTCCCTAACCCTAACCCTAGAAGTGGACTCAATTTGCACTATTTCTGGCAGTCTGCAACACCCCTCAGTCTCCAAAGGGCACCAGTACTCATTGTTTTTGTTGTAGCAGGCTAACATGGCTACTACCATCCCTACTGTAAATTACTATATAGGATAGTATATAGCATAGTTTTTGTTGCTAACTGCCATTAAGTTGACTTTGACCTATGGCAACACTATGAATGAGAAATCTCCAAGTCACCCTATCATCAACAGCCCTGCCTAGGTCCTACATACTTAGGTCTGTGGCTTCCTTGGTTGAGTCTATCCATCTGGAATGGAAATTTCCTATTTCCCTACTGCCTTCTATCTTACCAGGCATTATTGTCTTTTCTAAGGAGTCATTTTCTCAAGATATGTCCAAAATAGAACAGTCTCAGTTTAGTTATCTTAGCTTCTAGAGAGTGTTAAGGCTTGATTTACTCTAGGGCCTATATATATGTCTTTTTAGCAGTCCACATAATTGATAGAACTCTTCTCTAGCACCTAACTGATTTCAAATTGATTTTCTTCCTATCAGTTTTCTTCTATATACAACATACTCTGTTCTGTACTATGAAATTGTAGCTACTGGACATGATGCTGTTAAAAATAAGGAGGCTGTCAGGAAAAAAAAACATAAAGGTAGAAACTTAAATTCAACAACATAAACATAGCTGAATACACAACAATTCAAAGCTTTTTCCTTGAAAGCTGAAAATGTAAAACTCTTGGCTTAAATGGACAAATCTGTTAATTTTGCTTTTTTTTTCATTTTCAGTTTTTTCCCCTTCTCATTTTTTGAGACATTTGGATTTTTTCCCGAAAGTTTCCTATCAAAAAGCAAACCATAAAACATTCTCACCTACCTCTTTATTACAGGAAGTTAGCAAAACCTAAATCCAGGGTGACACTAGTGTTCTAGTGTAAACATGCTGGAACTTTATTCTTCCTTTCCTTCTCCCTGATAGCTCTGGCTGCTGTGCAAAAGCTCACTCTAGAGCAGGGGTCCCCAAACTATGGCCTGCGGGCCGGCCCCGGCCCATCGAGGCCTTCCTACCAGCCCACGGCCATTCCTGCCGCCGCCGTTGCTCACGCCCGCCACTGGATGCCATTTTGTCTTCCAAAATGACATCTGGAGTCGTGCGCATGCACCCGGCGTTGTGCACACATGCACATGACTCCAGAGGCCATTTTGGAACACAAAATGGTATCCGGAATCGTGCACATGTGCGCGGCGTCATGCGCGCATGTGCACGACTCCGGGCACCATTTTGGAACACAAAATGGCACCCAGCATTGATGCGCATGCATACTACTCAGGTACCATTTTGTGTTCCAAAATGGCGCCTAGAGTTGTGCGCATGCGTGCGCGCGTGCATGCGCCCATGCTTCCGGCCCCCCGGAAGATCTGGGGGCCAGCAAACCGGCCCCTGGATCAAAAAGTTTGGGGACCCCTGCTCTACAGGATTTCTCAGCCAGCATTGGATCCGGCCCTGTGTCTATTCTTGCCTATATTTTTAAAGCTGGCAGAAAGCCATTTACAATCTTATTAATTCCCTTTTCAGCATCAGATGAATCTTATATCCACCCATACACATTCTGTTTTCTCAAACAGGAGTACAAATTGTAATTACAACTTTAATTATATAAACTCAAGATGAAACAAGCACTAGAATTTACTATAAGCCATATGTTAAAAGTTCATGCAAACCCCCAAGCTTGCTGAAAACATAAGGCAGCTTTGTTGTGAGGCTTTTCTTGTTGCTTGGAATTTTTAGTCGTGACTGCTTACAGTGTCCTATTACTACTGCTCCATGGTGGTTGGTTGCTCCACTATCAGTGCAGCAAGGAATTTGGTCCAGGTTTTAATCTGAATTGACCCCCAAATTAGAGTTGGTCTGTAAACTGAAGTAAATTCATTGTACATTTACTGTCGATCCAGCAGCCATGACCATTGCTGCTGCTGCTGCTGCTGCTGTTTCTATTGCCATTGCCATCACTACTACAAGTATGGTCCCGGCAGGGGCTACATTACTCAGAGCAGTCTGGGGTGGTAGGAAGTGGTATATGCATATTTGGAATATGCATGCCAACCACACATTGGAAATCCTTGCAATCTTGTCCATGTGCAGATGCCTAAATAGCATCTGCACATGGAGGGAAGGAGGGTTCCCTTCCTGCAGGGGGAAACATATGGCCCAAAATACAAGATTGTAATCTATCCTTTTTCACTGGAGTGGGGCCTGCATGGGGGGGGGGGGGAAGCAAATTGAATTGAGCAGAATTGAAATAAGTCAGGTCCAGTCAAGACAGATTAAAGTCAGTCAGACTGTAAGTAATTTAACATATGGTAGGTCAAGTCATGATACATCACTGTCATAGGAGTTTAGCACACCACTTCTGTTCTCACTGCAATCGCATTAATGGAGGGAATTGCATAGCTACTGGTTTGGGAGCACTCCCTATCCATGTTCCTCTTTAGTGGGATTAGGCTGTTGCTGGTCCCTCATGCTCTCTTCTGCCCTCTTCCTTAACCCTGCCTTCCTTTCCTATGCCCTACCCAGCATGCCTTGCATTTGCGTGTTTGTGTTTTGATTTTTAAATGCAATTCCAGAGTTATGCAAATGCAGTTTTTAAAAAATAAAAGTGAAAAATGAAAAGCAAAAGCAAAAAAGCCTGTTCTGGAATAGTGAAGGGGAAAGTTAGGGGTAGATGAGGAATCACAGACACCATATGACTGTGCAGTCCCAGAACTGCCGCTGGAGTAATTTACTACACCTAAGGACTAGCACTGTATCTATGTTACTAGGAACTTATTGACAGGTTTTTCTGTTAATGGCAAGGTGTGGGCTAACTATGCTTCATGGACAAGTCCGGAATGAGAGGGAGATGGTGTCATGCAATAAATATCACCAAGTGCTATTATCCAACATATGTTGGTTTAAAAGCCATATATGATAGAGTCCATAGCCATAATAAAATGTGAATGAGTGGTATTTAGGATCCTTCACATAGTTCTTAGTGATCTCTGTTACTAGATCTGTAGAAAGATAGTATCTCAACAACAGACTTGAGTCATCAAATCTTCAACTGATTTTCCCCCAATTTCTGTAATCCATTTGGGGATCATGGCCAATTTTTTTTTTATTTTTTTTAATAAATCTTTATTGATATATTAAAAAAACCAAAGCAAAACAAAACAAAACCTCACATTACATAACATTATACAATAAACAAACCACAAACAAACACAATACACACAACAAAACAGACACATGAATCACTTCCTGAGCTTCAACTCAAGTATATATACCTCTCATAATCCATCACCCGTCGGTGATGGATTATCCATCACCATCTAAAATAAAATATTATCTATCTAACTTTTGTTAAGTCTTTTCCCTTCCCCTCTCTACTTAAGCGGGAGGTGCTTCAAAATTTAAACTCTATTCCAAAACTTTTAATAATAAATCAGAGTAGTCACTGTTTTCCAAAAAAAAGTTTTACTGGCTCCCAGGTCTTCTTTTGTTTATCCCAGGGTTCCCCTCTTAAACATAAAGTTAATTTGTCCGAGACAACACAGTCTGTCAACTTATTCAGCCAGTCTTTTACCGTTGGTACATCGCTGCTTTTCCATTTGGATGCATAAACCATCCTGGCAGTTGTAGTTAAATAAAAAAGCAATTTACCAAAAAAATTTTCTAGCGAATTATCATCTATTATACCTAACAGGTACAATTTAGGGTCTTTTCCTCCCTTTATTGGTACCATTTGCACAACAATCTCATGTACCTTCAACCAATAGTTTTTTGCAATTTTACAATGCCACCAGACGTGTATAAAAGAGCCCACCTCCTTACGACATTTCCAACATAAATTATTAAAATTTTTCTGCATTTTCGCCAATTTCACTGGTGTCAAATACCATCTGTGCTGCATTTTTTGAAAATTTTCCCTCAGGTCATAGCTCAGAGAGTATTTGAGTCTAAGAGTCCATGATTTTTCCCATTGTTCCAAGGGTATCGGTTGCTTCAAGTCCCTTGCCCATTTTATCATATTATCTTTAATGGCCTCGTCCTCTTGTTCCAATTTCAGCAACAGGTCATAGAACTGAGAGATCCTTGGTTTATCTTTGCTTTCCAAGATTTTTTCAAACTCTTCCTCTCCTCTCCCGATCCCGTTAACAAATTTATCTCTCATAAACCTTGCTCTTAATTGACTAAACAAAAACCATCCACAACTATAACCCTTTCTTAATACCTCCTCATGAGCTATTAATTTTACGTCTTTTGACTCATTGTTAAATTCGACTAATTCATTATATGTAACCCACTCGAGGTTGCTTAATCTTTCTCTTCTAAAAAGAGCTTCATTAGTTGATACCCAGAGTGGGATTTTCCCACACAACACCTCTTTATATTTAAGCCAAACCCTTATCAATGATTTACATATAAAATGGTTTTCAAACTCCTTATGGACTTTAGTTTTATCATAAAACAAATAACCGTGAAAACCATATCTTAACTCTGCCCCTTCCAAATCAAGAACTTCCTTGTTCTTTAACTTAAACCAATCTACCAACCAAATAAAACAACATGCCTCATAATATATTCTTAAGTTAGGCAGACCTAAACCTCCTCTTTCAATCTTATCCTGAATGACCTTCATTCTGACCCTGGGTTTCTTGCCTCCCCACAAAAATTTTGAAAGATCTTGGTGCCAATTTTTAAATGGGATCTCGTTATGTATTATCGGCAGATTTTGGAATAAAAAAAGAATCTTAGGTAAGATATTCATCTTAATTACCAATATTCTCCCTAGCCATGACAACTTTAAGTTATTCCATCTCATAAGATCCTTTTTAATCTCTAGCCACTTTTTCTTAAAATTATTTTTAAATAAATCAACATTCTTCGCAGTTATAATGACACTCAAATATTTCACTTCCTTTTTAATCTGAAACCCAGTTTTTTCCTCTAATCTGCCTTTTTCAGTTTTATCCAAATTCATAGCCAGTATTGCCATCTTCTTCCTGTTTACTTTTAGTCCTGCAGCTCTGGCAAAATCTTCTAATTCTTTAACAACCACTTCTATCTTATTAACATTAGTTATGGTCAGGACTAAGTCATCTGCATAGGCTTTCAACTTTGTTTGTTTGCCTTTTATCCTAATACCTTCTATTTCTATATTCTCTCTGATCTTATGGTTCAAGATCTCAAGTACTATTATAAATAATAGCGGGGAAAGAGGACAGCCCTGCCTTGTACCTTTTTGCACTAAAAAGGGCTTGGTTTTTCCCGCATTTACTATTACACTGGCAGTTTGTTTCTTATATATCATTTCAATCCAATTCAGAAATTTAGGGCCTACATTAATTTTATTTAGACATTTCAACAAAAATTCCCAACGGACATTGTCGAAAGCCTTTTCAAAATCTATAAAAATCATTGCTAGTTTGTGATTAATATCTTTCCCATGAAACTCAATGGCGTTCAAAATATACCTAACATTTTCTTTGATATTACGACCTGGCAGAAATCCATTCTGATCCGGTGTTGTCCATTCCGCCAATATCCCTTTTAGGCGTTCCGCCAAGATTGAATTAAAAATCTTATAATCTACGTTTAAGAGGGAAATAGGGCGATAGTTTTTAATATCTGTCCCATCTGTACCGTCTTTTGGAATTAAACAAATATTTGCTTCTGCCCAGGTGTCTGGATTTCCAATTTGATCAATATCATGAAAAAGATTAAAAAGAGGTAAAGCCAATTCATCCTTGAACGCTTTATAATACTCTGCCGAGAATCCATCAGGTCCTGCGGCTTTCCCATTCTTACACCTCTTAATCACATCTAGCACCTCTTGCAAAGTTATTTTTTTATTTAACCTCTCTTTCTGCTCATCTGTAAAACCCTTAATTGTACAGTTCTGGAGATACATCTCCACTTCTTCTTTATTATCCTCATCTTTTTTATAAAGGTCATTATAAAAATTCCAAATGTTTTGTTTCAACTCCTTCTGATCTGTTATTTTTTTGCCCTTTTCTTTCAATCTATGTATCACTTTTTTCACCTTATCTTGTCTTAATTGGTATGCAAGTAACTTTCCCGGTTTGTTAAGCCCTTCAAAGAGTCTTTGTTTAACGTATTTCATTTTTTTTGCTATATCATCCACTAACCATGCCGACATTCTTTGTTCTAAGCCTTTAATTTCTTTTATTAACTTATCATTTCTTAAGTCTTTCTTAAGTTGGATCTCCTTAAGTTTTAGTTGACTTTGAATATTTCCCAATTCCTTCAATCTTTTCTTTTTATATTCCGATCCTTTTTTTTTATAAAAAAGCCTCTGCTTACTGCCTTTAAGGCTTCCCAGGTCGTAACTATAGATACTTCTTGAGTCGTGTTTTCCAAGAGATAATTTTTCAACATTAATTTAGCTTCCTTCACCACTTCTTCATTTTTCAAAAGTAAATCATTCAACCTCCAATTAAATCCTCTAATCTCCTCTCTGAATTCAATTGTTATAGGTTGATGATCTGACTTAATTT
>CM034703.1:213713196-213725802 GCA_020142125.1 Phrynosoma platyrhinos
GTTGCTGGATACCTCGTCTATGGATTCTGCCAGAACACTGGCGTCCAATTTGGCTCTTATCCGAGAGATGTTATCTGCAAAGTGGATGTTAAATGCATCACAGCAGGCCATCGTTGGGTTAAGTAGAGGGTTTGGCACTGGTGAAACCTTCGTCAGCTCCCCCAGCACCCTAAACAACTCTGCTGGACAAGACTCTGCAGACGCGATACGTGCAGATCAGAAAGATCTCTGCGCTGTACGTAAAGCCTCCCGATAGGAATCAAGGTGCTTCCTATGGAGAGTTCTGTCAGATAATAGTCAAGTCTTCCACCATTCACATTCTAGTCATTGTCCAGCTTGCTTCATCCTCCTAAGCTCCTCTGTATACCAGGGTTTACGATTAGAAGTGGGCTGGAAGGGATGCTTGGGAGCAATTGTGTTGATAGCCTTGATGAGATTGGTGTTCCATGTATTCACCAAGCCTTCAACAGAATCCCCAGTGTCACCAACCATTAAACCCTCTAAGGCCTTCTGAAAATCAATTAGTTCCATTAGACTTCGAGGGCGGACCATTCTAATGGATCCGCCGCCCCCGGGGGGGGGGGCGGATAGTGGCTCTTAGCTCCGACATGACCAGGAAATTATCCGTCCATGACAGTGCGGAGTTTTTTTATGACCTCTGCCCACGGATATTCCTGTTCCGTACTAAAAACTGCATTGAGGGTATGACCAGCACAATGTGTGGGCTCATCAACCAGTTG
This sequence comes from Phrynosoma platyrhinos, assembly GCA_020142125.1. Taxonomy (NCBI): domain Eukaryota; kingdom Metazoa; phylum Chordata; class Lepidosauria; order Squamata; family Phrynosomatidae; genus Phrynosoma; species Phrynosoma platyrhinos. The sequence goes on from CM034703.1 coordinate 213,713,937, forward strand.
GGATAGGCCCATGTTTGTCATGGTATCCATGGACTCCCGAGCTGTGCCAGTTAGATCTTGCAAGCTGGTCTCAAGTGGGATGTTGAAGTCATCCAAAACCAAAAGTCTGGGCGACTCCAACAGCAACTCAGAGACCAGGGTGGACAGCTCGGTTAGGGAATGTTAGGCTACAGGGTGGCCAGTATACCAACAGAATCCCCAAACTATCCCGGGCTTTCAGGCTGAGGTACATACATTCGATGTAGGTTGTTTTCCGGATAGGCTTCCTGGTAAAGGTTAAGTCGTTTCTATGAACCAAGGCCACACCGCCCCCCCTTCTCTCTTTTTGTTAATGAAACATAAAGCAAGAGAGAGATTAAGGAAAAAAAATCAGTATAGTTTGTAAACAGTGCAAGCATCCATTCTTTATTTTCAGAATGTCCAATAGATATGTATATTTCATGAATCAATTTTATGAGGTTCTGCACAACATTAAAAGAAAGTGCTCATTGAAGGAAATGATCCATTCACATTAAGCGATCATGCCTTCCCTAAGTGACCATTAATTTCATTTCAAAAACCACAGTAGTGGTCTAACAGTGCCGATGTAATTGAAAGATCATATTTGCTTTTAATGCACTGATGCACACTGTCCCTATCTGCTTACTTTAACAAATAAAGTGATCAATATTAATTGGTCATTTGTACACTGTGAAAGATAACTTTAGCCAAGACTTTTATCAATAGCGAGAAGCAAGAGATGACATAGTCTAAATCAACTGAGCCTGCTGGAGATACACTCCAAGGCTTATAATACCCGTGCAGCCATGTCACCTGTGTACAGTTTTTCTTTTTCTTCTGAAAACATGCCCTTCAGATTCAAAGAATCCTGCTTCATATAAATGTGAAATTGATAAAGAAACCAATTGTCATAATACCATATATAGATGCATGTATTTCACAGCATGGACCTTTTTCTTAACATTTTTCCTTAATCAAAATTACAACCCATGTTCAAATGGAACGCAGAAAACAAGTATTTTTCTTCCCTACCCTCATTGCTTAGAATTGCCAAGCAGCTGCCAAGCAGGAACTGAAGTGGCCAGTTGTGTGTGGAATTAACTCTGTTTGGTGCTATCATCTTTGGTGAGCAACTCTATTCTGAGAGGAGTAGCTGTGTAGCTCATAATAAAAGGACTAAACTAACTGAAAACAAACACCTCCAGCTTCCCTGATTTATGGACTAAACTGATAATCTGTCTCTGCCTCAGATGCCATCTGCCACCTCTACAGAATAGCTAAGTGAAGAAGAGATTCTATTCCCATTGCAATTCCTCTGTATTTTGGAGAGGAACCAATCAGCCTGTTTCTAGTCCATGTTGCATTTGCTTGGCTGCACAGTCTGTTTCATAGCATTTTCATAGTGACATGTGATTAAAAAACAACAACAACAACAACCAACAGTTCACTTAAAATATTATTTAAATATACATTTTAAGAGACCCCCCCCCTCAAAACGTATATTTCTTTCAAAATATGCCTTTTACAAATTTACTTTCACATATTTCTGGGCAGAAAATTATATCAGAACATTTGGGAAGTGCAAAAGTCATTATTTCTAATCCCCACATTTATCTAGGAGACTAGGCCTATTAATAGAGTAATTTAGAAAGATCTAGTTCCTTAGGCATCTTAATTGGGATCACAGTCTTATGTGTTTCTATATGTATCTTCCTACCATGTCCCTTCTCTATGATTGAGCCATGTCCCCAAGGAAATCCATAGTCAGAGATCCTCAGCAGTGGATATACTGCTTTTATATTATTTATTATTGTTTGATTCAAGGGCAGTTAACAACAAAATTACAAGCAACTCATTATTTGTAACTAATTATTTCTACACTCTGCCTTCTCCTAGCCCATTGCTATTTCTTTACAAATTTGCATAAAAAGTGTGTGTGTGTAAAATCATATAGCTGTTTTACTTCCTGTTTGCTAGTTCTGCCTGCAGTGTCGTAGCTTCCTTCAGTGTGTTTGATTTTCATTAATAATTTTATTTATTTATTTTTAAAAATGTATTTGTTATATTTTCTAATTGCTAAATAAACTGGATTGTCTGGGCAACACACAACCAACGCTACAGTCCTATAGTTGCTTCCTAGGGAGCAACTGGGCTTACTCCTGAGTAAACTGTTATAGGGTTGCATTGATTGATTGATTGATTGATTGGCATCATATCTTTCCTTTCTGCCAATAAGAGATACAAGACAGCTAAAACAGGAATGGGGCTTTTGTGACTCCCAAGTTATTATTGGACTGCAGTTTCCCATCGTCCTTTCCATTGGTTATCCTGGCTAGGGTTCAGGGGAGTTGCAGAACAAAATATCACCAAGGATGCACATCCTCAACTTAAATTCAATTTCTATTCCCACTTAAGAACATTAGTCTCTATGTTAGACCACTTTAATAAATAGGATGTATGTATGTGTGTTGACTTACTATCACCAGTTTCTTCTGTAGACTAGTATTTTTATTTAGGCCTATGTCTTTCTAACTGTATCAGCAGCAGCAGCACTATGTGTATGTGTGTGTGTGCGTGAGAGAGAGAATGAGAATTGTGATGCTGATCCAAATACGAAGTATGTTTGTCCCTCCCTGTTTGCGGACTTGGAGTCTGCAGTCTTGGTCTTTCATGGGCGGCAAGTGGGGAAGGATAAAATGACACGCGTGGGAGCCTGCGTCCATTTTAATCAATAACAACTTGAATATTTGCATTTTTCCAGATTCGCAGGGGGGTCCGGAACAGATCCCCCATGAATTGGGAGGGATGCCTGTATAACATTTGGTGGGGGGTTATTAATTCAAAATTGATATTTTGTCATCTGGAATTTTCTTACAGATAGGTAGGAACAGTCTGCTGATTATTTGGGTACAAAGCCAAATTTGAAACCTTAGTGAGACCAGTTCTATATAGCAGTTCTACTTCATACCTAATGTGTATTTGTGATACTACCTTATCAAAGCAGCCTTGCCAATGTTATCCCATGAAGGCCAAGTGAGAATGCTCTCATAAAATTCTACAAAGTGCTGTGGCTCTGGAAAATGAACAAATCACCACAATACACTCAAGCATTTCCCCCTCCACTTGTACAACCAATGACCATGTTCTTTGTTCTTCCTTTTCCTGATCATGTATCTAAAATAATTTGAGGCATCTGTTGGTATTTGATTTGCTGGCATTTGTATATCATGGCAACACATTCTGAACTTTATTGCATGAGGTGAATGCAAAGACTACCTTATTAGTTGAATGCTATGATCAGGAAAGATATTTGCTTTATAAATCTCTAAAAATAACAGTGCTTACAATCTCATTAAATCATCATTCTTTTTAAACTCACTCCTACCTCCCTTTTTCTTGTTTTTGGACTTTTTGCTGTTCTTTGATTTGCCTGTGCACATAATCTCATAATCATTTAAGCATATAGCCAAATTAACAATAAACCCTTAATGAACCCCCCTCTAATCATTAGGAGTCTAGAATGAAGGCAGATTCTCCATTAGCTTTTTTCTCCTTGAATTGCCATACTGTTGTTTGCTCAGCATGTTATTATGGAAAAGCTAAATTATGTTATATTTCAGTTTTTTCCTATCTTGACTCCCCAACTTTGCTAATGGTCTAGTGTGTGTACATGTGCACATGTACATTTTTATGTTAAATTAAATTGTAGTATCAGCCTATTTATGCAGACTGGTCAAGTCCCATATGAGAGAAAGGGATGATGGTTCCAATTTAGGTTTGGAGTGCCTTATGCATTCCATTTTCTGGTTGTACTAAATAAGAAATATTTGAAGAGAAAACATAACTGAGCTAGCTTATGCTGGAATAGGTGGGTAAGACCAAAACCAGCAGCCATCCTTGCTGGACAGTTCTGGAAGCTGTCCAAAAAAGTAACTTTTCCAACTCTGGTTGCTAAGACAATACAGCTATTCCTAGTTATAGAGCGAGAAAGTATGTAGTTCTATTTTTATTAATCACAGTCTTGTGTGGTTGCCATGTGCAGTGATAAAAAAGTATTTGAAAAGCTGTAACAAAAAGAAACCATACATAATTCATATAGAACAACCCAATATTTCTCAGTGTGCTAAATTCTCATTGTTATTTTTTAAAATCTATTTGTTTTATTTATTTCCTAATTACCAAATAAACAACGTCCCCTAGACAATAAACAACCGGGACTGCAATCCTATAACTGCCTCTGTGAGAGTAACACAGTGGAACTTAATCATGAGTAGACTTTCTTATGTTTGCACTATTTTTGTTTTATTTATTTGTTTGTTTGTTTGTTTTATATTCTCCTTTTCTCCCAATAGGAGACCCAAGGGAGGTAAAGGAGTGGTGAATCATCCTTATTTGGGAGCTTTTTTCAGTTGAGATTGGATATTTCAAACATTTTTTTATGCGCTAGAAGTAGAAAATACCAGTCAATATGAATCCAATTCTTTCTGGTCACCCTTAGCATTTGGAGATTTTTTTATTTCTAATACTATATTAACTCCAAAGCTGTAGCTTTACTTTTTTAAAATAAAAAAAATTATCTGATGTAATAACACTCTCATTTCAGTGATGCCATTGTGGGCACATTTTTCCAAGGATACCTGGGATTTTAGATGCTTTCAAGAAGTTAATGCATTTTCCAGATTATTCCACTGTACTACTATACTACTGCATACAATATTTGATTTTTAATCATAGTTTAATTCAGTTGTGGCTGTGATCACTCTCCTTTCCTATAGTTCTAGCAGAACAGCATGATTTTTTGGAGTTTCTAAGTAGTCTCCTTTCATGGATGCCATCAAATGTGCCAGGCATCATGCAGGTCCAGGATCCTATTTTTTAAGCAGGTTGCCAATAACTTTAAAATAATAGGATATCTGAAATAATAGGATATTTGCAGTCACGGTTATGCCTTCTGCATTTCAGATGAATGCAAGGCATTTTGTGCAAGAGCAGCCATTACCGTGGGGGGGGGGTTTAAAAAAAGGTGCAGTTCTTCATCTATGTTTTCTGTGGGCACTTGTTATGAAAGTGATATACAACATCCTTGCTATCATGTCTGAAAAAAGATAGGTGCAATACATTATTATTATTGTCTTTATTGTTAGCAATAGCAAGTACATTTCTATACTGCTTACCAATGTACTAAGTGGTTTACAAAGTGTAAGCTAATTGCCCTCATCAAGCTGGGTACTCATTTTAGTGACCTTGGAGGGATGCCAGGCTGATTCGACCTGGAGCCCCTGACTGGTATTGAACTCACAACCCTGTGGTTAGTGAGAAAGTGGCTGCAATACAGGCATTTAACGACTATGCCACCAGTGGTTTAATTGTTATTAATTAATTCTTATTAATGCCATGCCTTTTCCCCAGTTTGGGACTCAGAGCAGCTTACAATCGCTAAAAAAATATTTTAAATTTCACAGGATACAAAGGTTAAACAGTAAGTAAACCTTCATACAATAAAAACCAGTAAAAATAACTATTAAAAATAACAACAAATAAATGTCTAGCACAATATACAAGATCAGCACATTGGAAGACAGACAGAGATTAATAATTTGCTTCCATTTGTGACTTGATAAAGTGAATCTGGGAAGATAAATGAACTAAGGATGTTTAGGGCTACATCAGCACTGCAGAAATAATGCAGGTTGACACCATTTTAACTGCTATGGCTCAGTGCTATGGAATTCTGGGAATTGTAGTTTTGTGTGAGAGCTCTAATGCCACAACAACTTAGCAATTCTCAGAATTCCATAGCATTGATCCATGGCAGTTAAAATGGTGTCAAATCAGATTATTTCTACATTGCAGATGTAGCCTTAATAAAAAGTGGAGCATTAGAATTGTTGGGGACAGAATCAAGGATGTGATCCTGTTATAAAAGAAATCACTTCCACTTGTACATAAAAACTGCAAGTGTCCTGGTATTGTAAATTAAGAAGGTGGAGTGTGTTCAAGTTTCCCAACTCCACGGATCACTCTCCTTTGGAAAATATCTGTATCCCAGTTACCAGAAGAGCCTTCCACTTACTCAGAACAATGCAAAAGTACAGGGCTATCTTCTTTGGATTATAGAAATAGTCCTATTACAGGAGCAGTTATTCTAACTATACACTGCAGCCCACTGCACTTGTTACACAAAATGAACCATTGTCTTCCTTCATTACTGAAGAACTATAAATGTTCTAAATTGGCTGACTTCATAGAGTCAGGGAAGTTGAGGAACTATCATCATATAGGAAGCACGAGCACAAAGGAACTTATTATCCAAAGCTACACAGGAAGCGACAGGTGGAGCAGATATCAAACAAGGGAGTCTAGCCATGGAATAATAATTTATCTGGAACTAGATTTCCTTCCTTTTGAGATGCAGCTTGCTATCTGAATAGGTTATTGCTGTCTCATTCTCTCTTTTTTATAGATTAGTAGTAATTTGATTTCAATTTGATAAGAATTAATCCAAATTTGCAAATTTCCTTCATATTTGGAATTTGGCAAAACTTAGAGGTTTTTGTTTTTTTAAAGAATGTGAGACAAATTGAATGACTGAACTCTTTAAAAGTCTGGGTTTGAATGACTGTGTAGTTGAATAAGTTAGGTCAAAATTAATTATTCTATTCATTATCTATTAAAATATTTATGTTGAATTCTCTATCATGATAGCTCGGAGCACTTTACAATTCAAATTAATAGATGAAGATTATTTAAAACAATACAACCAATTTAAATACACTAAAAATAAAGTTAACATATTAATAAATTAGAAGAGATTAAAAAGGTTAAAACCATTAACCTTTTAGGATTGCCAATTGTTTACCTTTCTTTCCTTCTTTTTAAAGAGGTTCCTAGTTTTAAGACTGGTGTGGCAGGAACATATGAATGACATGGCCCTTTCCATTCTGGCAGTAAGTGTGACCTATTGATTTTGTCTGATATGATTGGGAGAGGATTTAATTTTAATCCCTTTCTGAAGAATGCATCACAATCTGCAAATTATATTCGAGTTGGAAAGAACTTGATGTTGTGTGTGAGAGAGAGTGTGGAGAGAGAGAAAATGCAAAAGAAAGTAAAACTGACACTTTTCCCTACTCTTTTTATTTTGGTCATGCTGCTTTTCAGCATAACCTTTAAATGTGTCAGAACCAGGAATCTGGATTGTAGTGCCAGAAACCATGCCTAACCTCTGTAGGCTCAGTAGAAGTTGGAGCAGTGATGTAAATTTTTGGCAGAGTAGTGGTCTGAATATGGATGTAAACTTGTGGCTTTATTCTTCCTGAATCTAAAGGAGCCAGGAAACTTTGAGGCTATATATGGCCTCTACAGACTGGCCCAAAGGGCCAGCCTAGAGGCAGCGATGAAGTGGGGCAAGCCAAACACCAGCCACCCCAGCCCCATGCCTGCACCATTCTGATGTCGTGCACCGTCAGGACACCCTTCTAGCGCAGCGTTTTGATGTGCTGAGATGGAAAGGGTAAAGAAGAACCGCACACAAGCTCTTAGGGCAGCCTTTTGCCACCCCTGGGAGGAGTGGCATTTTGCTGCTCTTTTTGGGGCATCAAAAGGGAGGATCAGCGTCACAGTGTGGGGTAGCTGCGGCCCCGATCCGCCACTTCCCGGGGTGGCCCAGAGCTGCCCGTCTGCACCCCACCATAGACAGGCTAAAAAGAGGTGTTTTGGTTGAAGATGTGGCATTTAGACAGCACATGCCTAAAAGCCAGCAGGAAAGCATCCTCTAGGTGCCGTATGTGGAGAAAAGCTGCTTCAAAAAGGAGCAGCTTTTTCCACTTCTTACCGAAAGGGGCACATCTTTGCAGCCTCATCTGTATGCAGTGACACCAGAGCAGCAGAAAAGAGATGCCTGAAATTTAAAATGCCCATGTGAATGCAGCAGTGCACGTGAGGCGGAATTTGAGTTGCGGATCCAGAGCATGTGCCCTATGAAGAAGGTTTCGATTTAAAGCATCCTATTGTCCCATGTGTGGACGCACTGCCATAGGTGCAGCGCAATATGAAACACAGTTTAAGGGCATATGCTGTAGAAAGCTGGCTTCAATTTAAACTGTCCTGTAATCACTGGTGTGGATGCACTGTCACAGGGCCACCTGCATATTACAACCCTTACCCTAACCCTAACCCTAACCCTCACCCTACACATGGGACCTAGCAATTGTGGGTTGCTGAAAGTGCTTTGCTGAAAGAAAGTGATAAGGGAAAAGATTTGATCATGTGTGGCACATTTTGAGTCACCCATTGAGAGCATGTGCCCTATGAAAAAAAGTTCAATTTAAAGCATTCTAATGGCCCAGGTTTGGATGCACTACTGCAGGTGTACCTGCCTAAAATCCCTAACTCTCGTTTTTACAGTATGCATGCCCTTGAGCAACGGGGTGCTGAAAGTGTTGCTGCCAGATGTTTCACTGTGAGAAAGTAATAAGGGAAAAACTTTAAAGTTTTAAGCTGGACCCCCACACACATTTTAGTGCCATTTTTCCTGCAGTCCTGTGCAGCTGTGCAGCTCCATAGCTGTACTCCTTTGGCGCTCATCTTCTACAGCAGGCAGAATGGCAGAGCCATCCACAAGGGCCACTAAAAGGGAGAGGGATGTTGTTGTCCCATGTGAAGACGACTGACCTGATATCTCTGGTTACAGCCACATATTCTGGACAAACTGAGAAACTCTTTATTGAATTCTGAAACATTTACGGAGATGGTAAAAGGCATGAGGGCTAAGAGCCACCAAAGCACTTGGGAGGAGTGTCATTGGAGAACCTAAAACTTCGGGGGCGATTACAAGAAGTTTAGGGATCACAAGGTCAGAAGTGGCCACCATGCCCTTCTACAAAAAGCTCCATGCCTTCCTTGCCAAGGATGGTAGCATACAACCCAGCAGATTATGTACCAGTGGTGTAGTTGCCAGGGTCCCAGTTGGTCAGCCAGCTAGAGTTGAAACTGTGGAGGACATCTCCAAAGCAGAATCTGCTCAGGACCTTTTTATGCCCCCTCAAGGTAAGATGAACTAGGGCCCCTAGGAAAGGATGCAGGGGAGGGGGGAGAACATGGCACTAGGGTGGGCATAGGGCAGACATGCCCTATGTTATGTAGATGACCAGAATGAACACCCTGACTCAGATGAGAGATTCTGCAGTCAGAGGGCTGTGGATATCTCCTTCATGAGACCACCATCCTGTGCTGGGGAGGGCAACTCTACATCTTCCATGGGCAGACCACCATCTCATGCTAGAGAGTAGAGCGCTACATCTTCCATGATCAGTAGTTACTATGACCACTCACCTCTCCCATGGACCAGTACAGCAGCCAGTGATGATGACTGTGAGGGTGAAGAGAGGGCAGGTCCTGGACAATTCACCCAGCCAATGAATCAGGTCAAGGCTGCACATGGTACAGCCATTCCCAGTATTACAATAAATGTATTCTGCCACATGTACATTTGCCCTCAACAGACCTGCACACCCCTTTTGCATCCTGGCATGCTTGGGAGGGCTCCTGGAGGAATGTTTGTCTGTGTGTCCTGTTGACCATGTCCTTTGCATGACCACCAGCTTCATGTATCTAGTCTTTCTACACAAATTTCCCTTGCATGTACCTCTCCCCTCCCCCCCATGATCTCTGCAGAACATGTTTTGTGTTTAATCTGTGCCCTGTGACATATATGTCCCATAGAATGAGAAATAGGATGAGAGACAGAAGGAGAAACAGCTAATCCCAGAGCTGCAATGCCACCAGCAGCCTGGCTGGCTGAGATCAAAAAGAAGAGGGTTCATTGTTCAGCAGCTGCAACAACTGCTAGTGCCATGGATCAGCTCATGGATCACCTCAGGGAGAGGCAGGCATAGCACCAGAGGGAGCAGAGGGAATTGCTAGAGAGATCAGCCCATCAGCAGGAGTGGCTCAGTGCCACCCTGGAAGTGCAGACTGGTCTGCTGGGCCAGCTTGTGGAAGTAATAAGGATGGCCCAGGGTGGCATAGGTGGCAGAGGAGGTGGTGTGGCGGGGAGTGTAAGAAGGAGAAGAAGAAGGAGGGCCAGCTCCCTAGCCTTAGAGGAGGGTTTTTTATGGAGGTGGGGATCCCTGAGCAATGTCCCATAGATGAATGTGCCACCCTCTTCAGAATAGAGGAGGCAGTGCCACAGCCCTCTCACTGCCCCCAAAGGCAGAGAGCAAGTAGAGGGGGAAAGGGGTATTGCAAATAATCACCAGTAACAAGGCAGTCACCATCATTGTCTTCCCAAACAACATCCCCCTTTCCAAGGATAACCTATTCCTTACTGATGTCTACCTTACTGATTCTCCTCACTGATTCCCTGCAGTGATCCTGCATTGAACCTGTGCCCACCACTCCCTCCTGCTATTTCTCTGCCAGTTTTACCTCGTTGGAGATCCTGCTCCTGGGCTTCTAGCAGATGGGCCAAGAGGGAGGCATTGAGAGCCTTCTCACCTCCTTGCCCTTCCAGATAGTGGCTTGGGCCAGGCTCGTCCTCAGCAGCACCTCCTGTGAAAGGGGGAGACACCAGTTACCAAGCTGCTATCATAGAATAATATAATCATAGAGTTGGAAGAGACCACAAGGGTCATCCAGTCCAATCCCCTGCTGGAACTCAAAATCAAAGCATCCCTGACAGATGACCATCCAGCCTCTGTTTAAAGGCCTCCAAAGAAGAGACTCCACCACACTCTGAGGGAATGTGTTCCATTGTTGAACAGCTCTCATTGTCAGGAGGTGCTTTCTAATGCAATTGGATGATTTATCTTGTCCTTTATTATTTAATTTCTTTGTATTTTGTCTTAGGACTTTTAACTATGTACTGTTTAATACTGTTTTAAGGGGGGGAGGGATATATTTCTTATTGTACTGATTTTTATGCTGTAAACTGCCCAGATTGGGCAACCATTTGGCGGTATAGAAATAAAATTTATTATTATTATTATTATTATTATTATTATTATTATTATTATTATTATTATTATTAAGTGGTGGAGGATGGGAGGGACAGGAATGCCATGGAGGTGCTGTGGCCATCACCCCTCCACTTGGGGACCTACCTTCTGCCATGGGAGGCTGCTGTGACTGCCAATGGATGGCATGGGCTCCCTCTACCTGGCCCTCCCTTCAGCCTCTGAGGAGAAGGAGGAGGAGGGCTGGCGGGGTCACCTCTCCATCCCTGGTGCCTCTGCTGCCTCACACCTGTAATTGGAGACAGGAGGGACACCATTAGGATCCATGCATGTGGGAAAGGAGGGAGGGGAGGGATAGGCAAGGGTAATGGGAAGGTAAGAATGGGTATTGGGGAGCATGGCAGGGGCCCAACATTTACCTGAAGGACAGTGATCTTGCCACCCTGGGCAGCCTGCCCTCAGCCACAGATCATGCAGCTGGACATGGAAGAGGGGTGATTTCTAACTGGGGGCTCCTCCCCATAATATTCCAGGGCTTTGAAGAAGATCCCCTTTAGTGCCTTGAACTTTGTCCAGCACTGTTGAAATGGTCCTCCTGAAGCCCTGCTCCTGGAGGGCAAGGGAGGCCTGATGGAAATACCCCCAGTTAGAGTGATTGGTACTTGCCATCACTCTCCTTGCAGATGGGCACTCTCCTTCTGGCCACCATCACCATCCTCAGAGCCTGTGGAGGGTTGCAAGAGCCTTTATGGGCAGTTGTGGCTGAGGGCAGTTGGTCTTACCTGGCTCCTACCCAATGAAGACTCTCAGAGGACAAGTTTGAATTAGACCCCCAATGGTTGCCCTCTGGCCTACCAGTTGTTACAGTTGAATGGGCGATTAAGGAATGCTGAATTGCAGGGACTTGATAC